>OZ026615.1:77260208-77605208 GCA_964020975.1 Hermodice carunculata | reverse complement strand
GTCGTCTGCTTAATTTTAAGTGTAGCCTGTTTCGTCTTTTCACCTCAAATCTTGGGCTTCTTCCAAATATTTGAGCGATTTTTTAAAAACAGAAAATGTATCACAAATACCGTAGTGCCTGTCATAATCTTTCAGCTTTTAGCTGATTGGCGACTTTGTTTCCTGAACACAATGAAGACATTTGCCAAGTGAGATATATAATTTAACGAAGTGAGGCTTAACCGAACTTGCCTCAAAAGAATCTTTACCTGCTGATGCATCCATCACGCAAACGATGTGCCGACATGTTACAGGGGGGGGTTGGGAGGGGGGGGTAGGAGGGTGCACGAAAGCCTTTCGTGATACTAAACGAGAATTGTGTAAAAGGGCGGCACAAGAGTTTTGTTCACATTGGTCCCCTCAGACTTCAAGATTCAGAAAGAAAAACCGAAGACGTGCCACAACTGGAACCGCTTTCTGCAGTTTGCTACGAAGACTTTCTTTCCTTGTGTAAAAATACGTGAAAGGAAGATTGGTCCTTACAACTGCTTCCTTCGAAAAAACAAACAAACAAACACCACCACCCCCACCCCAATCATAAAAAACAAACAAAACAAACAAAAATGAAAGTTTTTTTTTAAACTGAAATAGATTCGAACTGATATGTTGCGGTTGCTTTGCCTGCGAAGTTGCTTCTGCTTTTCACAAACCCTGAAACAAAAAGAGTCTGCCTTGCAGGTAGTTAAGAAGGATGCAAAATGACAATTGCGAAATGTTAAATAAAGTCGCAAAAGCGGGGTTTTTTCTTAGTTTTGATCAATTTGAAGTGAATGCAAAGTAAATGCAGCTTTTTCTGTGAGAGAATTACATAAAATGGAATACTAGCATTGGACATATTGGATGATGACATACCTAGAATAAATGGACGGCAGACATGACAGTCGTACATGTATATGGCCTCTAAGTTCTGGCTAGCAAACTGCAAAATTTCTTGTAAAAGTTACACACAAGTGATTGGTGTGTAGTCGCTATTTACCATGCCGTGGTCTCAAACAGTGTCCTGCACGTTATAGATCATTGAAACATGTTTTAGATTTGGTTGTTAATGTCGTAAAAAAAATATGCATAATTAAGAAGTACTATAACAAGCCACCAAGAGCGTAAAATGTGGGGTTACTGAAAGGGAACTAATTCATACGTCTATCAGTTTCACTTCGGGTAGGCCCATGTATTAATCAAGTTGGACTGATTAAAACAAATGTTCGGCAGACCTAACGGTCGTACATGTGTATGACCACTAAGTTCTAGCCAGTATGGCCATATAAAATTCTTAGTTCATGTACTTACAAAATGCTGCACTTTAACATGTGAGTGTTTACACAAGTCACATCCTTTCATTTTTATGCTGTAACCTATTATTTAAAGGTGGTAATAGTTGTATATGACTTTTTGAATAAGAGTTCGTTCTATCCTGGGGGTTCTCCTTTTTTTAGTTTACATTAACGACACCGGCCTAACTGATAATATTGGGTGTGACATAAAGCTCTTCACTGATGACACCAGCATTCGTGAGATAATTTACGAGCGTGTTGTCTCTGTAGGACAGATAAATACGGAACTTTTTAGCATATCTATTTGGTCCAAACAGTGGAAAATGACTTTTAATGCTATCAAGTCCTTGTCTGTCTTGTTTTCCACTAACCATAACAGGCCCGAACACCCGCCCCTGTTGCTTGGAAATTCTGTTATACCAGAGGGTACTAGCCATACACATCTGGGCATCACACTTTCTGGCAATCTAAAGTGGGATGCCCATGTTACTAGAATGTTCAAAAAAGCGAGAAATCGTCTATCTCTCCTCTATAGACTTAAATTTATGTTATCTTGCAATACATTGATTAAACTTTACAAATCTATGGTAAGAGCTATCTTAGAGTATGGAGGTGTTATTTTCTATAATTGCTCTCAGTCTCTTTCCGATTCAATTGAGTCTGTTCAGTGTTACGATGCCCACCTTCAGAATATCCTAAATTGTAGCTGAACTCAGAAAAAGAATAACAAAGATGAGGTAACTTAACTTTAACAATATATCAACAGTCAATAATTAATACAAAGTAGGTAAATGAAATTATACACTTAGCTACGCTGATACTCCAATAATTACTAGACTGTTGGTAAATCCTAGTCCCTGGTGAGAGATTCTCCACAGGTACAGTCCAACAGTTCCAAGTCCTATGGTAGGTGCCAAATAGTCTGGTCCAAATCCCACAGAGGCAAAGTTTTCTTCCAATGTGTTACACAAAGGCACGGTGCTGGTCCAAATCCCACAGAGGTACAGTTTGGTTCCAATGTGGTACAAATAAACACCAAATATACCAGTCCACTGAAAAGCACTGTCCACACTCCACAGGTACAATGTATAAATGAGTATCTGCTTGGCAATAGCGATGGCTAATCGTCTCACTGGTTTGAGGACAAACAGCTTCTCTTGGATCTCAGAATTCTCCTCTCTCCATCATGAAGGGAGCTGCTTTATATACGCATGATGAGAACTCTCACAAGTATTCTACAGTTTTCTAATCAATCATACTTCATACTTCATACTTCTCTGTGATCTTTGTAAACCACATCTGAACTTCACCATTTCAAACCACTAAATTGTTCATCGATCAAAGCTCAATGACAAGGCAGGCCAACTCAGTTACCTGGCACACAGTCAATGAATCCAGTGACCTTTCCATATCAAAACAAACAACCATAACATCAGTATGAAGCAGCTCGTATTTGTTTAGGGGCTTTCAAATGTACTCCAAGTTATTTTATGCTTAATGAATTAGGCTTGCCTACTTTTGCAGCGAGACTCCAATATTTCAAATTAATCTTGTTTTATAAATATCACCAGTGGTCTAACTCCCACCTATCTTTCGAATATTGTTTTAAAAATAATAACGATCAGACCACTGTCCACTTAAGAAATAAGCAAAGCAGCAATAAAGTTTACCTATATACGTTTTGCTAATTCATTCATTCCTTCTACCATCCAATTTGGAACGATTTTTCTGATGACATCGACAGTCTGCCACTTTGTCCCAATTTAAATCTATGCTTAAAGATATGCTATTGTCTGTGGATCTAGTTCCAGTTTATTACTCACACCGTACGCGTTATCTTAATAGTATACACACTCATTTGCGCTTGGGTCTATCAGGACTAAATTCACATCTTCATAGAAATAGTATTATACCGTCTTCAGTACGTAACTGTTCAAATCCGGATGAAAGCACTTTCCATTTCTTCCTTGAATGTCCTCTTTATTCAGATCCCAGGAAATCTTTCTTAAAATTTGTTTGTCATGTTCTAGCTCCGGGAGTGAACCCGAGCTTGATAGTCCATGAAGCAAGTAATATACAAATTAGGTATCTCACACATGGAAATAACGATCTTTCTGTTAGCCTTAACATTAAGGTGCTTGATGCTGTTCAAAAATTCATTTCTGATTCTGGAAGATTCATATTTTGCTTGCAATGATTTTGTCTTAGACTATCGAGCTAGTGATATAAAGATTGTGACTGATTTTTTTTCTTGACTGGCATTTTTTTTTCTAATCTATGCTTTTTACATTTTACTTTCTTTATTGACATATTCTGTCTGTGAGTATTCATTTGACAGCCAGCATGAAGATGTATTCTACCAGTGTTTCTGGGATATAAGGAGCATTTTGTGAATTGTGTTGTCCATGCAGTGTGTGTTGTGCATATTTTGTGTGTCTTTTTATGTCCGGAGAGCCTGTTTTTACTAGTATCTCGATGTACTGTTCAGTTATCCAGGATAAATAAATATGTTTACACTAAGTAACCACTCCATCTGTTCATGATGCATAAGAATAAAATTACTATACAGTAACAGGCCACCAAGTTAAGCTCCTTGACAGAAGCTTCGGCTTATCGTCTTCTTGACTGTCCTTATGTGCAGTATAGCGACACATAAAAACCAGTTCCTCCTCTTGCACTTTTTAATTTTTTTTTAACAAATATACAATCATGTATGTCAAATTCATAGCAAACCTGTTGGCGTCATTATTCACCACAAAATAATTACCAATATATATATATGACACCCCAACTATTCAGTTCCGGTGACATTAAATTCTAATTACTCATCGTGCTTCTAGTGAATACTGTGTTCAGATTTTTTAATAAATATGCTAACATGGTGATCAAAATATAAGGTGGCATTGAATTCTAATTCACAGATCCTTTATATTGATTGGACAATTTACTCAAGTTTGTCCTTACTTGACATGAATCAAACTTCATGCACTGTCCAGTACTATAATAATAAATATTGGGTATTTCAATTAATAAAGAATTCAAAAACAATTGGTATAATTTAAGTTTTTAAACTTTGTATATAAGTAAATCAGTGAATTATTTGTCTTAACGGAATACTTTTTGTTAATCAAATAATACACCAGTATTGGAAGTAAAAAGGCTTAATTAAATGAAACCAAGTATGTGTTGCTTAAACAAATTAAAAAAACAGCTCTCGCGACAAATAACAAACCCTAAAATTTGTAAAACAAAACGTAAAATGTTGGACATTTATATTTTTAAACTATATTTGTGACTAAATTTAAAGGCATATAACATTACGTAACTACGGCCGTAATGTCTCATATTTTGACATGCAGTTTGGTGAAAGTTTGTTCCCACTGCCTGCTCAAAGTCCCCATGTACATGCCAACTTGTGAAAATCTCTTTGAATTATGCTCCAAGAGCTACTTTTAATCAAGCAAAAGATTCTCGATACAAAATTGCACACTACTGGTTTTGCAAGACACACAGAATCTAGGACAGCATGATCTCTGCTGGCTTGAGAGGGTCGTCGGTGAGCGTACCAGAATCAGCAGGTATGACAAAACGCTTGATAAAAACATGTAATTGTGTCTTCACGTGTGAGCGTCAAATTGCTCACAAGACATAAGAAACAATGATATCTGTGACTAAATTGAAAAGATGACATACAAAAGTTCACAACTTAAAAAGGGGATCGTTTTGTGCACACTTGACAGGCAAAATGTAGCAGCAAATACATAAAGCATGACTAGAACTACAATGGCCAAGTCATTCTAGCACACAACCCAGTAATTAGTCTTAACTTGCAAGCAGCAGCCTCGGTCTGGAACAATATTTTTAATAAGCCATGTAATCAGCATCCAGATCGTACAAAGTATGTTATTAAAACAAACTTGGCGTATGAAGCGACAATTATTGTTTCTTTGTTTTACAACTATTTTTTATTTGTTCAAAATGAATACATAACTGATTAGAAACCGAAAACAAGGTCATCTGAATGTTTGTACAGACCCTGAACATCGGATTGATAGACAAAGCATCACTGTATTTCTACCTTGGCCTCAGAGACGAGCCAGATAAAAGTGGACTTTCAGAAGTACTCCTGCAAATTAACTTGCAAGTTCACGCAGTGTAGATATTTCAAATTCGGTAAATTTACTTGAGAACCATCTCTCCTCGTTCAAAGTTCATATATTAAAAAGGCTATAAGCTTACAGTTCCTGAAAATTATACTCCCTTTAAGTTGAGTTAGCAGGTTGGTTCAATACGTCACGTATCATATAATCCTCCAGATTTGCCATTTTTAGAGTGGGTGGTGTGGACTTTGAGAAAACATGTGACTGCTTTATTTCTTCACATGGAATCATCTCCATTATTCGTGTTTCAGAGAATTAGTCTACTATCACAAAAAGGGCTTTATGTGCCATACTTGAAGTTGCTTGCAAATACATGACCCCTTTACCTGGCCTAACCCTCGTCTCACCTAAGGTATGACCCTGCAATTTCAAATTAGCAAAACAGATAAGAAAACCTAGAGAATATGGATGAAATGGGTCTTAAAATAAAGGCAAGAGATAGACCTTACCTGTGGGTAAATATTATGTCCCAGTGTTGAGCCTGAAGTGAAATATTTCAGCTTGCCCTATCCCCTCCCGCAAGCGGAAATTCAGGATTTTGTACCCTTCCACATTGGTCATCTTCTCAACACTTCTACCACGTTACCAATGTCTCCACAGGGATTTTTAGTGGTCGATGCAAGTGAATTTAGATGTCTAATCAACTTCACGTGGGTGTAGTCTTGTAAATTCAGACTTCACAGGGCCAGTTTATATGTGCTGATGTTACATGCCAGACACCCATTGCACGATTTGCTCATGTTTTCAGCTGTTTTGTTTCAAACATTGTTTCTCAAAAGTAATCTCTAACACTTTAATACTCACCTATCCTCTTTAAGTGCAACTGTATACCCACTTAGTAGATAAAATAAAAAAACACACACAAATGATTACCTAAATAGTGCATGTGCATGAAATGCATGAGTGAATATGACAAACAATCGAAAGTCCTGCTCACTTTGATAAATTTGAGTAAAATGTATATTTTACCGTGTGACCATTGACTTAGCATTTCAGAATTTAAGTAAGTAAAGCAGTAAGTGTGACTGAAAAACTTTCTTTTCAATATTTTTCATACAAAGTGTATCAGTGGTTTCTGTGGGCACTTTTTAAGGAAAATGTACGTCTTCATTGTGTACTTCTTTGTAAAATACCCACACCCTTGCAGGACATCAGGCAAGACCACTGAGACGTGACTAGTCTTTTCAGATATTAACAGGCTAATTAAGACATTGTTCTTGTATACTCGCACATGGGTTATTCCAGAGTTCAGGGAAGGTCATGTGGTCCCTTTCTGGTAATGTGATTGGTTTACATTTGAATTTCATTTGCAGTGTTGAAAAAATTTAAGGTGTATTAACAACTGATGTCTTACCTGCCCCTGCCCCCCCCCCCCCCCCCAAAGTTACCTATGATCAAAGAGTATTTGGATTGCTCAAATGCCTCCATACATATTTGTTCTGAACTTGATATTGTAATTTTTGCTCGGAATCACAAAAAATGAGTCTGGAATTTAAAAATAGGATTATATGGAAATTGTTTTATATGTTGACGCTGAAGGGAGCGTGTTCTAACCTACCAGATGATCCTCATAAATCAATTGAAATATCTCTAGCCATTTTCCGTAATACAAGAATACTTTGCTTTATAGTTCTGTTATTTGACAGTGAAAAAAAAATCTGTTTTCCACCATTAGTTCACATCCTCCTATAACAATAAAAATTGTCTACAAGAAAGAGAAAATCTACATGTTATGTTTTTATGGTGTTGGTAAAACTGAATTTATTAATGGGCTTTTGAGAAACAAGTGTAACATAATATGGTTCCTCATATCATGTTGCCGATCAACATACCAATTCGAGTGGACTGTGTTACCGGAAGCCCTCTGCCTGTATTTGCAGTCACAAATATCCGAAATCTCATTTTACCACACTTACAAGTCAACTCTTGTCGCATTAGCATTGAAATTTAGCAACATTTATGTTGGCAATTTTATTTAAATGTGGTGTCCATGAAAGATGTTTATGAATCTGCAGGCCTGAAAAATTAAATACATCCACCCTTTTAGTTTTAGTATCCTTGATTTTGAGGTCTGAATCTAGCAAAAGTTTTCTTTGAGGAAAATGGAAGATCATGTACTTAGTTTTTGAGGTGTTTAAAGATACTCTGTTACCTGCTGACCACTCGTGTACCTTCTGTGATTCGGAATTCATATTTTTGGAAAGATTTTGAAGCGTTGACCCAGTAAAGAGGTTAAAAGAAAATTAACGGGCATAGTTTTAATATACGAACTATGTAAATATGTATATAATATGCACTTTTTACCCTCTATGCTGCAGCAAAATTTGTTTGTCTTTAGATACTTATTTTTGAAAGGAACCTCGTGACTGAGTTCATAATGTGGACCGTACACAGCGACGCTGTCTCCGTGACACATGGCCACGACCCGTAACACGTCCATTGTACGCATGGTTCAGTATACCACATGGATTCTCTGATATAATACAGGAACTAGAAAAAGATGATTTTGCTTGACTGTTTATATGCCTTCAAAATATGGAAATTTTGAAATGTTCTGAATATTTCTCTTTGTATCTGTATTACAAATGCAATTTTGATGGAGAGACAAGAGGCAAACCAAGCACAAGATGATATGGGATTGGGGGTTGCAGTGGAAAATTTCTGGTTTTACTCGACACAATTGTGAAATGTGATTCCTACCAAGAAAATGTTCTTAATATAGGAAATCAAATGGGCTGTCGACAGGCAATTTCAACAGCCATGCAGCTAAAATTGAGACGAAGGTGTCCAAAATTCAATAAACAAGATTTATTGATCGTATTGCATATAACAGACATGACAACAAATTAGTAGCAGGACAGCTTCACTCTCACTAAAATCAAGAACGCTTTAAGAGACAATCTGCTGACACTAGCTGAGTACCTTGCCTGCCAGGCTGAAGTGGTATTTGCACTGACGTGACCCACTCCAGACTATTTTGCTACACCATCTCTATGACCACAGAAAGGAACTGTACAAACATGTTAATCTGGTTGTACTTGCTATGCCCCCCCCCTTCCCATCTAGTTTTGAAAGTATTCAAAATTTAAAATTTCAATTGCTTCTAATATGCGTTACTTTAAATAAAAACACTTTTCCCATATTCAGTAAACGTGCAATGGTCGGTAAACACATCCTGAAAACTTATTTCTGTCTGTCAAAATCTTTAGGAAATTAGCGATTTACATATGAATTGCTCCTTATGAGCATAACTTAAAATGCAGCAACTTTCAATCTTTCTTCATTAGATGCACAATGGTCAATAACATAGGTATAAAGCTTGGAATCGCATCTCTGCCTATCACAATCTTGACGATATTCAAGATTTAAATTTTAAATTGGTTCTAATTAGTATGAATTAAAATGCAGCAACATTTATACTATATTCATAAGATGTACAATGATCAGTAACATAAGAGTAACACTTGGAATCACATCTCTAGCTATCAACGTTTTGAAAAAAAATCAAGACTTAAAACGCCAAATGTCCCTAGCTTGCATAACTTTAAATGCACCCAGCCTTTTTGTAGTTTCTAGGTGTGAAAGTGTCCTAGAAAAGTTGTCGGACAAAATGGCTGGTAAAGCAAGAAAGAAACCTAACCAAAACAAACATCTGAGTTGGTATACAGACATAATAAATGATATGTAAAAATACATAATAAAGCACTGAATAAAACACGATGTGAATAATTAAAACTATATTTTCTTATTTACAATTTCTTATGATGCATATCTATGCTTTTTAGAGTGAATATACCTTTTGATATGATTTCACTACTTCTTCGATTGTTGTTTGTATATTAGGATTGTTGTGAGAAAGAGAATTGACTTCAAACCTAAACACCAAACCACACTTTCGAAGATTATGGTCGTCAAAAAGGAAACTTGATCAGAAAATTTGCAAAGAATGTAAATACGCCGATGGTTAGAAAAAAAAATGATAAGCAAGGGGAAAAACTATACTGAGAGGCAAACCCGCTGAACTAAGCGAAGAAGGAAAGCCAATACGGTTCTTACTAGAACCAGTTGTCTGGTGTAGTTTTTTTCCCCCTTTGGTATTTCACCCAACACCAGTCCTGTAAAATATACAAACAAGAGTCTTTTTTATAAGTTTTCAATATCAATCCATTCAAAGATACTGTTGTACAATATACATTGAACTTCTAAGCAACTTATCACTGCCACGTGATGACAAAATTAAACTTTTAAAAGAGCTTATGTCATGCCTGGTGATTCGGACACGTGCCCCGTCGATCCTCACGGACCAGAGATCATTGTGTCCTGGATTCTGTGTCCGACGCAAAACCAGTCGTGTACAAATTTGTATCAGGAAACTTTTGTTCCATTAAAAGTACCTCTTGTCGCATTATATTAATAACGATCTTCACAAGTTAGCCTCAATGGAAGGAATCGTTTTTCCAAACTGCATATCAAACTACAAAGTGTTAAGGCAGTATTTATCGTATACGTATGCTTCAGATACCAACAACAAGGAAGGACCTCGATCCTGACTGAGTTCATTATGTGGGACGTACAAAGCAGCGCTGTCTCTGTAAGACGTCCATTGTATGCTTAGCTCTATATACTACATTGCTTGCATTCAACGCTTTCTAAAGACCAACTCCGGTCGAAGCACAGTGGCATATGAGAGACCGTGACGACCCCTGTAAGACCTCCATGACTCAACCCAATGCGAATCATTTGCATTTTGTAAGATACAGATATATGACTCAGCATTATATATTATTGCTAAAGAAGATGTGGAGTTTTCTTTCTTTCAGATAGTGCTGTTTTAGCTTACAGTAACGTTCTTTATTTATTAAATTTTATTATCTGAGGATAACCTCACAGGTAACGTGTTTGTTGCCCCAGAGCCCTATCATAAGTACTGCGGGTGCTGCTGGGATTACAACTGTTTAATCCGTGTTTCCTTTGTCCCCCACCAGTGGTTTATTCTTCAATAATTTCATTTTAACCACATTGTTTTTGTCTTTCGGACTGTTTGCAGTAGCTGGACTCAGAGGTGAACATTTGAGATGTTCTCCTCAATTTAAAAAATAAAATCAGGGGATCCAGAGGGATTCGAACCTAGAGGCTCTGTAACCATTACAACGTCTTTGTAACTGACCATTTTTTTTCTTTTTTCTTTTTTTGGTTGAATGAGAGATATCCATTACACTGGCATCCAGTGCTGCCACCTAGGGTGTAGCAATGAATTTGGCGGGAAGAAGGTCAGATTCATGTTAAACAGGGCCAAATAAGCTTCTATGATTAAAGTAACCACACAAAAAGCAAAAAGCTTAGGAAAAGTCTCTCGATATGTTTTAAAACAAGCATCATTCAGGGCTTTATCCAAGTGCTGACCGTCTAGCACAAGGGTGTCTCACATGGATGTAACAGTTTGAGACCAGTTTGACATTTCAGTACACAGTCGCCATTAAATTTATCGGCCTTAGTTTTCCCGCAAAGCATGTTGCTCCCAGTAGTCATTGCTCCAGCTCATGGTGAATGCAAGGGTTAATGCGATCAAGACACGCGTATCAAGATACCTGGACTTTACAGCTGTACCTGGTTATTACGATAACTCAATTAGGGAAAAATTATAGCTTCTACAACTCTCCCGAAGACAAAACAACTGAGCAAAACATGGTTAGGGTATATTCTTGGAGTTGATAATAGGAGATATTCATATCAACTGGGATCCTGTGCTAACACCGTGGCTGCAGCAAGAAAATAGACAGGAAGGAGGTCAGGTACATGTATCTGACACAAAATGAAAATGCCTTCTATACCCTGACGACCTGGTTTCCTGTCTGAGTCAGCAAACGGCTTGCAATCCGCGCTTCATAGATTGCACCAGGACGGCACAAAATAGAATCAATCTGTCAGTTTAGACAAAACAAATATTATAATCTTTAACAAGAGTGGCAAGAAAATTAGTTCCTCAGTTTTCACATGCAATGGTAATGCAATAAAAAAAAAAGACCCTGAGAAGTACTGTACAAATTGTGATCATTTGTTGCATATATTATCTTATAAACCTCCTTTGAGAACTGACATGTAAATTTCTACAAGTATCTTCTGGGTGTTCCCAGGAAAGTCTCGGCAATGACGGCTAAACTGAGGAGTTTCCGTGTATTAATTGAGTCTGTTTTTCAACCTGTCAAATATTCTATACATATCCAGAAGGTCAACTGGAACTCCTTGGTTTACCGACCTCTTCGTATGTTTTATTAATAAACGAAAAAGTAGTTGGGAGATACATTTTTAAGAAATTCATGAATGTGCAAGCATGCAAGGGACCGGGTTCAATGCATATGTCTGATGGTTATTGGAAATATTCTTTACATAGTTTGATCCACACAATTTCGGAATTTTAGGAAATAACTAAATTCATTTATTTAACTTTTGAAAGCTGCGACATAAGTAGTGCATATAGTACATGATTAATATTGTTCCAGTTGGTGAGCGTACGTGATCATTAACTTACAGTGTGTTGTATATATAATGTGTACCGGCAAGTGTGTGTATTTTTTTTATTTAAGCTTACATTGCATGATTCGTCACTTCCCCCAGCTTTGCAACTCTGGTTTAAATGATATATTTTTTCTGCCTTTACTGAAATAGTATTTTGTTTGTCTTTCAAATGGGTAAGAAATTCTGGTGTAGATAAAGCACTGAACGTATGATCTTGATGTTCGCCATCTAACACAACGAGTGAGTCCATCGTAGGCACAAGGGACAAAAACGTTGATCTGGAGGTGTAGAAGGACGAGTGTATCTTCGAGTTTCAATGGCCAAAGTACGTGCACTGATTCTCAGCTTTCCCTGTGTTTTAATAGCATATTTTCCTGTAAGTAATGTTCCTTTTCAAAAGCAGACTTAAAGTTAAAACTAAAAAAGTAACTTGTAGTTATTTTGACAGTTGTTGTAGTTGTTGCTTTGGCAGTTTATCAAATTAACCCAATGTTGGTTAAACATACTTAGAGTTTTTCACGTACAAACTTAAAAGTAAGGTGGGGATTGTCATGTACATTGCTCATGTATACATAAACCAAGTACACTCTGTTTTTCCTTTTTTCAGAAAGAAGATATATTTGATCTTGTGGATAAAGACATAGCCAATAAGTCAAAACTTGGGAAATGTTTAGTATGTGGCGGTTGCAATGCCCGCACACGGGTGGACCCTGATTTCATAACCCAAAACTCGAGTGAAAATTTGCCCAGGCCAGGCTGGTACCAAAGTGAAGCACAAACGGAAAGGAATAAAATGGACAAAGCCACAACAGAACAAGCTGAGATACTTCCATGTACACATCATATCCCCGTGCTCAACGCATTGCGTGCTACCCACAAGTATACCTATTAGTATTCCATATCTGGCACCAGGGGGTGACATGACTTGCTGTTACACTGCGGTACAAGACATAAACGAAACTTACTGAAGCCACGAAGCAAAACAATTAAAAACAATCTGAAATGTTTGCTGTTGAAACGAAAACTTCATTGCAATTCATTCAGAACACCACCCAGAAAGAAGAGGCCACTAAATGACTTTTTGAATTTGAAGCAATGCAGAATGACAAAATGATGAAAGTCTACACAAGACTCAATTTGTCAGACTTTGAACTGAGTTTTGCTTGTTAGCCATAATGACATCGCTGGGAAATAACTTATGAGTTTTCTAGAGGAACAAGGACTTCTTGGACAACTTCATGGTGCTTAACATATAAGGAGACGACTTGAGGATCAATGTTTTAGCCTTTAATTTAAGGTTTATATGCTCTGCGAAAGCATAAAAAACTTAAAGACTTGGATTTCTTTTCTTGGTATTTCAAAAGCATTCGATACAGTTGATCGGGATTTGTTGTTTGTAAAACTTTGGGAGAAAGGTGGTCAGGGTAAAGTATGGCGTATTATAAGAATCCTTTTTAATTGAGTTGAAGACAAAGTAATATTTGGACTTTTTGGTCACTCCTGGTTTAAAGTACTAAACGGTGTGAAACAAGTTTTTTTTAATTATTCATCTTATTTTGCGTAGTTATGACTGTACTTGTTGGTATGTCGAATAATAGAAATTTAGGTGGCGCATTTAATGTTATCAAAAGTCCAGGTTTATGGTGTGCTGACGATGTAGTACTAACAGATGACAGCGAGCAGGCAATGGTTAAAATGTTAAATGTATTCACTGTATTTGCAACCCAAGGGGGTATACAGTTTAACTGTGAAAAATCAAAAGTTGAGGTAATTGGCAAACGTCAAAATAGCAGTCATAAATAGGTGCCTGATAACACCCCACTTCATGAATGTACAACCTATAAATACCTAGAGACACTTTTTACACATTCTGTGAATAAATCGGCACATGTGAACACGTTCTTTGGCTGAATGCTTACGTGCGTACCTCTGTATTATCCCATTTTTATGTAGTTTCTAGGCTTCTGATTGGTTAATAGCCATGAAATGCCTGCCACACCTAATAGGGTTAGTCAGCCGCCAAGGTTGGCCAACGGCTGGCTCTTGGTTCACAAGGAGAACATGGCTTGTGCTTTATTAGTATATTTACTGTGGAATAATGAGCATCCTCATTTTTGATTACCAAGATAGAACATCCACCTGGTACATTTTATCTTCTTTATATAAGAACAAGTTCAGTTTGTTTGATATGCAAAAGTATAATGTCATGTTTTATGTCTGAGAATGTAAAATAATTTGTCAAAACAATCAGTACTGCGCTAAAGGGAGGCTACGGGTATGCGTTGTTGCGATGCATGGTCTGTTATGACAGGTGGACTCTGTAGCTAGCACAAGATATATATATGTATGTATATAGCTGAGTAAATTCTCTAAATGTCAACTGGCATTCATAAAAAATCACTTGTGTTGAAAAGCCACTCATTGGCCTCATGAGACAGGTACAACTATAATATAAGATATACACACTATCTACTATAGATACTGCCTCTCGTGTTCCCTTCCAACTCTTGTTACTTTACCTGTTATGAGAAATCATTTTGAGATACACTGGACCCTCTTTTGAGAGACCATCCCTAGTGTAAGTCAAAATGTGGTCTTTCAAAGCAGGAGGTTTCATTACAGACACAATCACATGGAAAAGATAGCACAGTATTCTAAGAGAGATGGGAGACCACCTGTTTTATGGAAGAGATTCGATCAAAAGCGTCGCCAATCTCAGGGCCAAATTCGTAGAGATGCTCACCAAGGAGCCAACAAATTTTTAATATTCAAGGAAGAGGCCGAAAAACGTTGCCAAACACGGTCAAAATATTGCGTTCTGCACTCTCTTTCTAAACATACATACATTTCTGATCGCATTTGATTGAGTGCTGGACATAAAAATTAAAAGTGGGGTAAATCTTCCTCAGCACTGTTGCACAAAACACATTTACTATCAGAAATATTCCACCGTTTGAAATCTCCACCTGAACCCAAACATCCTGTTCTGGCCAGAAATTTCAATCTTACACCAGCAAAATTGTCTACACTAAATAAATATTTCTCACCGAAAGTAGACCGTTTAAGCATTTGGTACCAATTAAGCGACCTATTCTCATCAATTTCCTGAAAAATGTAATTTATACCCTGCGATGGATAATTTTACAAAACGACGTAACCAATTTGGATTTGTCGATTGGAGAACACGGTCCATACATACATTATTAAACGTTTTTCTCATTTCATCCACATACGGCCATGCATCAGGAGTGTTTCCACTATTAGGCTCAAACAAAGAATCAAAGATTTGTTTACACAGCCTTGTGTCCGGCAAATCAAATTTCATCCTGTGGAAGTGCTTAACTCTGATGTGTTCCAGATAAACATTGAAAGGCAACCACCGTAGCTCACCTATGGTCGCGGCCATTGAAGGTGAAGAGTTAACCTGCAAAATGGCTTTAGCCATTGCATATTGTAGTGATTTTACAAACGCCTCAGATTCTTTCGTGTTACACACCCAAACTGCAGCACCATGTGAAATAGACGGCAAAATAATGCTCTTCCATATAGTATTACCAAAACGGTTTACATTTTGATGGGATGAAAGTATACTACTTATATATCCTCTCAAACGTGTCCCCTTGGGAACGAGCAGTTCTTTTACATGTGGTGAGTTTTTCAGGGTGCTTGAAACAATAATGCCTAAGTGCTCATATGTTTTACATTCGAAAATAAATTTATCACCCAACATTCATTTTTTGTTTAAATCTACTCTTTTACCTACAACCATGACTTTAGATTTAGAGCAGTTGAAAGTCATATTCCATTTTGAAACAAAAACTTGGGCAATATTTAGCATACAGTTCAGTTGGTCTTCATTTTCAGCCAATAATGCTATGTCGTTGGCATATAAGAGACAAGGAATACGGTCATTTCTAAAAGGTATACCAACATTTCCTTCCTTTAACAGATCAATCAAATCGAGCAATACAAGGGAGAACAAAGTGGGGGAGAGGATGCATCCTTACTTAACTCCATTTAGCGTCTCGAACCACGAACTCTCAAAAGCACCGAATATAACTTTGTTTTCAACCTTATCACAAAGATCCTTAATGAGACGCCATGCTTTTCCTTGAATCCCCTTTTCCCATAGAAGTAGAAAGAGTCTTTGCCTATTTACGGTATCGAAGGCTTTAGATATGTCCAAAAATGAGATCCAAGTTTTCAATTTTTGTCTTTTCCGTAAATTGCAAATTCCTTTTAAAATAAATCCTTGATCCTCCAGTCTTCGATGCTTCCTATAGGCGCCATGCATCTCCAATAATATGTTCTCCTGTTATAAATACGTCATAAATTGATTTCCGACTATCGAAGTGAATACTTTATAAATATTGGATGTGACAGTAATTCCACGATAATTTGACAAAATTTCTTTAGATCCTTCTTTGTGGATCGGTTTTATGTACCCTTGAAACCATTGATCTGGATAAGCTTCTAGTGTCTTACACATGTTAAACATATCAACCAGGGAAGTAGTCAAAGGTGTGCCACCTTTCTTCAAAAATTCATTGGGTATATGGTCTACCCCTCAGGCTTTGCCATTCTTCAATTTCGAAACTGCTTCCTTAACATTATCAAAATGGATTTCAATGCTGTTCAAGCCTGTAGTATCACCATTGTAACTCATAAGCTTATCCACCTGACCTTTCATAATGTCGTTTATGAAAGAACTTTAAATTTTGCCATTTGAACCGATAGTTTTCCAGTAATCCGCAAGAGTTTGACTAATTTCTTTCGGGTCAACTATGGTACGTGTACAATCTTTGGGATCTTTAATTCTTAGTGGAAAGTCATTGTTCTTATTTAGGCGTCGTAGCATTCGCCAGTACGCCTTTGTGTTTTTTGTTCCTTTCCTCGAATTTTGAATGACCACCTGAATCTTATTTCTCACGCTTTTCACTCTAATCTTTTCTTGGATCTTATGTTTTTTTTGACATATAATCGTCCCAAAGCTCTTGCAGAAATTCCGGAGAGCATGCGCAGTCATTGCTGTGCTTAGACCAATAACGATAGAAGCTTATTCCTCTTTGGATATATATGCAGGTTAGGCGTGACCAAAACATGGAGGTATTTCATCTGAGTCTCCAACAGAAGTCTCTACTGGGATTCATACACAGCTGATCGTAAACGAACAGAATGTAAACGGTTTAGTATTGAACCGAGTGCATTTTGATGTCAATTTTATACGTATGTGTGGATGTATTCATGGACGGGTGTACGGATGCAAGGATGGATGTATCTATATAAAGATACATGGACGGGTGCATGGGAGAACAGTGTATGGTTGCATTTACATTTAACGTTAGGTGCTAAACCGTTGAATTTAAATACACCACCAAACGCCATTGCAAGAAATGAGAAGATTTACCATTGACTGTATTTTCGTGGCGTGCATTAAAATATGCATGGACGGATGTATGAATACGTACATGGACGTGTCCATATACAGATGAGTGGACGGGTGCATGGAAGTAGAGTGTATTGTTGCGTTTACATTCAACGTCAAGTGTCAAACCATTAGATGTAAATACAAGACCAAACAAAAACACATAAAACACGGACATTTTACTGTTGCATTCGCTGCACTTCGATGTGTATTTGAGGAAGGTACAGATGGATGGATGGACATATACAAGTAGAAATGGATGGACGGATGCATGGAAGTTGAATCACAGTTGCATTTACATTTAACGTTAGGTATCAAACCGTTAAATGTAAATGCACTACTAAATGCAAACGAACAAAATACCAGCATTTTATTCTTGAACTGAGTGTAGTTTGATGTACATTTGATATAATTGCGTGTATATATGGCTGTTTGCATGGATGGACGCATACAGATACAAATAGGGCGTTTGTTTACATTTACAAGAAACGCTAAGACTCAAACCGTTAAACTTAAACTCACCACTAAATGCAAACGGACAGCTGACCGTGAACAACAAAATGCTCTCATTTTGAGTTCCGCTGACCACAGGTCTCATTGCGTACAGCATCACTCATGTCTATCCGTGTTTCTGTAAACATGTGCTGGTGAATATTATACCATACACAGTTTTCCAGTTAATTGCATATCACATTTAGGACTTCTGAATGGTAAAAATGAAGGTCGAGTTCGATATTGATGGTGCCTTCTATATAATTATGTAACATGAGGGCCAAAATGTGAAACTTTTACAAAATCCTGTTTTTCAGTTTTTCGTAAAATATCACTGAACTTAGCAGGAATGTCGATCAGGCAAAAAGGACAAACGATGGTAAATTTTAGTGGCGCTACCTAGAGTAAAGGGGGAAGATATTGATTAAAATGTGTTAAAAAGACATTAAATTCAATATCTGGAGAAACAATACGCTAAACAATACCAAATGTATCACAGATGTGCATGGTGTGTAGAAGTTTATTACTGCATTATATACATTGGCTTGCCTACTGCCTCAAGGTCGCGAAACAAATTCATATCAGGCAATGTTTTGTTTGTGATGGGAATTGCATCTTAACTTCTGCACATATATCCATATGCCAATACAGGAACTTTTACAGACAACAGTCGTCACGTGTAACGTCATATGGTGGCGCCACTCCAGGCATTAATGGGAACTGATGTTGATACCAAAAGTTTCTCTCCAATTCATAATTTTCAAATTGATTGAGATGCAACATTCACACTAACTATGTGTCAGGCCAGTGGTCAGATGTAAAATTTGAGGTGATCTTGTTCAAGGTCATAAAGCACTTTACTAAGGGCACTAAGTTTGATCTTTTGAGAAAGCGTAAAGCCAAAGTCACTAAATGTATCATAAATATTAGTGCATTAGCTCAGGGGAAAAAGTCAGGTCCCGGGACCCGCAAACAAACTATGTTTAATACCCGGGACCCGTAACGGGTTCCTTGGACTCGGATACCCGGGTACCCGCGGCAAAAAGCCCTCACTGAAATGAAACACAGAAACATATTTTAACTTGCTTTTATTCAGGTACAGCATAAGAATTCCGCCATTCGACATGTTGCCTATTCCTGAGAGAAAAAACATGAAGAACATTACGTGGACGTATGCGTCCCTTGTAGCTGGTCAAACACTATAAAAGTTTATGTGGCATTAACTTTCTTATTTGCACAAAATACCCGTCGGTAGGGATAATGTAGTTTTTTTCAGCTGTACTTCTAGCCTTGAAATTTTTACTTAGATTCAGGAAAGATAGTATTTATGCTGATTCTGCACCCAGAGAACTGCGGGGTTTTTGGGGGGGGGTGTTTTTGTTTTTGTTTTTGTTTTTGTTTTTTGTTTGTTTGTTTGTTTGTTTGTTTTTTTGTTATTATGTTCCCACCTGCTGAGAACACGCGCTCGCAGGGCACGCTAGTTGCAGGCACTCCCAATTGCAAGTTGCATGTCCGTCCTTTTTTCAAAATGTTTCCACACAATGCTCAGTGCACGCTGTGGGCTTGCAGCCATGCTGACATATGGAGGATAAACAAGTGTGATCCACGATCCAGTATTTAAGAGACAAAATAAAAAAAACGTGAAAAACAGATTTTAACCAATCAATTAAAATAAACTCGTACTGGTAACGGTAACATAACAAACTGAGGCGCGCTAACAGTAGGAACGAAGATCGGCAGTGAAAACAAAAGCAGAGATACACAGATCTGTAATTTGTGTAATTATGTCGAAAGTATTCGGGGAATCGAAAATTGAATCAAGGACCCGACTGTTTGGCATTTTGACGGGGGGGGGGGGTTCCAGGGTGCCCGGGTCCAGAGTCAATGCACCAATAATTATGTACCATGTGCAGAAGTTTGATATTGCATGATATAAATGACCTTTACCTACTTTCTGGAAGTAATAAAGGGAACAATACTCAGGAGATGAGTCCTTTTTGCTATGGCCATCCGCCTACATGTCAACAGAGTATTAAGTCCATGTGTCTCTTGTTTGTATCGATAAGGTATGCATGTATGGATGTATTTTTAATTGCAACGTAAGAAGGGTAAATTATTAACATTTTTGAGACGGGATTGATGCTGTCAGGTGTTAAATTGAAATTGCCACATCTGTGCTGGGCCTTGTACCTACATATGTCATAATTTAACGTTAAAAGGTGTTAAATCTAGTTTTCACGCGTAATCAAGCTGCCAAACGTAAGATAACAGAATACAGCTCCATGGCTTACTTTTTGTACATCCGTCTGATTTAGAAAAGGCGCTTGAAACTCCTGTGTATTGGGGCTCCGGTCAATGATATGACATGTCCAATTGCAGGCCCCTCTCAATTGTTTGCCACATTACCAATTCTTAACGTCAGAGGCGTCCATCTGATTAAAGAATTTGGTTGGATGTCTTTAGAAGCACGTCACAATATCCATACGGCCTTCGATATCGTAAATGTATATGGGCTGTAGAGAGTTTAGAACTAAATTAGTCAATAAGTAACACTTTATCTGATGCAGCTAATTTTATTATGAGAATTACTTTTTTCCATAGATGTTGGTTTTTGTTGTTGTTGTTGTTGTTGTTGTTGTTGTTGTTGTTGTTGTTTCGAAGGTAGATATCTTTCGTAAATTGTTAGAATATCATTGGGCTATTATCTAGGATAAAATACTTAATTATACTTTGAAAAAAAAACAAATAAAATATATCAATGGATAGACTAGTTGGTGTAAATTTATAAACATCAAATTTTACTTTGACTGTTTCTATTGGGACAATAGTTTCAACGCTATTTTATATATGACTGGAGATTATATGGCTTTACGCCAATATGGCAGCCCTTTTGGCTCCTGGTTTGCTTAACCTGTCGTATTATCAATTTATAACATGGCTCTTCCGTGCGCCTGCATATTTTTCAGGCAAAATGAGAGTTTCATCCTGAAAAATAAATTGTGTGCAGAACTGTCTATATTGATTTCCCAAAAGCCTGTACGTATATCTGAAGACATTTTTTGTTACGATGAGCGACAAGCCATTGTCTCTGTAACTAAAATTCATGTGATGTGCCTCTTGTGTTTACACGTCTTCTACAATGTCCCGTCATATGAAACTCACAATTGTCAGGTGACAACTGATAAAAAGTAACGCGTCAAGTTTATGTGTTTTTCATTTCATGAGTAACCCCTAAAGATAGTTTATTTCGAAATTATGAGACAAGACTTTGATAAGATAGATTTGAGGTAACCGTACACCATTTCTTCGGGAACACAAGTTGTGCTACAAGCTCAGACAATAACTTACAAGACAAGTGGTTTAAGGCTCCTGCCATCCAAGTGCATCTTGCAGTTTCAAAATTAACAATCGATATCAAGACAATAATTTTTATCTAAATGTTACAAAATGAATACTGCCTAGTTTGTTGTTGTTGTTGGTGGTGGTGGTGGTGGTGGTGGTGGTGGTGGTGGTGTTGTTGTTGTTGTTGTTGTTGTTGTTTTGAAAATAAGGATATTGGCTTGGTCACATTTTCAGATACGTTGATGTGTTACAACGGAAGAGTAATGTATTTGGTTTTAACATATTTTATTACAACACACTTGGGAAATAGGGCGGAACCCTATATCAATCCCTCTTGTACATACAAAAGTACAGAGTAAGTTCACAAGAGGCCATAAAAATTACTAAGACTAATTGAGGATTTATGCCACATGACCAAACAGATCGATGGCAAAAGCCTGTACATGATCTAGAAAAAGACCAAGACAATACGTCACATAGAAAAAGCAGTTGGGGCATTAGCTTCCCATGTATATATGCATATAAGGTAAATATATAGTAAGGACAAACTTAATATAAAATAGTAATAGGTCTAGCTGCAACTGTTTATTTTACAAGCACTTGGACTGAATATAATGCCCCAGTTTGTTTCTACTTCAGTTATACACTGGCAGGTGGTTTAATTAGGAAAAGCTATCCAGCAAGAAAGGGTACATGTTGGTTCAGGGGTAAGTGAGATTGTTCTTATCTGAACCTGTACTATACAAATTTAGTAATTTTGCTTTGTTTGACAGGTATTCTTCTTTCATAATGAAGCTCTGCATTTAAAAGCAACACTTCACATATTAAGCTATCTCATCATTTGCCATGTTCATATTTATTAATTATTATGTGGGTTGTCTTTGCTGAATATTTAGCTTAGACAAGATGCCGCTACTCAGAGAGACATGTATGGGTATAGGCTCCAAAACATGTTTTGAGTAGTTACCCGCTGAAGACCCTTTAATTTATTTGAGCTAATACAGCCTAAGTCAAAATTCTACATAAGAACGTGTGCAATATGGACAATAGTGCTTCAATATGTCCATAGGTAGACGGTGACAGTTTAGCTTATGGAGAGTAAAGAGTTCGAGCTGCAGAATAGGGTAATGACTACTAGGAAGTGGTTCTGGACAAAAAGACACAAATACAATACATAATGAACAGTTATAAACATCTTCCCTGTTGTGCCTCAGGATTATGGTATAATTCCCAGCTTTGTCAGATGTTAATAAGAAGAAGGAAAATAACATCATCAACAAGAACAGTGATAAGAATTATAATAGTAATAATAATGGTGATAATAATGATAATAATAATAAAAGGAAGTCCTGAGAATGTCAAGCGAGGCTACACAGAAGATCAAGGGTGAGAGAGACATGCCAATAACCATCACTGAAATCAACCAGCTTGTATGTGCTGGCCTCAGCTGTTGAAATGTTGCAGAGAGAAGCCCAAGAGCACGTGAAAGCAGCCAGTTTGTAAAGAGAAAAATGACAAAGAGATTTTAAGGATGAAAGGAAAACATTCCTGCCTAGTTGAGCGAGTAAAGGGTGGGAAAATCAGGCATAGAAAGAAAAAAATGATAAAAATGAAGTAAAGACCAATGATGATAAGAGCTTGTAGATGTAAACACCACAGGAGAGCACCATTACAAATTTACCAGGACAAATACTAAACATTGGACATCATAGGACGGGATAGACAGGTAAATGACTGTAATTGGCTCATGGCAATGTTCGCGAGGCGTGTGGGTTTCCGTCTTGAATGTAGGCAATTATGGTATTATTAATTTAGTATTCTGTTGATTTGGGATATTTCTCCCGTCTGTAAATTAAAGTTCTCTATGTAAATGGCGCAAGTGATAGATTACAGCATATAGAACATTTCATTGTACAGAAAGGCAAGGACATTAAAAAAGTAAATGGATAATATCTTCGTCTCATACGCCACAGACACAATTCGGTATGTGGACACCATCATCTTCTACAAGATAGCACTTGAGCCACTGCAACCCATTCGTAATTTATTTTTACGTTCCTTGTAAATGATAATAGTGACCACGAAATTCCTTTTCATTTCATGTGGTATTTCGAGAACTTAGTCTCCACGTGCAGCTTACGATCTCATTTGAAGTATGGGACACGAAATATAGGCTTGTCCTGAATGCTTTCTTCACACAACCTCATGGCAACAAATGCCATCAAACCTACTACTACAAGTGACTACAAGTTGTATGCTCATGCATTCATGTCTGCAGTCTCTTCATGCAATGCTGTGTGCAGTGTCAAACCCACAGTCACTCAGCAGCTGTCTTCAGACCACATCAAGTCTGTTCTTTGTCTGTTATAGAAAAATTATTATTAAAGGTGGTGAATAAAACATTTACATCAACAGTTTGCTCGTAATAGGTTTACATAACAAATGTTTCTGTGGAATAAGGTCTTCACTTCACAGATACGTCATCAAATCTGCCGCGGAAAATAAGTGTAAAAAAGTTGCATATGTATGTATCCATCTCTCTCTCTCTCTCTCTCTCTCTCTCTCTCTCTCTCTCTCTCTCTCTCTCTCTCTCTCTCTCTCTCTCTCTCTCTCTCTCTCACACACACACACACACACACACACAGAGAGAGAGAGAGAGAGAGAGAGAGAGAGAGAGAGTAAGAATGTTATGGGACCTCCTGCCATGTGAATTACAGACATACTTTGATGGCTTTACTTAACGGAAAGTAGTATAATCAACATGCTAAGTTTGTGTAGATACAAGTGAGGTGTCAATATCCCTGACTGGTAGTTTCTTTTTAATACCTTGTTATATCTCTGCATTGAAATGACTCAAAATGGTGAATCTCTTCTCAAACTTCTAAAAATTTGATAATTTGATTCATATTTCAATTATAAAACTGATCAATCCAGTGTCTTTTCCAAAGTTTTTTAAGTGTATTTGCATTGTGCGAAAATAAATTTATAATTTTAAATTTTGAATATCTCCAAAATTATATTACAGATGTCTTCCGAACATGCACATGGAGGTCTCTTTTGTAGACACACAGATTTTCTGCACACCAAATCTTTCTTTCTACTTTTCTTTTCTCCTAAATTCCCATCCGCAGAATTGTTGATTCTTAAGGCATTGATGATGATTTTATTGGAAAATATACCTCTTTGCAACAAGGGCACTGATATGACTGGTATGATGTGAAATGGCAGTCAGCTGTCCATGTGGTGAAAAGTGATATGTGCAGGACCACACTCAGCTGACAACCGTTCATAAATCACTCCTCGTGTGGTATTTACCGCTTACCTTTTCACGCATAACAGCTTAAAAAACTTCGATATACATTATGACAATATATGCACGATTGTCGACCGCGCCATGCAACCGATGTCCCATGACCCTGTGTACACAATGCACTAGGGTACCGGGGTCCGCCTTTGTGATTAATGGGTCGGCTATTATTATAATTATTTAAAGTCCATAAAGCCAGCCCGTACGGTCCTTGAAAATTCACCAAAATCTAAGTATGCCATATAATATAATACAAATTAGATATGGGTGTTTATAGTAACTTGTCGCACAGACAGATGATAGTTATCACTTTTTGGTTCAATGATATCACATGCAAAAAACCTGTAAAAACGGGTGGTATTGAACGAAAAATGAAGACTGATCTAGGGGTGACAGCTATGAGTGTAACAATTGAGGCATCAAGCGCGAGCAATGATGTAATCAGGTTATAGAATAGAAGGCTACCCGATGGAATGTGTGATCAAACCAAAACCACATTGAATGGAATGTAAGCCAAATAGACATCTCCACTGAGCATGCCCGGTGGAGCCAAGCCTTTATCTGAGCCACGTGTCATAAGGGATAACTTTCTCTAACAGAACATAGAAATGTGCGAGGTCAAACCTGAAACAAGGAAAACAGCTGCTATGGGTGGAAGCTTGGCATATTTAGTGGTTTCCTTGTTTTTTGTATTAATAGGCTATACTGTTGATTTTTTTTCGCTAAAATTGGGCCTTAAATGTGATAAAAAGAGAAGTTTGATTATGGTTACCAGGGTAACTCAACAAGTTGAGTGGGGAAAGGTCACTTCCTGTCCGTAATGACCTCGCTCCCAAACAGATGCCAAGCTTCACGGGGCATGCCCAGCTGAGATGTCAACTTGGCTTATTGTATTTGAGGTTTTACAAATTGGTCGCAGGTTTGTTGTGTGCGACAGAAGCACGCCAGATTTTCAACTTAAGCAACAAACATGTATCTATTCAGAGATAAGTACTTCCATGGGCTTGTGTTCTTGCTGTTCTATCTTATGAACACATCCCACCATTGCTGATGCAGTGTCATGTTGCAGAGTTATCAAAATTTAGCATGTTTTTATTAAAGTAAAAAATGTTTGATTCATTGATAAATTAAGAAAGGGTTACAGTGTAAGAAGCACAGGCAAAATCAAAACAAGCATGGTATTATGATGAGACAAATGCTCATACAGCTATTTATATGAATCTTCAAGTGCCACACAGACTAGCTTTATGGACCCCAGTACATGGAAGAATCCTGCCAAATTATGTAACCTATATGTATTATGTTTTCGTTTGTAGGAAATGCTTTATTTTAGGTTAGTATGATTTTCTGCAAAGCTTATATTCTGATGTATAGTTATATGTGTTAACAATTACCTTGATGATGATGATGATTTTAATAAAATCATCATCATCATCACCATTGTTTATAATTCCATATTCCCACACTAAACTAAAAGTAAACCACTCATTTGGACAAAACTCTAAACATCGTGAGGACATGTACATTAATATTACACGTTTCATCTCAAATGTTGCAAAATAGCATCCATCTTTGGCATTACAGTATCGACAGACATAACATTCGTCATTTGTATATTAGCATTTACAAAATAATAAGAAGAAGAAAATTTGTATTTAGAATCTACCCCATTTTTGCACTGCGCTACCAGAAAGACAAATTACATGCAATACTTATATTGTCACATTTGTAACTAAAATACATTTATCATTTAGGAGCAGATTGTTAATAGATCATGAAATGCGTACCTACCCACCAGAGGTGGGCATTTTCGCAGCCAACAAGTATGGATTAATGATGTAAAGTTCTTAATTCTTGAACTTCCCAATTTTTTTACACAAAAACAGAACATGTTCTAAGCTGTCGCTTACATATTCACTTTTCTGTTCAAAAGTACACAAATGATGTTTCACTGTTACTTCTATTGTCTTATAAGGTGCATATTGGGACTATATTTACGGACAGCCACCTGATTAGAACCAACCTAGTCCTTTTTTTTTAGCTTGATTAAAGAATCATATTATGTATATGTTCATGTATGTTACCATAATGTATATATTGTATATTTTTTTGTTTTTTAATGCAGGCCCGTGATGGAAACTAGCATGAGCTAATCGTGTATTACCCTTGATAAATAAAGTTGCCTTATCTTATCTTACCTCATCGTCTGTCTTGCCTGGCGATCTCACCAAATCCAGACAGAGACAGTTTGTTCTGGCTTTATTTTTGGTCTTGGGCCCTCAGAATCATAGGGATGAAATAAATAGGTTTCTTTTCTGGTACATTTTCAAATATTTATTATGTTGAGGATTTCATATGGTAACTTTTAGGAAAAAAGTTTGATTAAATATCTCTACATTTACTTCTTAAAACACGGTGGGGGAAGTCTTCTTGTTCCCCAAGATGTTGGCGCGTCCTAACAATGCACATGCATTGACGCCAGGCATGACATG
Organism: Hermodice carunculata; assembly: GCA_964020975.1. NCBI lineage: Eukaryota > Metazoa > Annelida > Polychaeta > Eunicida > Amphinomidae > Hermodice > Hermodice carunculata. Next base: position 77,578,164 of record OZ026615.1, on the reverse strand, counting down.
CTTTATTTGTTCTTGACTTACTTTTCACCCGAAAACGCATTTTCTCCTACTTAAGTTCCATGATAGCATGACTCGCTTACAAATTTTCTATTTATACAATACCAAACAAATTGAACATTAAAATCACATGCACGCCCATGAAAAAGTTTCGTCATTTGCAGCTAAGTTTTGTGCTGTTTTTGTGAACGCATTCAAAAAACAAACAAAAAAGAGTTAGCCCTCCACCTCCTTGTGGTATCATACAAACTTAACCAGTAATTATAGCTGTATCATCCGGAAAAGCTGGAAAATACAGACTGGATGATAATCCTGGCCATATCACCACAGTGCAAAGGTCACTGAGAACTACTCCCATAGCTGTTTCTTTCTGGCGCAGCTCCCAATATGATCGCTCAATTGAGTGGTCACAAGAACCTAGAATCTACAATCGTCTGTCAACCAGGAGTTACACTAGGGGATTTCGCGAATATTACGTAAATAGCGGGCAAAATGACCATGTATTTCATACATAACCAAATCTGAGCAGTTTACCTTACTCTTGAAAGAAATTTGCTTGCAGTGTGGTTTCTATTTATTTCTATAACCAGCAATTTTCGCGTTTTTGCGGTCTACTCACGAGCCTTGCCGGCAGTTTAACAGGACCTGTCAATTACATTTGGGCACACGCACTTATCATTCTTGGACGATATGGACCGTTAAGTTTTGCTTGCGGCCGCATAAATGCCCCCAAAATGCGGCTGAAAAGAAACACAAAGTGCATATAGTTGCCACATATGCCTCAAAAGTCAGGTACATTGATGCAAAAAGGTTATGCATTGGATATATATGCAAGTAACAATCCATTGTTGTAACATTCACAAAATCCGCTTCCGCAGAGCAAGGTTGATAGACTATAACAATTATGCTGTAGCCAGTTTGATCAACAGAAACATGCGATATGAAGTGCTGCAGAGGAGCAAATCAGTGGTTCCTGCCAGTGCCACGGCAATGGAGCAGACTGCACAGTTGAGAGGGCACCGGGGCGAGCTGTTGTTCTAGTAGGCCTACTTGGCACCAGCCAGCAGTCCCTTGTTCGCGGAGATCAAACTCAACGTAGCTTGTTCGCTGTAGCCAATTTCGTTGGTCCTGTTAGCATAGGTATCGAACTCGAAACAAATTTGCCGTGTTCTTTTTTGGAGTACCATGTCCCGCAAATATACTGTAACTTCCTCGGGCCTCTGTGCATCGGTTTTTGGGGTCGGCTTCAGCCGACCCCTTATTTCTTGGGTTTACCGGGGAAATGCCAGTTTCCTGAAAACTTCATTGCGCATACCACTGCTGAATTCTCGTTCTGCAGTTTCTCGCCACGCCAACGCCATGGTTTCCTGAAAACTTCAATGCGCATGCCACTGCTGAAGTCTTGTTCTACAGTTCCTCGTCACGCCAAACATCACATGATCCCATCATGACATCCCATTGACATCGAGGTCACACAACTTCACTTTTTGTCTCCCCAAACACGCTTCACTCCCCTATGACGTAACTATGAATAAATTGTTGTCTAAGATGCGAGCGTCAGCATTACTAAGTATCGATAATAACGTCGGTGGATCAGGCAGTACATAGCACCTGGTCGTTAGGTTCCTCTAGCGGCCATTTACTAAACCAGTCCAGAGGGGCGAGGTCGTACTACCTTGGACAAATGAACGAAATTATCTGCCCTATAATCTTTCTTTTGTTAGACGCTGTTCCACAAATTATAGTATTGTTCGCAATATTTTTATATCGCCATTGAACTAGTGCCGTATCCTGTGGCAGAGACGTAGTGTGTACGAAGAGTGATTGTTGGATTGTCGCACGACAACACCAAAATCGGAGCAGGCTTTGGCAACATGGTGTTTTGGGGCCCCTGGGGGGATAAGTGTGACAAGAAGTTAGTGGAAGTTGCGATCTGGAAGGCCCCGAGAAGCAACCTGGTGACAGCACAGTATGCACATAATAGTCACAAGGTGAGACGCAACATGCACAACAAATACTGCATACTTTGGGATGATTATTTAGGTTACCCTCACACCTGTCAAGTTTTTCTATTCCTCGGAAACCCACTTCCAGCCCCAGAAGCTTGTTTACCAGGTCCGCGTTCCATCAAGGTGTAACGATGCAAGTCGGTGAATCCTTATCATTCATTACACTCTGCTGCCAACGTTTTCTGAAGCCCAGTTATGAATTATTGACATGATTTCCATAAAGGCCGGTAAGTGTGAGACTTTGGTGTAAACAAAACTGCGAAATTTACCCGTGGTGCCTGAAAAAGTAATGGCGCGCCCATGTGCGAGTGCGCAATTGGAGGTGACGAAGAAAATCAACTTCGTTGGATAGATACTGAGTACTCTTCTGATTGGATAATTTACCGTTCTGTTATATCCCATATTCACACGTGTTTATGGTAAGAGCTCGCTGACGTTCGCTATTTAGTAACGTCACTTTCCCTGCACGCTGCACGAAGCCATAGCGTGTGTCGGCTTTAGATTATTCATTTTTGAAGTGTGCCTGTTTATCTCCACGAACCCTTGTGGTTTTGTGGTTTTGTGGTTTTATTTTATTTATTTTTCTTTTTGTTTTTTTAAATTTTATTTAATTTGTTTTGGGGTTTTTTGTTTTTTTTTTTCCTTTTTTTCTTTTTTTTTTTTTTTCTTTTTTTTTTTTTTTTTGGTTGTTTTTTGGGGGGATTTGTTCGGGGTTTTTTGGGGTTGTTTTTTTATTTTTTTATTTGTTTTGTTTGTTTCCATTTTGTTTTTGTTTGTTTTTGGGGGGGTTTGCGGGGATTTTTCGGGGGTTTTGGGGCGGTTGTTTGTTTTTGTTCTGTTTTTGTGTGTTTTTTTTGTTTTGTTATAGTTTTTTTTTTTTTGTTTTTTTTTTTTGTTTTTTGTTTTTTATTTTGTTTTGTTTTGTTTTTTTTGTGAGTTTGTTATTTTTACTTGGTTTGTTTGTTTTTTGTTTTTTTGTTTTTTTGTTTTTGTTTTTTTTTTTTTGTTTTTTTTTGTTTTTGTTTTTGGTGTTGTGTTTTTTGTGGTTTTTTCTTTTTGTTTTTTTTTTCCAATAAAACTTGTCCACTGATAAATCTTTCTTGTTGCGCACGTCAAGCACGTTATGTTTTCAAATTATCAAATTCCTGGGTCCTGCATCACACATATTCATACGCTGAGCTATGCCTAGGCGTTGCTGGATAAAATTAACGTTGGGACTGTTTTTAATTGTTTTCTTTATATTTCATAGTGAAAATCACAGCTATAATTACTGGATAATAGTGAAACCCATACTTGCCAACATTTAAGAAATGAAAAGAGGTAGGGTCAGTGCGAGGGAGCCGACTTGGCTGCCATTTTAAAAATTGTGGATTCCGCATCGAATGGTTAAATGAGGACAGTATTGGGACGATGGGGGGGGGGTTAAATTACATGAAACCAAAAGTATACATTTTGCAAATGTTTCAGAGCATTAATAATGATATGATGTATGCTGTGGCCGCGATTCACTTTGATATCCAAATCAAATGTATTTTTGTGCGACGTACTGTCCCGCAATCAATACATAAATAACGCTATGTGTAAATGACGGTCACCACATGCCAGCTCAACTAAGGTATCTTGTTGCATTTGGATTTGTAACTAACGATGATAACTGCTTCAGACACAACCAACCGGGAACATTAAAGTTAAGATAGTAATTTCATGTTTTAAAAGTACTTTAAGGACCGTTTGCCCTGGTAACTCAGAAAAAGGACACCCAGAAATCTTGCGAAATATTACGATAACGATCACCGAACCACCGAGGCCATGCTGTTTAACCGGACAACTGTGGCTATGCAGCTGTGCTGTTGCCCCGACCAAAGTTAACACCCCAAACAAGTTGATATAAAATGATGTGTTTGAGGTGACTTTATTAAAAAATAGCAGCACACGATGGCTACTTTCTGGAAAAAATCTTTCAGCCAGGGAAAGTGCTTTTTTCGGTCGATCAATTTTAGGGTTGGGCCTTTTCAGTAGAGTCTGTCAGGTTACTGGAACCACACATATATTTTTGTTAGGTACTAGGTAGCTTGGACATGTGTTGAAACATGCTTAAAATGGATGTTCTGTTCTTTCCCCTTTTACACATTACCTTCTTTGACGTCAGTTTAATTTGTTAGCAGGGCACAGCCGGAGGCACTTGTTACCACTTATGTAAAAACCCGCCTGCACTTTCGGAACTGTATCCACTATCTGGGCAACCTTCTCTACTAAGCTCCATCTCTGGCTCAGCGGGGCTCTCTACCATTTTATATTTTATATTACATTTATTCGACAAATTAACCTTCCCTTAACACCAATCACACACAAATTTTGGATACTATCTCTCCAAAATATCGAATCGGGACTAACCCACATTGGCTGCCATTTTGGAAATTGTGGAGTTCGCACTCAATGGTTTGTAATTGAGGATAGTATTATTCTGACGATCTTTGGGGGCATTATAATAGCCTATATGAAACCAAAAATATATATTTTGCAAATATTTCAGAGCATCAATACTGATATGATATATGCTGTGGCCGCGATTCACTTTGATATCCAAATCAACTGTATTTTCGTGCGACCCCCCCCCCCCCCACACACACACACACAAGCAAAAGATACGTCCCCGATGTGCCCAATATCGACAACACGGACATCGCGGACATTTGCAACACGGACATTTTGGGGCTTTGTTTCGAGTTAAAAGCGGGTGAAGCCGCCCGTGCACAGTGCATCATTATCTTTTATCATTTAAATATGATTGTGTTTTGGCATGATTAAATGTAAATTTGGACGGTGGTTCCATGATCTATGGCCCTTGCTATGCGCCATGTACAAAATGGTGCATGATTCGCCGGCTTGACAGTCGAGGTATCATGTCGCATTTGGATTTGTGAATTACGCTGATAACTACTTAATTCAGACACAACCGATCGGGCAGATTAAATAAAAGTTAAGATAGTAAGTCGTGTTTTAAAAGTACTTTAACGACCGTTTGCCCGGGTAACTTGGAGAACGGACACCTACGACCCAGCCTAGCGAATTATTTCGATAGCAATCACCAGCCACGGCTATGCTCTTTCACCATGGAGGAATAAACTATTCCCCCATCGTTTCACCGAAGAACCGTGCATGGCTATGCAGCTATGCTGTTTCCCCGGCCCTCCAAACAAGTTGAAATAAAATGCAGTGTTTCAGTTGCCTTAACTGCAAAATAACGGCCTATGACGGCCGCTTTCTCGATAAATCTTTCAACCGGGTCTATGGCTATGCTGTTTCACCGTACATGGAGCCCCATGCACCATACAACCGTGGCTATGGCCTATGCAGTTATGCTCTTTCCCCGGCCCAAGTTAACCCTCCACTGCCGTCAAAGGCACACGACGGCCACTTCCTCGATAAAATCTTTCAGCTAGGTTTTTTTCTTTTTTAGGGAAGGGCGGCTTGAAACATTTTTTTTTATGTTTCATATACCGTGACTGTATTTACCTTACTGCAAAATAACGGCACACGAAGGCCACTTTCTCGATAAAATCTTTCAGCCAGGGTCGATCAACTTTTATCAGGAAAGGGCGGCCTAAAACTTTTTATTTATTTATTGTATATTTCATAAAAATCATTTAGGGTCGGGACTGGGGCCTTTTCAATTTCAGCGGGGTCGGTCGGCGTATCATAGCCACACACATATTTTTGTTAGGCCTTAGGTAACTTGCACATTTGTTGAAACATGTTTAAAATGGATGTATTTTTACCTTTTTACGCGTTACCTCCTTTGAAGTCAGTTAAATTTCTTACCTGGGCATAGCCGAAGGTACTTGTATGAAAATCTAGGTTATGTTCGATATTTGTGGCGCTACCTATAGTATTATATAATATTTGGGTCAAATGTGAAAATCTTGTTTATTTTGAAATGTCATACATTTTGGATCATTTTATGTCACACAACACGGACCTCGAAAATGAAACCATACATCATTTTGTTTTGGGGTTTGTGTGTGTGTGTGTGTGTGTGTGTGTGTGTGTGTGTGTATGTGTGTGTGTTTTTTGGTTTTTTTTTTTGTTTTTGTTTTTGTTTTGGTTTTTTTTTTTTTTCGGCGGAAGGCGGATGTACTCTACATTTCCCAAATACAACATTGTTCAAAAACAAAAACGAACTAGAAAAGCAAATTTGCTTCAGAGCAAATCTGTTTGTGTGCCTTTTAAAGTTGTAAATATTAAATGCTAAAACTTTTGTCCTTTGGTACTTCACATCACATTAAGCTTATGGCTGGATGAAAATTTCGAAGTCCAAATGACCTTGACCTTTGAACTTTACAGGTCACATGTAAATTGCAAAAATGTACAGTGCTATAATACCCACAATTTAAGCCCAACATGAACAAAATCAGATGAAAATTGACCAAGTTATGGCAAGATGAAACTTTTAATGGGCCACATGACCTTGATCTTTGCCCTTTTGAGGTTACATGTTTTTACAAAAATGTGCATTGTTGCAATACGTACAATTTGAGTCCAACATGATTAGAATTGGATGGAAATTGGCCGAGTTATAGCTATATGACACTTTCAAAGGTCTAAATGACATTGACCTTTGATCTTTAGAGGTCACATTTAAATTTCAAAAATGTGTGGTGTTACAATAGCTACAATTTGAGCCCAACATGATCAAAATTGGATAAAATTGACCAAGTTATGGCTGGAAGAAAGTCACCATCGAAAGTGGCTTTTGACCTTAAAATGACCTCTGACCTTGAGATGACCTCTATCTGAAGTGAACCTTGACCTTTAAAATGACATTTTGACCTAAAATTGACCTCTGACCTTGACATGACTTTGACATTTGAGATGAGCTTTGCCTTGCTATGATCGAACTCATATACACTCGGAACCACATGTACTATAGTATATAAGATATTGAAGATTGAAAACTTTAATTAGCCTCCATTTGCATAATTTTTGAAAACAAGACCTGCCGTTATAAAAAGGCGAGACTTCATCTATAGAAGTATAATTGTGTTAAGTTTGGAGTTTTTATGTATAATACTTTTCAAATGAAATGTCGGACAAACTTGCCTGTAAAGAAAGAAAGAAAGAGAGAGAGAGAGAGAGAGAGAGAGAGAGAGAGAGAGAGAGAGAGAGAGAGAGAGAAGAAAGAAAGAAAGAAAGAAAGAAAGAAAGAAAGAAAGAAAGAAAGAAAGAAAGAAAGAAAGAAAGAAAGAAAAACAATATGTCTGTGTTGGCACACAGACATAATTCAAAGAGGTTTTAATACATTTCAATCTGAATGAAATAATCAGAAAAACTGCATAAGCCATTCTTAAATTGTTTCTGTTTTCCAACAACCCATGAACAAATGTGTTCATCGGTCTGCGCCAAAGAGCGTGTCAAAACTTTTTGCGTGTTCTAGCGTTGTTCCTGAAAAAGAAAAAAAACTGTTCCTTTATCTATGCTCAAAATGAACTGATTTGTCAAGAACCGCGCTGAAATTATTTTTTCTATCATTTGTCTGCTAATTTAATGTGATCTAATTGAAACAGAATGCCATCAACTTGTGCAACGTGTGTATCCTCACGTTTTACCACAAATCCCCATAACTTGTCACTGCCACACAAGGGTTAATGTGTTCCTCGTCAAATTTGATCAACTGACGGATTTTTTAACACCATGTACCAGACCTTGTAAAGCACTGGTACCCCTAAGATATGTTTGCTAGTAATTTGCTTCCAACGAGCTAGACATATGCATTTTTGGAAACCGAATAAACTGTTAATTTAGATTCACAACAAAATGATTACCCAGTGGCAAGTTTTGGCTACAGTGACCTCAAGTATGCAACAACATCCTGAATACCAGTACAGACGGAGTTCACTTTAAAAACTCTTTCAGCTGTATCCTGGGTATCAGAACACTTGCTGTCAACTAAAAAGTATGTCTCAGTTGTCTGAAGGGTGCCCTTATGCATCAGATTACTGCCTATCTCATCAGTAATATTCAAAGTCCTGGTATGTACGGTGTGTGGTAATTTTGTGTTTCATTAGTGTCAATGGTACCCGTATAGACGCAGAGTGAATTTGAAGAACTCGTTTCAGCAGCATCAAGAGCAGCTGTATACACAGTGTGAACTAAATAATGCCAGTCTCATCGGTATAAAGACCCTGTTTGAACAGTATTATGGATACCAGTATACAAAATGCAAACTATCAAAACTTGGGGGTTTTTTTGTTTTGTTTTGTTTTGTTTTTCGTAAAAAGTCAGCCAAATAAACGTGATGCTCTGAAATCGTGTGTGTCGAAGCTGATAAGCTATTTTCAACTGTTACACCTAGAAAAAACACTGTGTGCATGTGCATTCTATGACAGTACCAAGATTTTTTCACCACTGAAAACCCATTATCTCAATTATAAGTGGAATAGAGCCTGGGCCATGACTGACCGACAGCTCATTGGGGCAGCTGTGGTTCGGGCAGAAAAACGCCTTTACAATAACAATCTGATTACCATAATTGGTCCTTATGATTCCAGGGCCCAGACTATTGACAAATGTAATGAATGATAAATGGAACATAGAATTTGTAATTTGGATTTTTTCAAAATATAATATAGCTTTACGTACATATACGCATAATAATAGTGACGAATATGGACTGTGATAAATTAAATAGTTTTGCAGTTTATAAACTAGAACATTTAACGTTTGTGAATGCATATATGTCAGCCTGATAACGTGCATTTGTATGAAAAATATGCCGAATACCCATGCATTGGCATTCTTACCACCACTTGTGCCTGCAAAACCATCAGAGACGCTGGATGATTCATGCCGTGTTTAGTGTACTGCATCTGTAGTTTAAACTACCAATGTGTCTTTTTTGACAAAATAAGGTTTTTGTCCATTCTTCCAAACGCATTAAGCGTGTTCGTTCTTTAAACTGGAGGTTTGTGTCAACAGCCCGCGCTCATCTGACCCACTAAACGTAATTCCTCATTGAACAGTGTTAAGCTTAAGCTGTAGCCAGCTGTTTTTCAGAAGAAAAAATGTAAACTAGTATGGGAATGCCAACTGACGTATACAGTACGTAATAAACAGAAATACATGTATCTGATTATAGGTAAACAAACACGGGACTGTAAATTGATGGTCTCAATTGGAGATTTTATTGTAGATAGTTGCTTTGTGACCCTGAAAATAAAGTCAACGTCTTCCATCTTTTTACAGGCCCGCCTAAGGTACATCCCTAGCAAGTCTGAATTAAATTCAATGGGTGGGTTGGTTTGAGTAAATAGATGAGAATATTAATGTGTACAGTAATTAAACTCAATCTGACCTAACAAGGTTACCAAAGGTCCATAGTGACAACACTAAGAGAGACTATATATAGTTATGTTCATATACATGTTCAATAGTAACTCTGCACCTAGGAGGCACCATCACGTATGTCACACAAATAGAAAGTAATGTTACTTATGTACACTGACACAATGGCCACCAGCCACGTTCGGTGAGAGAATTGCAAACAATTGGATTATCCTTACCAAATTTGTTAAAATAAAACAAAACGACTGAATTAAAATATTTTTGAAGAAATTTCTACTGGAGAGGAAGTTGAAAATAGCTTTATTGTGAAATAATGTGTTAAAAAATGAAAAAAAAAATCGTTGAATAAGTTAAGGTCTCAGGGTACCAAGAAAAGCGCACTTATGTAATTTTAGGTCAATTGGCCAAGCATTTTCAGAGAAAATAGTTTTATAATTTCCTCAAATTTGGAAAAAAAATTATAACAAGAGAATCCCATGATGATACAGTGCTCTGCTTACCGGACTCTGCTCCTTACACAAGTGCAGACTTTCCTGCTCTGTACATGCACTGTATTAATCCTTGCCAACAGTTTACCAAAATTTAGTATTATAAAAGTAAAAGCCAATTTGTAAGTCTAACCTGTCAAGGTTTTATGAATTCAAAATAAAAATGCCAAAAGAAACTCGATAAATATTGTTCTATTGATGTGTCACAGTAACTATGGGCCAAGAATCCACCATTACCAAGATATAAGTCAATGTGTAATTTTGACCTTTTAAGGTCACTCCAGGTCAAACTTACCATCACCGAAAGAAATCCTAAGGGTATTTTGCCATTAGTGTTTTAGTGTAACTTAGGGCCTAGGATACACCATTACCAAGCTTTTAGCCAATATGTCGGTTTGGCCGTTCAACGTCACTCAAAGTAAAAATTAACAATACCAACAAAAACGGTTTTTGAGAAGAGTCATGCTTGTAGAAAGTCTCACGAACGGATGGACAATGGACGGACGGACTGACAAGTCAGCAGAGCTAAAAAAACAAAAATCACTGAAACGTGACAATTTGAACATACTCAGGAGAGATCCACCAAGATACATCCCAACCACATTTGAAGTGAACCTGGCTGACGGTTTTGGACTGGTCGAAAAAGTGCATTACCAGTGTAATCCCCATTACCTCAGATAGTAGCCTAATCAATAGGAATGTATGCATTAACTGATAAGTATCCGAACTGAAAAAATTGTAAAAAGTCAGCGACCAGAACAACACCTCCTGATGAGCAACTTTTTTACCCTTCCACAACGCACTTATCCATCAAATGTTAGGAAAACCTGAAGGAAGGTTTTGAAGAAATCAAAATAAAATAAAAAAAAAAAAAAAACAATTTATTTAAAAAATAAAAATTAAAGCGTCACCTGTTAACAAATAGAGGTCTAGGGATGTAAAAATATTTGGCCATTTTTCCAAAGAAGGGATGATAATCATGAATTCCTAACATTACTCATCACAATCGCAGGTCGGCGAAGCTGAGCTTTGCAGTAGGGTATGGAACTTTTTTTTTATTTAGCACTTGCATACTGGAAGTCCTCTCGTCACACTTCATGCAAACCATTATTTATAAATTTTCTCATTTTCCGTAACTTGTACTAGGGCAAACAATAAACTGTATGTGCCTTTAGCACAAAGCTAAGAACTGAAAGTGGATAGACACCTCTATTTATTTGCGGGAACAAGCGATTTGCCTAGATAGAATGGGGTAAAGGGGTTTTCCATCTAGTATATTGAAAATTTCCATTTATAACACTGGCATACTGGAAGCCCTTATACTTTGCATATTTCATAACTGAAACCGTTCATTATACTGACTTGTACCATGATAATGCTAGTACACATAGCTAATATGTACAAATAGAGCATGGATATTATGTGCCGTCCCAGATGCTTGGACCCCTTTTTAAATCACCTCCACCCTTTTTTTTAACAAACAAATTCAGTAGTTGCAGTCAGAAAAGTGAGATATTACTGGTAAGCATACTGTGTTGTTTTCATTGAAATCTAGGAGTATTTCAAACTTAAATTTTGAATATTTTCAAAATTATAACTGACTGAAGTTGAATTCAAACTGTTAGTGGTACACGTATGAGTATGGTTCATCTGAGGAAATGTACACAAAACTTGCAGCATTTGAAATCATGCTAGTTAGACGCATTTCACATTTTGAAACTTGTATATCATAAAAAATATGAAAATAAAAAATAAATGAATTGAAGTTAGTCATACTGTGACTGCTGCTTGTGTGATTGGTGGAACTTGAAAATCGTGACACAATGATTACATTTGAGTCCCAGGCGAGCGATTATAAATACCGACTGCCCCCCCCCCCTCCCCCATGGACCTAGGGCTGTATATCTACTTTCCCCGCCATATACGTTTTTGTACAATCATATCATCCTGGTCGCCAGAAATGAGGTTGTCTAAATTTATGATGCTGATCCACCAGCATCGATATTAGTCGTAACATACTTTCCTTGTTTGCACGGGATTGGATGGAGTGGCCTGCGGGCAGATATAGCTACTCCACTCGTCTACATCCACATAATTTACAATCATTATCATGATTATGTTAAAAAGCAATGGAAAAAAAAAAGAAAAAAGAACAGAAATATAATAACAATGTAAACATAAAAAGAGAAACTTGGACACACATTTAGTACTTTGACAATATCAAAATACCATTCAATTTTGTTCACCGCCCTCTGTTTATATCATCAGACAAATATGTTGAGAATCCTTCGGGCAGTTGAACAAACTTAACGGAAACATCTAAAATATTACAATCTAAATAAATAAAATAAAAGCTTAATGTACCTATATAAGCATATTGATACCTTCTCGGAATTGGATAGGTTATCACATAACTATAGCAGAATGAATAATTGGCAAAATGTCTGAAACCTTTGCCAAGGAGGTCTATCCAGGAAGTACGAACAAAGGCCTCTGCTTAAAAACTAATGTAGATGAATGTATTTTACGGTGTTTATTTTAATATTGCTGACTGATACCCACACTGATATTGATTTCTTGTCACAAAATGGATACGGGAAGTCTTGCGATAGACAACAAATTTATAATTAGGGTTATCTTCTCTGAGACATCGAAAAGTACCGTGATGAAGACGTTCATTTGTCTTTTATTCTGAAATCTCTTACCCATGGAAAGCCGTCAATTGTTTGAAGTATCTAGTGCCAGTTGCAGTATGATATGTGTAATTCTTTCATTGCCACAGTTTGGCCTGAATCAACAACTTTCCTTGGCGCGCTTTGGTCGTATTGCGCCCAAAGCGGGCCGAGGAAGCTGTTGACCGTGACCTTTATACAGCTGTTACTTGAATGAAAAGTCTCTTTTCTAGGAATATTAACCCTTAAAGTGCTGATCACTGCTATATTTGCTTTCTCATTACCATTAAACATATAATGGTGAAAAGAGTCAAATTCCTCATGAAGATACCTTTCATTCAAATACCAGCAAGCCTGGTCAAAAGCAAAAAGTAGTCTTAGTCAACAGCTTTCCTCGGGACACTTTGCGCGCAGCGCGCAAAGTGTCCCGAAGAAAGCCGTTGACGCAATCTTAAATCAGCACTTTAAGGGTTAACATAATATCCATTTTCATAATTCAGAGAAATTCATCATAAGTACTTTGACTTTAGTCGCAGTTGGCAGTGAAAGAGATAAACTGTCTTTTTTTTTACACCAAAATTAGCTCGTGAGTTAGGTTTGTGGGTGTTTAGGAACTAGTATTTATACCTTAACAGGACCCTGCCGGGATAGTACATGGATGTCATATCGATGTAATGCATGTTAAGTACTTGAATGTTAAACTTTAAAGATTGGAGATCAATTGCAAGCTATTTTAAAGTAACTGGTGCCCACAATAAATGCACACTAAGGCATAACTTGAAAACTGAAACTGATAGACGCAAAACTGGCACACGCAACCCCTTTGGAAGAAACGAAAAGAAAAAAGATCTAAAGTTTGTGCTGACTGATATTTTCCCAATATTAAAATAATAGGGTTGTTACAGTCCTGTGCTCAGCTGATCTAGCATGCAATAAATGAACTTCTGTGACCTTTGGAATTGGTAAATGTCACTTTTTTGCAGACTTCCATGCACAAATAGCACAGTATTCTCTCAATAGTCAAAGTTCTAACTCCAATAGGTCCAAGATGAAACAGTTTTCAATTCATCAAGTGAACAGTTAAGATGACGTATGTCATATGTAAATCTGGCCCACATAGAGAACCACAGCATTAAAGTCCTACCTCAAATAGTTCTCAAGTTATCAAACAAATAGTAATATTCAGTAAAGGTTCCTCTAACTTTGGGAATGAGGATCAACCCAGGTACTGTGTAAGACTCGCCCTTATACCCGAAAAGGGTCATATACAATCACAAAACAATGACATAAGCCGAGCTGCGAGAGGTAAAGAGCAACAATGGTGAAGAAAGAAGTCAGCTGACCTCCCTTGACCAATGCTATGGTTAGGATAGGTCACGTGATGCCTCCTGACTAATGCTATTGTCTGCTACTTGATGTCCTTGGACATATGTCATTGATCACCCAGTTTCATACAAAAAATCAAGATTTAGAAATCAATGACCATTTTTTAATTCAAAATTTAATGCAGCACAACCATTTGAATAAAAGTTTTGTATATACTTGTCCATAATACATCCCCACCAAGTTTGAAGTGAGTCTGGCTGATAGTTTTAGAGCAGTTAAAAATGTGAATCAGAAGGATTCATATGAACTGGGATCCTGTGCTGTCCTCCAGGCTGCAGCAGGGAACGTGACAGGATTGAAGGGCAGATTCATGTCTTCTGCATGGCCAGATGACCTTCTTTGATAAATGTAACACCTTGGGCAAGCAAAATGCATTCACTTAGTTTTAAAACATACAAGGTGCGAAGTGTATTTAGAATTTTTCCTTTGCTTGTTATAAAAATTGTTATATTTGAATGGTTACGTAACATAACCGGTACAAGTGCCCTCATCATGGCGGAAGCATACTTATGTTACCTGGCAACTGAGGGGACCACCCAGCTCTGCAGATAATACAATTAGATATGAACACCCCTAATACCTTTGCAATCCCCATTCACTGACAATGTGATCAATCGGAATCTATGCATTAACCGACAGGTCCAATTCGTTAAAAATCAGGTATCCAGGGTGTCGCCACCTAGTTAACAAATTGCTTGAACTATCCACAGTGTACATTTCAGGCAAGTTTCAGCACAAAATATTGCAGCGCCACCTATTACACAAATTCAAATCTTGGGGTGCCCAGACGCGTTCTTATGCAATTTCGAAGCAGTTGGCCGGGCCGTTTCAGAGAAGATTGTTGAAGATTTTGCCAAAAACATAAACAAGAAATCATTGAAAAATCAAAAATCACTTGCCATACTTGATAGAAACCTACAACAGGTACATCTCCACCACGTTTGAAATGGATTTGGATGAAACGATTTTGGAGAAGGCGAAAATTTAAAGTGTATACGACACACAAAAATTACAATGTAATCTCAGATGCGCTAAAAAGCATGGAACATTATAAAAAATACATTTTCTCTCTCTCTCTCTCTCTCTCTCTCTCTCTCTCTCTCTCTCTCTCTTTTTTTTTTTTTTTATTTCTTCTTCTACTTCTTCTTTTCCTGCTCATATAGCTGATGATGAGAAGTTATTGTTTCCGTACACGGTGTGATTTTGTAACAGTAACCAAAATATCATGTGTTAATGTTTGTTAAAAAAAGGAAAGTTCCACAGATTCAAAGCATTTATGCAGACATAAAAAAGGTCGTCCACAAGGCTGGCGTTTGGCACAGGCACTTGCTGCTTCATATAATTTGTATTACAGTAACGGCGCGTCGAAATCTATCCTTTAGCAGTAAGGGGTAGTAAGTAGTAAGTGTGTGCTAAGTTAAAATATCAAAGACTTCGATGAAAAACCACATGACCTCAAGAACTATTTTCTAGTTTGCTTGCCAGGATGGGCCCATTTTACTACGAAAACATACGATTTATGGCTTCTCGGTCGTCCACAGTCCCTGTGCAA
Source organism: Hermodice carunculata (assembly GCA_964020975.1). Taxonomy (NCBI): domain Eukaryota; kingdom Metazoa; phylum Annelida; class Polychaeta; order Eunicida; family Amphinomidae; genus Hermodice; species Hermodice carunculata. The sequence goes on along the minus strand of OZ026615.1, from coordinate 77,562,719 downwards.
CTCTTTGGTTACCAGCATTTAACAGTCTTGCTGGGGGCACAGCGTGACCTTTGCCGGACCGTGTCTGCAACTTTCATCACGCCTGGATTCCCGTTGTATTAATAGTATTGCCGGTTGTGTTTCATGGTATCGAATACCTGTTCAGACGCGTCTGATTGAGACAGTTTACTATGAATGATGGGCTCATCTGCAAAAGACGCTGCGTATGACCCTCTTAGAGTTCTATAGGTTGCAATGTCAGCCTACATGTGGTGTGAATTGTCAGGTTATATGACTTGAAGTTGAAGTCATCCTGCCGTATATGAGGTCCCGGAAATCTGACCTATCGTGACCCATGGTTTATGTTCATATGGTGCTTAAATATTTTTTTTTTCAAAGAGAATGGTAAGTGGATATAGGCTAGTGTTTCGTTACACAATGAAAGTTGAGACTTATTTCCCAGTCTCGGCTTCGGTTTTAATCAAAATGATGGAAGAATCATTTAAACAAAACAGACATTTTATTGTCATAAATTTCAATCAGTAACTTGTGTACGACAATATGAACAACAAGAAAGCATGGTTCTTGTGTCAGTTTGAAATGAAAAAAGTGCTGATCTGAGAGGCTTGAAGCCTATTTAATTTCACTATTAACAAAATTTAATGTTCAATTGTTGTGGAAAAAATCAGGTCAGAATATGTTTCAATTTTTGATTAATTGTTTGTTAGCGGGGTATTCTATTTTGTTTGTCCGTTTGTTTGTTTGTTTGAACATAAAGCCCCCCCCCAAAAAAACTGTCTTGTCTTGCATAAGCATAACTGTTGCCTTCGGAAATTTGTACTTTATCGACCGCTTAGATTGCATATGCTGCATTTGACACAGCGAATGCAATTGTATACATCGCAAATTATACAAATATTTCGCTTGCTATTCTGAAACAACATGCTATGTTTGTGTACATTCAAACTGCCCCAAGTGTGGCTCTGCTTGTGATTCATTAGTTACCGCTCTGTATATATTTGTCAATGTATTTTATTTCTTATGTGATTTATTTTTAGTGATATTGTTTAGTATATGTTCGATACTGCCATGTAATGTCAATTTATGTCCAATAAAGATTTCTAATGCAAGGGCTCCTTTATCTATGCTATTTTTGAAATGGCCCCCTGATATTTTAACAACAGGGTTCAGCCAATATGTCAAAATTAATTTGCGGCGCACTCCGGGCCGTACTCTGTGCACTACATAGACCAATAGCACCCCCAGGGTATTCCGGCTCTTCGCGCTTCAGCCGTGCAAGGGAGACCAAATCCCGAAAGCAAGAAACAAGAACAAAACAATCGTATGAGTGACACTTCATAGTTGCGAATTTTTTTGCCACTTGTTTTTCAGTTATTATCGACTCTAAACTCCGCGCTCTGGACTACGCTGGGGGAAAACAATCATTACCTGCACCAGCTCTGTATTTCCAGGATTAAGAGCGAAACTTCACTATGAATTTTCGGGATCAAAGTGGTTTTCTTATTCCTATTTTTGTATTGTCTATGTATTTTTGTGCAGTTGAAGGAGGGATAACAGCAAAGGTAAGACTAAGGCAATTTTGTTACTTTTAATTCCTTTGCTACGGTTATTCTTGACTTTCGTATCTGTGCAAGGCTTGTAATCATTTCTGTTTGTGCCTATCGTCTTGTGTATTGTTTGAACATCTGTCTTATTTTTTTCTGCTTCCTATTCCTAAGTTGCTTTCATTTTGAATTGAATAAAGAGGTTTTTTTTTATTTCCAATTTTTGATCAAGTAGGAGCCAAGAGGTCGCATCAGCTGTCGTTAGATATCATTAAAACATATCATCAGTAATGATACACATGGAGTACATGTCAACTACTTCCACATCAAAAATTATCGCGACCCACGTCTGTACTAGCATTTGGAAAAGATGAGCGTTTCTGCTTTTATTCAAAACAAGCAGGATAATTTGGGGGCATGCCTGTATTTTGTGCCGGTGGACCTTATAATAGTTTCTGTCATGTCACAGGCGTATATGAAGTTTTGATTAAAACCCAAGAAGATATGGGACATTCAACTCTTACCACTCATCACAACAAAGCTTGTCTTTGTTCCACGCCTCAACAGTGCATTAATGTAGGGTGCATGTTGTTTATTTTACTTTTATGAAACAAATACTAATAATCGGACGCATTGCATGAATCGTTTCCGTGAGAGTGCGCTACTTGAAATTACATATTCGTCAGAAACGGCTAGTATCATAATAAACTAAGTCTAAATCATCAGATTTCGTCTCGCCGTTTTGTGTCAAAAGTAAGGGTGTGGACAACTTAATAATAAAAACATTCCTATCGGAACTCACACTACGGCCATGCAGCAATAATACCGTTGTGTAGGTTTGTGGGTCAAAGAAAATTATTGTTGTAAGTCGTACACGTTCGACTGCTTGCACAGTAATTCGGGGGGGGGGGGGAGCTTGTACGACATTTTTCATTAAAAGGAAAATGCACATATTTATTGATTGCAAAAAATCATAAAATGACTGAGCCATGATTGTTAAAAGGCTTGTGCGGGAGCTTTTTAATACCTTTCATGATTGAACTTGATAAAATTTAAAACGGACAGTTTATCATTAATATTGTCAAAAAGAAAAAAGTTAACTATAACACTACATAATGTAGAAGGTGCAAACAAACTAACTTCTTCCTTTCAAATTAATGACTACGGGAATGTCAAAAACAAACAACCAAACACTGTGACAGTGCAATAAAGAGCGCGAACCTGGCGACGGTCATTATAATTTTTTTTTAAATTCCATAAATAAAGACTCACTTTTTAAATAAATCTCATTGCAAAATTTCATAATTTTATGTTAGTTTTTTTTAATTTATATTGAAGCTGTATCTATTCATGCATATGTTGTAAAAAAAAAAAAAAAATCTCAAAACAGTTCGAAAATATTGCCTTTTGGTAAGTTTCATACAAGTTCGTTCGTTGTTAAGTGTAGATCCATATCTTATTTTACAATCGTTTTCAGAATGTATTTTCCCTATTCCTCTATTTTCAAGGCAGGAAGGAGGGCTATGCACATTTGGGTGGAAATGAACACTCTGATTTTCTTTTCAAGTATCATTTCGGGATAAAATGAATGTCAAATGTTTAATTTCGTCCAACATTCTAAACCTTTGACATGACAAGGTTCATGTTGATAGTTCATTGCAATCAAAAGTTATCCATAAAAGACTGTGTGGATGCAGGGAGGTGCTAGGCGCCTATTTTGTCCCTTGGGTTGCAGAGCATTCTTAACCTTTGATATGACGAGGTTCATGTTGATAGTTTATTGCAATCAATAGTTATCTATAAAAGACAGTGTGAGGTCCAACGAGGTGGCCATTTTGTCCCTCGTGTGAAATGCTACGTCACGATTGGTTCACACAGTATTGTTTGGGTTGCAAAAGATCACATGGCGTTTGCTTAAGGTCATAACACGATTAAATGTAACACATAAGCGGCTTTTCAAGCGTTTGAAATATTTGTCAACCTAATCATGCAGATGCACCATGGAACAAACATTCTGCAAAATGAGACCAGATAGCACACAGAAACAGGATTTTAATAGAGGATAATAATGTACGCCCACCATGTTGGCGACATAGATAAAAAATAAATGTCACAATAATCTTGGTGAAACGGAGACGATAATAATATTGTACAGAAAACTGGTCATACAGTTTTCAGTTTACAGCTGACAAACAGACCAATGGTTCTTTTTGTAGTTTTCAAAAGAGAGGTACCTTGTAAAATCAGTACATAAATGCACACTACCTAGTGTTAAACTTTGTAGGCACCTGTCTCAGGTTCATTTCCACCCAGTTTGAACAGTATACAACCAGCCAAGTTTTCTTAAATAAGTTAATTTACTCCGATTTGTATATGCTGGTTAATCAGGTTAGTAAGGTCTTCTTGCTGATCACTATTTTAATCGAGATATTAATCAAAGATCATAAAATTAAAGAAGCAGTACCCATTTGAAAAGTTTATTGTCCAAGACAAATCAGTGTATATTCTCAATGAATTTGAATAGGAATCCAAGATGTCATTTTGAAAGTGAAAACAGGCAGAAATACAGAAAATTTAACATTAAAGATTGCAGTACTGTCTGATGAACAGTTAATGTGCAAAGGTACCAACAAGGGTTTCAGTGTCATTTTTAAGCCATTGGCACAGCAAAAGTTCATTATCACCATACAATAAAAGCAACACCACCCACTTATCAATTTAATATGGGCCAAGTCAAAGTGCAGCAAACGCTAATGGGTTTAAACATATTTTATCTGGTAACAGTACAAGTTTTAACTCATGTAATGACCTACAATTCAGGCAGTAACAATTTTTTTTATTTCAAGGTGCCTGCCTCTCTCTCTCTCTCTCTCTCTCTCTCTCTCTCTCTCTCTCTCTCTCTCTCTCTCTCTCTCTCTCTCTCTCTCTCTCTCTCTCTCTCTCTCTCTCTCTCTCTCTCTCTCTCTCTCTCTCTCTCTCTCTCTCTCTCTCTCTCTCTCTCTCTCTCTGCCTCTGGAAAAAAAAAAACGAATCTGACATCCAATATTTTTCAGGAAAAAACACAGGAAGCAATTGCAAGCGCGGTTGAAAATTTCTTATTTGTATGTAACGAATAGTAATAGGGCATGTAACCTGTCTGACGTTCAACGGCATGCATTGCAGACATGTGGGCGCCCGTCAAGTATAAGGTAATGTAACATTCATTTTTGAATACAAATTAGAAGCAACCATACAGTATGGAAAAATGAACAATGATATAAATGTGTTTTGATCATAAAGAAAAGTGACTTTTTGTCGTGTGAACCATGGCATCCCCCTCGTGCATCTTTCTCATTACCAGCGACTTCTTTACTCATCATCCCCAGAGGCATAAAGATTTATGAGCCTTTGCAGGTACGTACATCAACGTGCGTTTTAGATTGATCTCAACACAGCATGCTGGAATTGAATATGAGTTTAGTGTGAAAAACACGTGGGAGCCCAAATCATATCAGTCCTGCGCCGAACGTAAGTTTTTTCATTGGAAACGCGACAAGAATAAGTTAGTGATATATATAATTTGCAGACGATTGGAGAACTGTGAGTGCTTTATGTTCCAGGGTTATCGAGTTAAAAAAAATAATAAACATGTTTCAATTATATACGTCTGAAGTTCATTTTGTATGAGTCTTTTGATGTACTATGGGGTTATCCGGTTAAAATAAAAATGTTGAAAGAAAAGAACAAAAAAACGCCACAAGGCTTAGCAGAATATGTTTGCCGTCACATAGAACTCTAAATTGAAAATTGTTAAAAAATAAACACAAGCACTTTGGGCGCTATTGTTTTTGTCAAACTTTGGCTATATCTTGTAAAATATTGAAGATAAAATGTCCCTTCTTGCGTTAATGGGATATCAATACATGTATCTCCAAACATGTTTGAGAGATGTTTTTGATACAAACTTCTATTTCTTCATAAAGGTTATACAAAAAAGGGAAATGTCTTAAAAGGCACTGTTTGTGGGACTTATTTTTGATACGCATCTGAAAAGAACAGATAATTTGTTAGAAAATCCCTGTAATCTTTTGCTCATAATAGGAGACTTTCATATTTAATTGCGATCCTGCTGACTTCCTGTGTTGCCGGGGCAACAGACTGATGCTTCCACCATGATCAGGGCAGATTTGTATCATATACTACATAAACATCCATAAATAACACCTTTTTAACCAAAAGAGAGCCCATTTCTAATCAACTTAGGCATCCTTTGTGTTTCAAATATATATTAATACATTTTCTTCAGATTATTGGGTGTTTGTGTTGTTCATTTTGTTGAGAAAGTACTTTTGACTATGCTAAATACATGGATCTGCCCTGATGCAGGTGGCTCCCTCTTTTGCTCAATATGTGTTAGAGTAGGACCACATTTAGATATGAATACATCCTATTGTGTGTTGATTTGATTAGTTTTTGCCTGATTGAAAGGAGCGAATTAGCTCATCTCAGGGACTCATTTTCGGTACAACAAATCATGGTCATGGTCTATAGACCACCTCTTGATTGTAGAAGTATCTTTGCATCATGTAAATCGTGAGAAAATGTATTAATATTGACAAAAAGAAAGAAAGAAAGAAAGAAAGAAAGAAAGAAAGAAAGAAAGAAAGAAAGAAAGAAAGAAAGAAAGAAAGAAAGAAAGAAAGAAAGAAAGAAAGAAAGAAAGAAAGAAAGAAAGAAGCCTTTACTGATACCAACATAAGATGGTATGGCTGAAATCTGTTAGTTCTGACATCAGAGCCAATATTCTGACAAATATAAACATCTGCAGACAAACTTCTCCAGATTTTAAGATTTTACTGGAAATGAAATGGTCACTCTATCAGTAAATATATATGATTACAGTTGAATTATGTTAGTATATTAGTTTACTGTGATTCTTTCTTTTGTTTTTAATTTTCACAACAGTCACATTCGGGCGAAACAATAAATATACCCTAACAAGTTTCATTTTGCAAAAGCACTGTCTATTAGTGTTATCAATCTCACGTTCCGTTTTCAGCAAAGTCAAGTGATTTTTTTCAGTAAAATCTTTTTTCTTCTAAGTTCCTGCTTCTTTTATCAAACTTTTCTAGTGCATTCTGATAACAACAGCAAACTTTCGCATAAAAAGTGTAGAATCATTGCATTGAATTCCATTTGCTAAATATCTCCTGAATGTTGAAATTCTGATATTCAAAGTGCTTGGAATATAATACTAATATTGATCAGTATACTCTTCAAAAGCTTTCAACATTTCAATGACTCTGTAATTTGCTTTGCTGAAGTTAACCAAAAGTCCGTATTATTAGCACCTTTTCCCCTATGCTCACATATATTCACCCCCGCAATCATCTCTCCAGTCAGCTGGAGGTGAGAAAAATGCTGTCTTGCGACTGGCTCTTTCAGACTCTTGATGCATATATTGTCATACTTTTTATACTGCTAATTTTTGCGGGTGTGCTATGTATATGTATGAAGACATGTGCATACTCATGAAGTGTGTCTACCTTGGTTCTATCATACTGATGTGCATTTCTGGACGTCTATTAAAATTAGTCGTGACCGATATTTCTGGCATCTTCTTCTGTACGATTCCCTTCCTGTAAGCACTGGAATCACTGCATCTATCGTACGAGGGTTGGTCCCTCGTGAGAGAGAATATTAAGACAATGCAAGGAAACTTAGTGGGTCTTTGTGCACGCATATGGTGTCCTTCTGGGGTGCTTGGCCATTCTCCAAGCCCAGTCTTCAAGGTACCAAATATAGGAAACCTAGTATAGTCATTTACCATGCTTGGCATTTGCTTTCAAGTTAAACCTTAAAACTAGCTTGAGGTCCAGTACGTTTGATGTTATGAGATTTTGTAATTCATATAAATTTATACCCTTGTTCTTCAGAAAAAAAACTTATACATATATATTTTTAACGGTTAATTATTCCAAAATACGCAATTTAATTATGATGACAATACATGTCAATGGATACTCTGAAATATGTGTTTGCAGCATGCGAATAAAATTGGTTTTAGTACGTGATCAGCTGCCATGTAAATCACGTGGTGACGGGTGCATATGTATGACTTAACTGGCCTGAAAAGTATGCTCAGATTATCGGAAATACTGAAAGTCGCAAAAAGTGTGATTACGAAAAGCCAACAAAAAAACAAAACTAAATCTGTGAAGCTGATACGCGTATCTTTAGTTTTCCATTTTTATATAAGGCTGTGCATTTTATCTGCTTTGCAGACAGGAAATGACTCCATCAAGATGTTCAAGACTTACAAAGTTACAACTATACTGGTAAGACATTCCTGAATATAACAGACTTCCATAGTTTTATACGGAATAGTCAATAAAAGCAGTCGTTGAAATACAAAGATCTTTTAATAAATACAATGATTTGTACTTTTAACTTATTAGCCATTTTCACAAAGAATAGTCAATCACAGTTAACACACATTCAAATTTAGATTAACTGCAGCGATTTTTCATCCTTTTCAATGCATCATATGACACGTAGGACTTAAAATCTCACAAAGTGACACAGTAAAGCAACATTTTCATCTTCAGTGGAAAATTGAGAAAGCAAAAGTAACCATATCTTCACCACGGTGCGGTGTCTTTACCATCACCAACGTTGTTTTGGTGGACAGCATGGCAAACACATACCAAAGGTAATGGTAAATATAACAGTCCATTATGGTACAGACACATTTCAGTTTATACAAGCCCTTGAATAGCAATGACCTTGTGATTGCTTGCTAAACATTAGGGGAGACTTGCTGAAAAGTAACAGTCGTCAATTGTAGCTATGTTTGTTCTTCATGCGTAGCCAGTTACGGTTAAGACGTTATAATGGTTGTATGCTACGTTTTCCGCATGTACATTAAACCGTCAAAACAAGTCCTAGTCCTTCTGGTTGTGACGAGTGCAAGATGGCTGTTGGAATCCTGTCACTTTGTAGTAACAGTGCCTTTTATCGGGGGGAGCATTTGAAGTAAAGAAATTTGTTTAAAAACAGAATTTTTGGCCATGAGTAAAGAGTAACGACACAGACTCCAGAAAATTACCATCATGACATGGTTCATATGTTTTTTTTGTTTTCCCTAATTCTAATTTACATTGGCAATATATTGACTCTCTTGTCCCTGCAGTAGTAATTGGGGCATGTATGGACATTGTCGGCATTTGGAAAATCGGACTTACTCACTATGATACTTTCACACTGAACTATAATATATTTCTAATAATGATACTGATTACATTCACTGTGCTATTTGCACATATCTTTACCGCAATTAACCACGATCTGTAAAAATGCCTCATGAACGATATTAGTAGTAACGGCGGTTCCAGAAACTTCTTCAGGTGGGTGCTAAAAAGTGTGCCATGGATCTGAGATGGCCCCACTAGAGCCAAGGGTGTGAAGCCGCCAGAAGCGGATAGATTTTAGCACTTTCATACCACCTTTTTACCCTTCCTGACACCAAAAGCCACATTTTAATAGAGTTGTTCTGCAATTGTGTCACACTAATAGCGCATTGAAGGGAAAAGGCGAGAAAGCCGGGGGAGGGGGGGGGGCAAATGCCGGTGCACACTTCTCACACCTCTTGGACCATGCCCAGGTAAAACGGAACGGAATTACATGTTGCAAGAGCGGTATGTTCTTGAAATCCTTAAAAACCCTTCTGCAAATAAACTATATTCTAACAACAAGTTCGTTCATCACAGTACAAGTATGCTATTATTTCGATGTGACTAATATGTTTGCAATACGATAGATTGAATAATTCCCATCAACTGAGTCGTTATCTAGCATACCACATTGAAGCATTTCCATTCCATTCCACTCTACACACGACATGAAGATGACTCAGAATATAGCCTTATTTACAACGTTGTAAAGCTGTGGCCCTTGAATGACAGTATTGGGTCAGTATGAAAGGAGACCGTGTCATTTTCATTGTGTTACCATGTCAAATTCTTGTTTAGGCATATTTGAACTAGAGAGGTTACGGCAGTTTGGCTGCATCGCAGCTTACCCAGCTCAAGTCTCAAGAAAGCCCTAGTTCGAAAATTAAAACATCGGCTAATCTGTGACCTAAGGCTCTTTGTAATATTTTAGAGAACAATTTATATAAACTGTAACCGTCCATGTATTTGCATAATTCTTGCCTATGGCCTCAATACAATAACACGTCTTCAAAATACCCATACCTCTAAAACTAGCTGGCCCCAAGGATGCTAAAATGGATACAATCAAAACATAAAGGTTGTATATGGAACATGGGGTGAGTGCCAGGTGTATCGTAATTCAAAACTATGATTACATAGCCTTCAGGAAGCCGTTAAAAAGTGTTGAAATTCATATTTTCTCACGATGGTGAAAACAGCTGAAAACTGGCTAGAATAGAATATAGCATTATGAATATTGGATATGTATGCATGTGTGTCCTGATAGCAAACTTAAAATGACATTGGGAACCATGGAGTATTCTGGAACGTTTATAAATATTAAAGATAAAATGACTTAAGACCCAATTAATCCCAAGGAAGCCGTCGATTACTGGGAAAAATACAGGTGTGTCTCCAGAAGGTTTAGTGCTGATCAAACATAAATAATGACATAGAACCATATGATGCCAATGACAAGTGGGGATTTAGCATACTCAGATGCAGTATCTTGGAAAGTTCCCAAACGTACCTTTTCCCATTGTTTTGTAATGCGTCATGAATGGATTGCAGTGGTGGCATTGTATGCACTGTAATGCACTACTTTGTTTCTGTACAAACGCACTTATGCTTTTCAACAGATTAAGCAACAATAAATTTGATGACCTGTAGGTGTTACTTTCTCGCTTAACTCAGTTTCATCAAGAAAGCCTCTCCCCCCCCCCACCACCACCACCACCACCATCATCACCACCAAAAAACACACAAACAAACAAAAAAACAAAAGAAAAAGAAAGAAGAAAACGACAAAAAGTAACTCATGCAAAGCAACCCAACCCTTATGTAGTATGATTTCATTTCACTCTCCACATGTTAAGAGCATAGCAGGCAAGACAACAATAGCTGTTTTCAGTTCTTCAAGAAGCTGACAACACAACAGTAAGTACATTTAATATTTTTATATTGACCATGTTAGGGGCTGATATATGATAGACTGTGAATTATCCTAGACAGTACAGCTACAAACCCATGGATTTATTTTGCATTGAGGGTGGAGTTTCCATATTGACATGGGCAACAATTATGTACGATGGGGGCTCTGTGTCATGGTAAGTCAGGTCCAACTCCTACAATACGACAACAACTTTACATGTTTCATGTGTCACTTTAAAAAAAAAGTATCAGATCATAGTAGTAATCAGTAATCAACCCATGTTGACAAAGACTGCCAGCTGTTTAAAATTCATCAAACATATTCAATATTCAGGTCGACACAAGTTTATCTACAACAGTTATGACACAAACTTATGGCGCTATTGGAGCAAACTACACTTAGCGTTTAAAAATACAGCTCCGGACTCCACCAGACTACAGCATCTCTTCAACAACAGTAGCTTTTAACCCTTAAAGTGCTAATCACTGGTATAGTTGCTTTCTCATTACCATTAAACATATCATGGTTAAAAGAGTCAAATTCCTCATGAAGTTACCTTTCATTCAAATACCAGCAAGCCTTGTCTGAAGCAAAAAGTAGTCTTAGTCAACAGCTCTCCTCGGGACACTTTGCGCACATTGCGCGCAAAGTGTCCCGAGGAAAGCTGTTGACTCAATCTTAAATCATCACTTTAAGGGTTAAATCATGTCAGTGATCAGTACTAAAATAACCTGAATTTTAAATACTGACACTGCAAAGTTGTCCTTTTGATCATTTACTGAGAATGGTATACAACCAACACATTTAATCAAAGTTTAACGATATGCCCAGCAATTCCCATACGGTAAACACATCAATTCCCAGACTTTGTTTTGTAACAAAAAATTACAGCCTAGATGAACCCTACTCAAAACATTTTATTATAAGAAACTGCTTAAGCATGGAACTATTTCGATGTAAAGATTATGCAAGTAAGAGCACTGGAACAAAAGTAATTGTATCGTGTGTTGCTGTGCGGAGACTGCCATCTTTGTAGTAAAATATGCCAGAATGCAGCAGTGAGGACATAGCATCTTCTCAAGGCTGGTTGAAAAATTTTGACATGTAAACCTCTGTGAACTGTGATTAAATAACAACATCATAATTGTAACGTGACCAAGACCACATTCAACCAATAGAACAAAATTAAACATTGCGGTTCTAGTAGTGAATTGAAATATTGAAAATTTGCCTCCGAGGACACTATGTCATCACTGTTGAATTCTGGAATTGATATTGGCCAAGATGACTGAATGCAGTATTCAGCCAAAAATGTTTAGAAATTGCATTTCATTTGATCATAGTTTATATTGCACTGTTATGATTTGGACCATGTTTACATCATAATATTCCTATTTTCAATAGGCTTCATAACAAATTACGTGTCTTGTCAGGTTTAATTTGCCTTTAACCCGTTTTTTATTTTTTATTTTTTATTTTTAGCAAATACTGCATATCGTGGTTGCTACACGAAACAGTTACAATCTTTCACTCTTTGTTTACATCTGCATTTACCTGTAAATGGTACTTCCGAAGGGGTCAATAAAGGGGCAAACTGCGATCCAGTGTCGGAAAAGGGTGTCTGAAAAAGTACAAAACGGTAACATGATAAAAGAGTCTCATGTCAAGTGTTACTTCTGTTGCACGTCAAAAGTCTAAATAATAGGCCTTGAATAACTCTTAAGTGGAACAAATTTGAAAAATCACAAATAACAGAGGTAATATGAATACAGTGCAAATAAATTTATTTTCATGTAAGGTAGGAAAGTTAATTTAAGAGGTTTATTGAACCAACATAACAAAAAATAAACGTACCCAATATAAAACAAAATGGAAACAGTAACAAATACCGCTGAGCCCTAGAAGTCTCAATTGGATTTCGGCGGCAGACAGCGGCAGACAGCGGCAGACAGCAGCGGTCGGCGGGTGCACCACCGACCGCCGCTGTATGCCGCTGGCTGCCGCTCTCTGTCGCTGCCTGCTGCTCTCTGCCGCTGTTCACCGCTGTCTGCCGCCCAAATGCTGCTTTCGCTGCCGAAAAAAATTACTAGTGATAGATATAAACTATTCCACATACCCTTGTGTAGCGTATTTAATGTAATTTCCAGTTGCACTTAACCACTTCAATTTAATCAGGATACTGATTTGTAATGATGGATGTTTGGTCAAATTCTTGTCCACACAGCATACTCAAGTCTGCTGTCTGTAACAAGTATATATCCTGAGCTCAATATAACAGGTATTTACCCAGTAGAAACACAACAGCACTGTAAAGAACGTCATGAAAGTGCAAATTGCCAGATAACATCATACTTATAAATAACCGGGGCAAAAGCTCACAGTGGTTCCAACTTAATGTCGCATGGAAGGATTTATTTTCTATTAGAATTATCTGTTGAATTCCAGTGGTGCTTTTATCTGAGATAAAACCAAAATGAAGCAGTTGAAAGGTCTGGAAGTGATTAAAGTTCATGAATGCATACTCTTTGCATCGGTATGGAACCGTGATCCCTTTATTAATAAGGTCTGGTAGCGGCATCACTAAATCTTCTCACAAAAAGGCATTCCTGGGTAATGTAACTAGTGGGGGGAAAAGCATCCACTTGCACTTTTGTCAGGGGCTTCATACAGATTGTTAATTTTTCAGGATATATCTGTATAAATATCCAATATTCATCATGCAATACTCTTCAATCTAACTAGTTTTGAGCTGTTTGAGCCAATGCTAGAAACTATATGTTGAATCACTTGCCAATGGCTTTCCAGTGATTACCTTAGTATGGTTTTTTATCAGGACACACCTGGCACTCACTCCATATTTATTATGCGATTTTCCTGTTTCGATCTTATCTATTTTAGACGCCCTTTAGGGAATTGATTTAAATATCTAAATAAATTATGAATAAAAAGATAAAGTACTTCTTCCGTCCCTTTCGCAAAAATGAAAAAAAATGATGATTGATAAGAATGTTTGTAAAGTATAAACATCTTCATCAAGGAAAGTCGCAGTTCAAATCAAACCAAGAATTGAGCAGAAATGATTCTTATGGTTTTCAATATTCTTAAAAATGAGAAGTAAGGAATTTTCATATTGCACTTCCATCAACAGTTTTATATGTTTACCTAATTTGCAAATTTAAATTTACAACTTTCGGTCAGTATTCATTGGATGCACCTGGACCACAATCCTATGAATTGAAGTCGGAACGACACCTGTCACTTAGGGCAGAATTGAACACATTCAAGAGTTAAAGATTTAAGTTTCGTGTATACGCTATTTTTTGTCTAAATTAAAATGTTACAACTTCGGTTCATAGTTCATTGGATTTATCTTAAGCACAAACATTTACATCGAAGTAAGATTACCACCTCAGTCTATAGTGTTTTTGAAGATACTCATTACTTTAATTTTGTGTATGCGGCTTATTTTCATGAATCGAAATGCCACAACTTTGCTTCAGTGTTCATTGTATATGTTGTCTGCGCCTATGCAAAAACCTGTAAACTGAAGCAGCCGAATTTAGGACTACAGATGGCAGCACTTAACGGTTATCATTTGAAGAAATTTCGTTATTTACTTTTTAAAAAGGCGTCAAGGAGATTCGTTATCATAATAAGTAAAATTAGCATATTAGTACCCTCAAGTGCTGCCTTCTGGTGTCCTCAAAGTGTCCGGTTGATCGCCACCCAATTATTTATATGAAGATATTTGGAATTTTAAATATATTTAATTTGCATAATTCCAAATGTTACCTTTTTCATTGTCCACTGGATTTGCAGGTGTCACAAACGTTTTGTGCCTTTTTATAATAGTTTTGAAGATATGATGCTTTTAACATTTTTATTGACCCTAATTTGCATAATTTATCATTAACTTCATCATTATCTTTACTTTGACAGGAAGAGCCTTATATGTACGAGACAGTACAAGGTAACACAACGAAAGTGGAGGGTAACAACCGATACGCCGGCATGATCAAAGATATGTTGGAAAGAATGGCTCAGATGGGGGAGTTCTATTACGAGCTATCTGTTGTCAAAGATGGCAAATATGGAAGCAGAGACCCAAAGACCGAAAAGTGGAATGGTATGATAGGAGAGGTACAAAGAGGAGTAAGTGTGTGATGACCTTATTTATTAAGTGTTCATAATAGTTAATATACAAATTTAACTACTACTACTACTACTACTACTACTACTACTACTACTACTACTACTACTTATTATTATTATTATTATTATTATTATTATTATTATTATTATTATTATTATTATTATTATTATTATTATTATTATTATTATTATTATTATTATTATTATTATAATAATAATAATAATAATAATAATAATAATAATAATAATAATAATAATAATAATAATAATAATAATAATAATAATAATTGAATCCGAAATATGAAGTGATTGTTTATTCTTCAACAGGCAGTTGCTAAACGTTCAGATATAAAAAATGAAAGTGATAGCTGTAAAGCACTGGGCCAGTGGCCTATCTTCCAAGTGGATGGGGGTTTTGCTAGACGTTGAACTTAACTATCCATGCGTTTACTGATATAACATTGAATAAATGTTTATTTTGATAAGATGTGGTATCTGCCTTTGCATAAGTTCAGCATAAATATTAAAAAGGTGTTTCTTAACAATTTACAATAAAGCTTCCTGTACACGTTTGTGGTCAGAATTCCAGTAAAAGTTCAAAAGAATTAACAAATTTATGAAATGTTAAACAACATTTTCAATATCTTTACTGTTATTGCCACAATAATCGCTATCATACGCCTTATTACGACTATTGTTACTTTATTTGATTATGCTATTTCATTTCAGTTATTTATTTGTTTCTCATTTCAATTTACATACGGCGTCCTCTGTTTGCTTCACAGGAATCAGATTTTGCAGCCGCCCCTCTTGTCATTACCCACGAAAGGGAGGGAGCCGTGCGGTTTACCCTGCCCTTCCAGTCTACTGGACCTGTTATCCTCATGAAGAAGCCAGCTGAGGAACCAGTTAACCCAGCTGACAGGGTATTTCGTTTGCTGAAACCACTGTCCTGGGGCGTATGGCTTCTCATCTTTATATGCTTTCTCCTGACTGCTATAACGTTGTATGTGATTGGACGATTTCACCCAAAAGAATGGAAAGAGCTCCACGCGCAGGGCAAGGCAACAGACAAAGAAGCAGAGAGTCTCACCGTATCGAACAGCTTCTGGTTTGCCCTGAGCACTCTTTTGTTGCAAGGTATTACATTTTCGTTTCACTGAACGTCAAGTGACCTCAAGCATCACGTGCACCTAAAAATAAGACAAAACGGGGGATACGCGGGGCTTAGTTTTCATAACGCACCACTTCCTGTTGGCAACAACTGCCAATTTGATAAGCAGGATTTGTTTATCCCCCAAGTGTCTCCACTTACTGTGACTGCTACTAATATAACCAGTGACACAGCTGATACCTATACCGTTACAATTTTTCTATGAATGGTCGCAAAATATCGACAATTTTGGCGAGGAAAACTTGTTTACCTGGGTATTTCGCTAAAACGGTCCAATGTAACAAACGGGATGGTTTCATTATAAAACAGTGGGGACCCTTGACCCCGGGTTTCATAGTAAAAACAAAAAATACAGACTTTGATGTACTACATTCTGGGTGTATATGCTAAGATGTTGACAAGGCTGGCTACTCCCAGTAGCACAGCATGAACACTAAAATCATCTAATGAATGAATAAGACTGAAGTAAAAATAAATCAAATGACACTCAAAAAGATCACTCGCCACCGTCTATGGAGAGTATCATTCTTGGGGTTGGCGAGAGACCGCACAGCACCGATCTGGTGTACAACTGCTAAACTGGCTTTGTAGTAAAAAATCAACGCAGAGTTGAGAAACCCGCCTTATCTGGGATGCCTGAAAATAGTCATTCATAAGTACGTTTTGTTGGAAGTTTGCATGATGTCACAATGTGAAGCCGTCAATGTCCTGTTAGCCATACAGTGGCCCATTTTAACCATAGGAAGTGTTCTAAATAAAGCAGATTTCTTTACTTTGAACACGATGTTTAAAACTGGAATGGGAAAAACGATACGTGTACCTAACTCACAAAAATGTAGAACATGAAAAATAACAGTACATGTAGACCAAACATTCATTGAGTAATATTCGCGTAGTGTCGGGATATGTGAAAGAAGTTAATATTAAATTGGTAGGGATATAAAAGGGAATTGAAACTCTGCCAACCAAAGGTTAAATGCTATTACTTTGTTTTCCAAAAAGGTTTACTTACAGGATTCTTCCACTTTTACAGGAAATAGTTTGAGCCCAAGGACTTTATCTGGACGAATTGTAACTGCCTTCTGGTGGCTCTTTGTGATGTTAAGTGTAATCGCATACGCTTCATCGCTAACAAAGAATCTGCTCTCGCCATTTTATGGCACTACGCAATTCATGGAATTACCAGTAGCCTCGGCAGATGATCTGTCCAAACAGACACACATAAAATACGGTGTTGTCAAGGACGGGGCCGTAGAAGCATTTTTTCGTGATTCGCAGATGGTAACGTATAACAGAATGTGGAATTTCATGTCATCTGTGAGACCATCTGTTTTTGTGTCGAGTACGGAAGAAGGATTAAATAAAATAAGAAAAGCCAACGGCCAGTATGCTTTTATCCTGGAATCGTCTATGGCAAAATATGCAGCCGGAAGAAGTGCATGTGACTTGGTAGTTGTCGGTGAGCCAATGGCACAGCGCAGTCATGCTTTTGCAGTACAGAAACAAGATCCCATCCTCCATGTTCTGAACGACGCCATCTTGCGCTTGAAAGCAAATGGAGAACTGTTAAAAATTGAACGAAAATGGTTTACACGAGGAAACTGCATTCCGTCCAAGCGTCCACAAGAAAGTTTTACTGTCTTTGAATCGCTCAATGTGACAGACTTTTCAGGTGCTATTATACTGCTACTTATTGGGATCATAACAGGACTAGTATGCCTCTTTATTGAAATAATAATTCATAGGAGAAGAGCAAAGGTGAGTAAATAAATAGCCTCTGGTCATCTGAATAATGTCAGCTGATTTTACATTCCTAGTGTTGGGTCAGAAGTCAATATACAAATAATTATATCAGAAGAGATAGAGGGAAAATATCAATCCACACGAGGAAATAGGACTGAATAATGTCAGCTAATTTTATATTCCTAGTATTGGGTCAGAAGTCAATATATAAATAATTATATCAGAAGAGATAGAGGGAAAATATCAATCCGCACCAGGAAATAGGACAGAGAAAGGTCATATCAATCCAGTATAAAACCTTTCAATTTTTTGTTATGTTTTGTGTCTTTATTTCTGTTAAAGATTAATCATTCTAATCTTCTTTACAAGGATTATGAATCGAGTTATCTTAGGTACAACGTTATTGCATTTCTATCTTAGTATGAATTTTTTTCCTTGTATGAAAATCAAGGCATTAATTGGTTTTATACTAATATCACTCACCAGAACATGTTGAGCATAAAATCACAATATTTGTAAGTCTTTCACAGAAAAACCTGCAAAATTTTACCCGAAGAGTGTATAGCATCCCTTTTTTTTGTTTTTTTTTTTTTTGTTTTTTTTTTTTGGGGGGGGGATGTGTGTCCTAAAAAGGTCTTCTTCAAATGTTTACGCATTGATTGGGGGGGGGGGGGAGGGCATAAGGATTTTTATTTTCTCCGTAACAAAATCGGTAAAACGCACCTCCAAAACTGTTTGGCCAATTGCTTCGAAAATGCAAAGGAACTTCTCTGGATACGCCTAGACCGTAATGTGTTTAACCGGTAGCGCTGCGACATTTTTAGTTCAGCTGAGTGCTTTGTTAGCTAAGCTGATAGGATAGGTCTGCGTCTGTCCTTTATCCAGCTATCCACAATTACATTTTCGACTTCTCGAAACCCGTTCTTCCCATCCTCTTCAAACTTGGAGGGAATCTATCCTGGATAGATCTCAACAACATTTATCAACAGGTCACGATATCCAGTGATTAAAAAAAAAAACCAATGATGTTTTTCCTTTTTATTCCCCCCCCCCTTCGAAGAAAGCGAGGCATATAGCTCGGTCGCTCGGCCTAGCCTTGGACAAGGAGTATAATGCACAGGATTATACTCCTTTTCCAGGGCCAGTTCAAATTCGAAGATGGGTGACCTTGACCTAAATTCAAAGGTCACAAGGGCACTGTAGTTAACTCATTTCTTGCATGGTAACTCAGAATTTAAGTTATTACCTTTAATATTGCAAATGCACGGAACAATTTAACCGGTATCGCATCGCAAAAAGCGATACAAAATGTGCCGTGTGCGACATAATCAGCTATCTGTGGAGCAAAGTTGCGATACGGTAATTTTTTCTCGTATTTCATACATAAGCTTGAACTGAAACGTATCTGCGGTGACAAATGCATTAATTGTCATGAATTTTGGCTTAATTTTCAATTATAAAGCCCATACATTGTTGCTTCGAATTTTACTGCAGCTTTCTGATCCTTCTGTTTGTTGACATCTTCCTTTTGGGTCACCCTTAACTCCTAGCACTCTGCCAGTATCTGGTATCGCACACAGTATGCCACCGGGTAGTTTTCTAATCGCTTGCGCAAGAGAGGACATGCTGGATTGAACGTGACTGGGCTCTGTGAGTTTTGGGATTCAATCCTAGTGATCAACACAAAGTCGGTCAGAAATTACATGAGGTATAATTCTGTGCAATTTTACCCCCTAAATTTTTGTATGCTTTATGAACTAAGTCTTTATGGGATGTCAAGCGTCTGGTGACCTTTTTTTTTTTTATTTTTTTTAACAACAAACACGGTCACGGGCCGTGCAACAGAAGCGAGTGTGGACAGGCATGAGTCCGGGCATGGTTTTCCGTTATGTGCGTATATTTTTCCCGGCCTTCGGTCATAAATTTCATTCCTCATTTGTTCTTTTATGCAGATTTTTATCCTTTCAGACATTTTAATCAAATTAAAACGACAAACTTTGGATAAAAACATCGTGCCGTGACGTATCTGAGACAGCAATCAACAACACATCGTGTTTACGCAAATCTCAATCAGGCTTAGCTTCGTCACCGTGCGGTGACGGAATCTGCATATTTTCCTTGCCTTGCTTATGGAATTTTCATTCCTGCCTTTATCTGTGTCTAGATCTGTTCCATCGAAGTCGTTTTGCGAAAGTATGATGTCAAAATTTCGCATCTTGGTCCTTTAATCTTTACGTGAATGCGACATGTTCATCTGCACAACAAATCGAACTTGACTCAAGCACATGGCAAACAACGAGTTTGATTGGACGGTGACTTGCATGTGACCAAATCCATCCAATGAGAAACCTGGAAATGACCCAGCGCATTTATAATGAGGTTCGATTCTCATTCTGGGCTATTTTTGGAGGGATACCCCAGGAATATTTATTTCTTAGCCAATAAGAAACCTTGTTACATTAAGAGACGAAATTCTGGGGATTCCAGCAGTATAAAAAACAAGTGCGGACGACGCAAAACGTCGTGGCGGCAAAGGGGCAAAGTTACGAAGTTTTAGCGTAAATTTTGGGAGTATAATATAACTTCATTTTAGTATGATATTTTTGGCCTTGCTCCTGTAGATTTGAATTTCTGCACTAAGGTTGCCTGGCTAAGGATCCATTGGTTTTATGTGCAGACAGTAGTGAGCAAGACAAGTGCATAATACTAGCAAGCCAAAACATAAATACAAGCTGCAGCTTGATTGAAGATCAAAGCTTTAGCACTACATGATACTGTGTTGAGTTAATAATACACACTGGTGCAGTTGAAGGTTAAGAAGGCTTTTTGAAAAGGATCCATACTGTGATAATCACACACTCACAGAGCTGTTAGTAATACTATTATTATAAAGACTGACATTGAAGTTTATGATACTTTTGTGATCATTTTGAGAAAATTGAAATGTCAAATTGCATTTGAAATTTTTTTAAGTAGAAGAAAAAAAAATGAACATGCACCAATGATGATTCATTGTCCAATCCATGATCAGATGACTACAAGCATTTGCATGCACCACTACCACCATCATCTTGCAACTATGTTATTTATCACTCAGGCATGCTACAGAGGATGATTAAGTATCCAAGGGCACAATAAGACAATCAGTTCACATTCACACACACTCACTGTCACAGAATCAGCAGACTGCTGGTTGCTAAGCTTACTAACACTCAGTTACAATATAATGAGTCAGTGAGGAGATCACTGAATCCCTTCAGTGAATCATTATGAATTTTAAGCATAATATACAAAGATATAAAAAAACATGCAAGTATAGTGCCAATAAGTGACTGTCACATGCAATTAAGTTGAAATTTTGGAAAGGTTTGTGGCTCAAGATAAATTGCTACACAAAATTAGCTGAGTGCTACACAAAATCGGTTTTGTGGAGCAAATTTGCTATACATTTCTGAAAATCTAAATTGTTCCCTGATATGGTAATAGTTCTCAATTAGGACTTGGTCAGCAGAGAAGCTGAATGACCTTGACCAAATTCCCAAGGTCACCTGGTTGGTGGGCCGGTCGATAGAGAGGCTGTGGTTTCCGCACCATGACTCAAGAAATTTTTGAGATAGGATTTTGATGATAGTGCCCAGGTATATACTCCTATATAAGGGCTAAGTGAAGTATAAGGATGGTTGACTGACCCTATTTCCAAGGTCCCAGAGGTACTATAGTGAGTTTGGGTTTCCGCACAACAACTAGAAAAGTTTAATGACAGGACCTGTATATTGCACAGGATTATACTCCTCATACAGTGCTAGGTCAAATTCGAACACCTAAATTGAAAGGTCAGAAGGGCACTATAGTGAACTTAGTTTCTGCATTGTGACTGAGAATTTAAGTTATGACTTCAATATTGCACATGGTAATAGTCCTTAATTAGGGCTTGGTCAGCTTAGAAGATGGATGACCTTGACCGAACCTGCTTGACCAATTACATAGAAATTACATATGTACACTTCTAGCGACCCCTAGAATTTATTTGTTTAACAAGTTGCACTGCGATTTTTTTTATGGATCTTTATATTTTTGCAATTTTCGGCTTCTCCAAAATGTACTTTGTTGAAGGATCAAACAAAATTGTTCACCGGGTGATATTGCTGTGGATTCCAGATTTTTAACTTTTTTCAATTCGGGCACTTACATTTTCATTCATTTCTGTTAATGAATATGTAGATCAATGGAAATTGCAGTGGTTATTCACAATTTGACTTCTGCAAAACCGTCAAACAGGCTCACTTCACACTTTGTCGGAATACACATTGGGTGTTCTACTACTGATTTTGTTCAAATAATCAGGCTTCTTCGATTTTGGGAAGTGCTTTTTTTTCATTTTAAGCAAAATTGTTAAAATCTGCTTGACTAATAACTTTAAAATTACATTGGAATCCCTAAACTTTGATTTGTTTAACAGGTGGTGCTGCACTGTTTGCATAATTTTTGTCGTTTCACTGTGCTCGTTTCTAATTGATTCATCATCATCATCATCATCATCATCATCATCATCATCATCATCATCATCCAAGAATCTTACAGAATCATCTTGCTTGTATTTTCAGAAAAATGCGACGAGCGACGAGGAAAAGTAGAATCCAAGCAGAACTGTCAGATGGAATTTACCTGAGGCAACATCCTCCGTCTCTTACCCAAGCAATACATGATTTACATGATATGTGTAAATAAGCCATTCAAAACGCAAACACGCAATTTTGTTTGGAAGAAATATAACCTTAAAATAACAAACTCCGTCAATTATGTGTCGCGGATTCAATGTTTTTTTGTTTTGTTTTTTTTTTTTAATTTTTGTGTCAAACGATCAAGGATGTGTTTATAAATGGGTATTGTTCCACATGCTGCATTTTTGCAAGGTAGGGTTGCGTTTTCATGTGGTCATTTAGTCGTCTAGATATTCCTCTTACATGGGTCTGTGACAGCTCTTCACCACAAAGACAAGAAAAAAGAACTAGATTGCTCAGGCACTACAGGAAGCAACAAATACAGACGATTGTCAATGGCATAGCTTAATCATGCCTGCTGATCATAATCTGTCTAAAGTCACAAATCGCTGCAGCTTGAATTTACGGAACTGGAGAGTACGGCAGAGGAAGTTAGCAAAGGGTAACTGCATCAGAATATGGCTTTCCTTGGTGCTTGCCAACGAATGGAGAGCTGTATTTTGTATAAATGCTTGCAATAGATGAGTTATAACTTATTATTAATTTGCAACCCACACTATGTGGAGGTAATTTCAATTTCGTTATGGAATCTCGCTTGTAAACACTTCTTTGGATCTGCAGTTGGTGCTATTGCACAGAGTCCATTTATCGAAGGTCGACACTGCTTTTCATATATATATATATAGGTGATACATGCAGAAATGTCGATGTATGGACCAATTCATAATGTTAATTTTCAAAATATCCTTGACGTTTAAAAGTCAAATGCAGAGCCCAATAAAAAGAGAATTGTAAACAATGTCAAACTGCGTATGTTAACAACAGATGGAGTCTCCGGTCGAGTTCCACCAAGTAACCCACATGTGCACGTGGAGGATAAACAAACAAAGACCCTCTGATTGGTCAGTTACGCACTCGTTGCAAACAAGAAGTGGTGCAACAAGTTCACCTGTGATGGTTGCTCTATTTGTTGGGGTCATACTATAATGCCCCGGTGCTTTTGCTGTCATTGACATCCAGCAAATGCTTACAGTTTGGCCAAATGGCGTTTCTCAGTCCACAAACATCTATCATAACACGCCAATCGGAAAAGCTGACTTTTCTAATATCATATTTGAATAATGCACTCGATATGTGGCGATTCTGAATATAGCGTTAAACGGTAAAGAACATCACACTGGTAGACGTATTTTTAATACAGTGATTTCATTACGTTTAGATTGTCTTGCTACATTCTTCGTAAATTTGAATCAGTATGACTAAAAATACAAGAACGAATCGCGGTTCTAGAACATTGAAAATTCTCCCTCAGAAGGTCAAAAGCATTTTAAAAAGGAACACTCTCAGAAACCTTTGGGAAATAGGTCCATGGTAATTACACAAGCGAGCATTGCGTTTATTTCAAAAAAAGAAATCTTATCGGCTCCTTCCCAATCAAAAAGGACAATACTTTTTTTTTTACTAGAGATAGATTGAGTCATTTAATTGGCAAGGGAATAGGCGATTCATGAGCCAGCCTCTTTAGGTACTACCAGACTGATTCCATCAAGGCTATTTGCCTCACTTGCGTCAACCGAATAAACGTCATCCTGACGAACAGTTACGTAAGCCTCGGATATATAATCCCATACCCCGCAATATATAATATGCGTCCGTACCGTGGTGATGAGGGACATTGGACGCCGCTACTGTCAACGCAGTTTGCTTCAATTAATTAGTGTTCAATGTCTATTTTTGATTTGTTGTCTGAAATAACCGCATCAACTGTTGAATATTTATTTTGGAGATTTTGGGTCACCTCATTTCACTGATGTTCTCCTTCTCATTTAAAATAATTCTCAAGATCAAATTAACCACCTCTTCCGCTGCACGTGAGTCGCTCATATTGGTTTCGTACTCCCCGAAAGTGACGCAAAAGATTGAGCATTTTCGATATATTTGTAGCTTGACCTTCTAGTCGACCCTATTGACTCTCATTTTTCTCACGCAGGCCCACACTGATGTCGGGCTTGTCTTCTCCCCAACTGTAATG
Source organism: Hermodice carunculata (assembly GCA_964020975.1). Classification (NCBI taxonomy): domain Eukaryota; kingdom Metazoa; phylum Annelida; class Polychaeta; order Eunicida; family Amphinomidae; genus Hermodice; species Hermodice carunculata. The sequence continues at coordinate 77,538,230 of OZ026615.1, read as the reverse complement.
GTTTTGTCGGGTTTTATATTGTCGTGTAGTATTTCAGAGAAGTATTGTATCAACTAAACCACGGGTCACACGTGCCATTATCAATATCGAATTAGGAGTCCCATTTTACCTCATTAAGTGAACCTGTAAATTCCTTGACGTCTGCCTTTGTTCGCAACCATATACCGGTACACCTTTGAAATGAATCTGTCTGGAGTCTGAATAGTAAATTTGCTGCATATACACAGTGATCAGATGGAAGCAGTGAATATTGTATCTTTCATAAAGTTGATTATTTGATCCAAGCAAGTAGAGCTCCGAGCTGTAACCATTGTTGGGTCGTGTGTGTGTGTGTGTGTGTGTACGTGCGTGCGTGCGCGCGCGCGTGCAAAGCGCGTGTCCGAAACAAGCAAGATCGCACAATGCCGGCAAATCAACCAAAAAAGGTAAGGAAGAGTTTGGTGGTCTGTACACAACAGCCGGTACAGACTCCATGCTTTGCAAATTTATGTCGCTCCACATTACATGTACCTGTATGCCAGGTATTTCTAAGTCTCTGATCTATTTGTCGACCCACATTGCATGTTGCCTTACGCCAAGAATTTGTAAGTCTCTGATCTCTTGGTCGTCCCACATTACATGCACCCGTACGCCGGGAAGATATAAGTCTCTGATCTATATGTGGTCCCACATTACATGTTGCCTTACGCCAGGAATTTTTGTAAGTCTCTGATCTCTTGGTCGTCCCTCATCACATGCACCCGTACGCCGGGAAGATCTAAGTCTCTCATCTCTTTGTCGTCCCACATTACATGCACCTGCATGCCACGAATATGTAAGTTTCTTATCTTTTTAACCCTCATGGTACGAGATACAGAGAGACTTAAAATGCCACATGGCACTCTATCAAAGATACGTATTAATTTCCTGCTATTATTATTATTATTATTATTATTATTATTATTATTATTATTATTATTATTATTATTATTATTATTATTATTATTATTATTATTATTATTATTATTTTAATATTATTATTATTATTATTATTATTATTATCATCATCATTTCAAACTTTGCTTCAGTATAACTTGGATAAAACCTTTATTTCTGTTCTAATTCTCTTAGTAATAGTGACTTCAGAACGTGTCGTTTAGTTTAAGTGGTCTCATCTTAATTCTTAGCGTCACATGGGCATATATCTTCGTCTTTAAGTTTCATCCATTCTCCACAACACGGAACTTAGTCTGCGTAGGATGTGGTCTAAAGAGCATTCTCGGTTCACTTATGTAGAATATTGTGTCATTACAAGAATGGAGGCCCGACTTACAATAGAAATAATTATGTGCATGCCTTATGTATCAATTTATTCCTCCCATGCCCAATTTGACCGACATTCTTAAAAATGACGGCATATCATATATTATGTAGTTATAATATATAATGAAGTTACATATTGATTACGCCCTCCCTACAGAAAGTGGTCTGTGTACAATCGAAAGTGCATCATATGACTGACCAACCATATTGAAAGCAGGTTAAAGTGTGTCACAATGAAAAGATTTTTATTTTGACTCCATTCTATCATGCATATTCTGAATGTAGGCGTACAGATATTTCATTGTATTTCTGTATCGTAAATACACAGGGTGTTGTAGACGAACAGTCTGTGATTAAACAGGTTACCCTTTATAAACATATTCAAATAAAAATTGAAAATGATGTCATCAAGTAAAAATCACTGGAGGAAGAAAATTAGATCGGTACACTCATTCTAAAACGAACACGCCGCATCCGGAACCGACATATCAACGATACTAAAGAAAAACCTCCAAGCCATTTATACAAGTTAAATTATTTTTGTCCTACTTAAGTAGTTTATTTAGAATTGATTATACTTCACAGATCATTGACGTTACAATGCAACACACACACATATATATATATATATATATATATATATATATATATATATATATATATATATATATATATATATATATATATTTATATTCAACTAGAACATTAATTCTTTGCTCAAGGCAACTAGTCAGTCAGCTGAGCCGATAGTATGGATCAGCGTCCGTTCGTCCGTCTGTCTGTTCAACATTTACATTTTCGACTTATCAAAAGTGTAACATGCAGGAATACGTATGCAATGCACTACCTTTAACAGCCATATGTTCAGACATAGCTTGATCGACTCATCCAAATGCTCCTGTGGATTAGAAAATGAAACAGTGTATTACTACCTTTTAGAATGTCCAAATTATGCTATATTAAGAAATAGATATTTCGGATCATTATCCCCACAAGTTGTGAATTTACACACATTATTATTATTTGGTGACCTCGAAAAATATCATACTTGGAACAGAAACTTGCTTAATTTGGAAGAAAAATTCATTTTGGAATCTAAATGCTTTTGATACTTCCTTCACAAACAAAATACTAATATAAGTGTCCCACTGGCGAATTTTGGTCTGCGACAAGGGGCGCATGAAAATATCGTAGGCAGACGTACTCATCGTAACAGTTCTTAGACTGTCCTCTGTGTTAGCAGTTATTCTCTGCCTCGCAGAAAAAAAAATCAAAATGTGTAAAATTTGCCTACAACGAAAGTTTAGTCGAAGTTAATCGAAGTCATATCGTATATAGTCACACCCGTGTCGTACATGGTCGTACCAATTTGTACAGGATCGTAGGTCTTGATTATGGGAGAATAACCGAACGCTAAAATAACGTAGCTTGTCGAGGCTATATCGCGGAGTTCAGATTCACCCCTTGTCGTGGTCCAAATTCGCCAGTGGCACACAGGCATTATGGGAGAATAACAGAATGCCAAAATATCACAGCTTGTCGAGGCTATATCGCGGAGTTCAGATTCACCCCTTGTCGTGGTCCAAATTCGCCAGTGGCACACAGGCATTATGGGAGAATAACAGAATGCCAAAATATCACAGCTTGTCGAGGCATGGACCTATTATCCGATAATAGGTCCATGGTCGAGGCTATATCGCGGAGTTCAGATTCACCCCTTGTCGTGGTCCAAATTCGCCAGTGGCACACAGGCATTACGGGAGAATAACAGAATGCTAAATTATCGTAACTTGTCCAGGCTATATCGCGGATTTCAGATTCGCCCCTTGTTGTGGGCCAAACTGGCCAGTGGGACACAGGCATAATGAATAAAATGTATTTTTTGAAGCGTTAAACAACTGATGGAATATCAAATTAACAACTGTATATCATTACTTAAGTGTGCACCAGGATGGCAAGTATATCTTCGTGCACAAATTGAAAATACTTTATGTATATGGGTACAGTCCTAGCAATGGAGCTTTGGTGATATCTTTGTTATATTCAGTTGTATACTTGTGTAACAGGAGAGAAATTAGTATAAGGCTTGCACTTGTTTTCCGATCCTTTTTCAGTTTTGTGAAATAAAATACGTTTAAACCTAAACCACTGATAAAAAAACCGTTGGCCAGATTCACTTTTAACTTAGGGGTGATGCACCTTGGGAGGATTTTTTTTCAGTATTCAAGTGGTCACGCTCATGTGATTTTTAGATTTTTTCTCCTTTTTTGTGCCAAGTTTCGAAAATCTTCTCCAAAACCGCTTGACCAATTGCTTTGAAATTGCTTAAGCACGCTCCTGAGCGCATGCAACAGGTGACCCTTTGATCTGTTTTTACTTTTTATGAGTATTTTGTGTCTAATCATTATTTTCGACTTCTCCAAAAACCGTCACTCAGATAATGCTGATATTTTGTGGATATGTGTGGAAGGGTTCAACAAAGTTATTCACCAGGTGGTGATGCTTCGGAACCCTGATTTTTAACAATTTTTTCTAGCACAATACTTATATTTTGACACATGTACGAGGTTCTAAGCCTACCTGTGAAAGACCCGTACAAAGTCGATGGTTTTCATTTATTTCTCCCTTTCTAGGTTTATACACTTTTACCAGCGATGCTGCAGGACCTTAATGCCGGTCAAGAAGAAATTTTCTTCAGCCACCCTAAAACAGTCATTCACAGGAGAAATGGCATCATCATTATTAGTAAGAAAACGGCGAACGGCTAGTTCCTTTTTCATTTTGGGAAACAGTTGGATGTCTGACGGGGCTAAACCGGGTGAATAAGGAGAATGGCCAATGGGTTCGAAGCCACAATCATGGATCGCTGACACGGCAACCATCGATTTGTGAACAAGAGCATTGTCTTGGTGGAACAGGACTCCTTTAGTGGGCATTCCCCGTCTCTTAGCTTTGATAGCTTCACACAACTGTCTCAGTAGGTCAGCATAATATCTTCCATCGATAGTCTGGCCTTTTTCACACAGATAAGCAGAATACCTTTGGAATCCCAAAAAGAATGAAGTCCTCATCTTTCCAGCAGAAAGAACCGACTTGGCTTTTGGGGGGGGGGAGCGGTGTGTGATCCCGATTGCTTCCACTGTTTAGACTGAATTTTTAGTTTCTGGTTCAAAGTAATGAATCCAGGTCTCATCCATGGTTACAAATCGGGCCACAAATCATCGGATCGGCTTCAAAACGGCATAAATTTTCACAGGACGCCAAGAATCTGACAGGTTTCTGATCCGCTGTCAAGAGCTTTGGCACTCATCTTTCAGAAACTTATGTCATTCTCAACTCCTTTGTGATAATGTGCTCAACCCTCTCATGAGAGATGCCCACAACATTGGACACTGGCAATATGTCAAGTGGTTAATCGTCGATTAGCCATCACCATGTCATGCATAATGTTTTCGGAAATAGTTGCTGTTGAAGGCCTTCCTGGACGCGCGTCATCGTCAAGGCTCTCTCTTCCACGCTTGAATTCCGCAGTCCACTTCTTAACAGTGGAAAAGGAAGGGGTTTCATCCCCGAAAGTGGAGACCATGTAGGCATCTATCTGTGTTGGAGTTTGCCCTTTCAGTTCCAGGTAATGATGACCGCCCTATAGCCAGTTTTGTCCATTTCTGGCGATTTGAATTGGTAGGTTCACAAAATGGTCTGGTACAAAGACACTAATCACACTACAGTTGCAGTTCTTTTGTCTGTGATTCAATTAATGATTGTACTTGTTGGTGGCAAAAGTATATCCCACATAGGCCTAGAACTTTTCAGCCAGCCCTCGTATCTATTGATTACTATGTAAGTCAAAGGAGATTAAAATGACAATTCACATTTTCTACTTCTTTAACAAAATCGTCTGTCAGATTCACTTCGAACTTGGTCGGGATGTACCATTGATCTCTACTGGGCTTCTTCAAATTCTCACGCTCCATCAACTATGAGATTTTTTTCCAAAATCTCCAAAACTACCTGGCCAATTGCCTCGAAATTGCATAGGAACACTTCTGGGTACCCCTGACACATTATGGGTAAAATGTCAAGGTCAGTTCAGGACGAGCTGTTCACACATTCTTCTGGTTTTAATCTTTCATCAGAATCATCACTGCTGTGTCGTACACAAAGTGCCATTGAACTTTGAACTCCGTGACCCTAAGTACCTGGAATCAGATGATCTTTTGCAAACAAATTCCATCGATCCATAAAAAGAACACGTGCCAAGTTTGAACAACATACGTCAGATGGTTCCCGAGATCAGCTTCAGCTTCAGAAAAACGATATTCTGCTCTCTCTCTCTCTCTCTCTCTCTCTCTCTCTCTCTCTCTCTCTCTCTCTCTCTCTCTCTCTCTCTCTCTCTCTCTCTCTCTCTCTCTCTCTCTCTCTCTCTCTCTCTCTCTCTCTCTCTCTCTTTTGAAGAAGGCGAGTTAAAATCTGACTTTTTATGTCGGATTTTAAACTTTGTACAAAGTCGCAAAACGTCAAATCCCCGCATATATGATCAACCAACACTATTATCGTCAATTTTGACGTATACTAAGAATATTCAATTTCGCTTCATGTTCTATTCTGTTTCCCTTTCTGTTTATTCAATCGTTTTTGTTATGCCCTTTTATCTCTTGTGGTATATTCTATTATGTTTTATTCTCTTGCGGTTTATACCATATTTGCGCTGAAGTCCATGATGTTTTATGCTATATTCCTTTAAAACGAGTGCAGCTTATATAGGGAACTACTATCGTAACACATGTATTGATGAAAACAAACATGTGTTCCTTGCCCAGCGCTCCCTGAAATGTTCAGATTACTTAATTCTCAACAAAAGAAAATATAGTAACGATAAAAAATACCACGAAGCGCACTGGTATATGGTTTCTTATGTTGCAAGACGTGATTTGTCATGAAGCAAAACAGGGCATGATGAATCTGCCAATAACCCAAGTGGATCTGTTCGCAAACAAAATTATGCAGACGTTAAGCAACACGCGTTGTGTGCATACGGTGCCCGTCTCAAAGATAAAGGACTCTGAATATAGCATAAACCCCGACAGAATAAAACATAATACAATAAACCACAAGAGAAGTAAGAAGTATTCCACTGAAATAAAAAGTCAATTCTAACTCACAGGTACAATTCAGTGCAGATAATATGTTTGTGCCATGTATACAAACTGGTTGAAGAAAGAGTAATGGAAAAGGAGGTACATGACGATAATAAAAACCACAAAACTATCGACATTGGCAACTGTCTGGCATGTTCATTCTGTTCCAACTGCATTACAAGTCTTTACAGATCACTAAAAACGTCATTATGAGAACTTAAAAAAGTATTTTAAAAAATCAAATAAACATTCATGTAGGTCCTATTGCTAGGTTATAATGTAGCACCGCGAGACCCAGTGTTATGCATCGGAATGCCTATCTATAACACCCATAAACAGTATCCTGCAGAGCTCACAGCACCTGGAATCACCCAGTCATGTTGACACATCCTTGACTAAAGATCGTATTATTGATATCGTTATCGACACACACTGGACTGGACTATATCAATATCCCTAGCAGAACAGTGCAAACCATTGCGATCACTCGTACAGAGGGCAGCACCCGTCAGCAGTCACCGCTGATCAGTGGTGACTGCTGACGGACGTTGCCCTCTAATTAGTACACGTAGCAGTCGCAATATATTGCATGCACAGGCAGATGGGTAAAACTGAAAGTTCATAAATGTTAAAGAAATTCTGAAGTTATATCCAGTAACTGTCCGTCAGACATGGTATTGAAATACCACAGGAAGCATAAGTTCCATCAGTAGTTGTTGCATATCTTAAAGTTCGCTACTTTTCTTTCCCTGTTTTCAAGATTGAGACTGCCGCGTTTTATTTGTACACCTGTTGGAAAACACCAAGGGTGTAATTATTGAAAGACAGCACCGGACGGGGTCCACGTGGCTTTGGTCACTGGCATGCGACAGTCGGCCAAGGGACTACATATACCCCCAGGTGTGCCCTAACGGGTACTTTTTCCTGCTTGGAATTCAAATTGATCCTACTCCTGTTGTGTTGGGCCATGGAACTACTAGTCTCCAGTAGGTCCATGGTTGGCCTTCACAAAAATGCAAGATTTGCAGGACGGCTGATAAGAAAAGGTAGGTGGTGTATATGGTGGCCTTGTAAAAGGTCTCTCATCTTATTATGAGAATGTGAAACACTTACCTTTTTGCAATCGTTCTTCGCAGTCGGGAAGTTCCACGATCACACGGACTTCTTTGAATAAGGGTGTAAAGGCTGGGTGACCTTGGGTCTCGGTCCTGAGTCAAAGGCCAAATTAAATAGACATGTAAGAAATATAATTTAGGTATTGAAAGCGGATAAAATACTTCCGAGAGTTATGTGCATAATTTGTTGTAGCCTGAAGTTGAATTGGTCATGATAATGCTGGTTAACTGAAGTGTGAAAAGATTTCCATAGGGAGCGTGATGTGGGCATTTCCTGGTTTAAGTGGGCATCCAAAATGAGTTAATATATGTGGGACGTGGCTTCAAAATTCTATAGCCGTAGAAATGATTGATTAAACGGGTTTTTAAAACCAGAATGGTACTTCTTGGAGGTGTAGTTGTGATCTTGTATATAGTTCAAGGTTTTATTGACAAGTTACGCCCTCTTAGGGTCAATCGTTACAATACAGTTTAGAATTAATTATTGTCCAGCCCTCTCTCGGTAGTTATGTACGCATATAAAAAATATGTAGAAATGTTTCTCCTTGCCAAACGAATATTCTTGTAGGAATTCTGTCGGTAAGGTGAAAAACTAAGAAATAAGTGTGTATACAGGTTTTCTTGAATGACAGACACATTGTTCTATTTTTATAGTTGTCAAATCAGGGACTTGTGGGTAAATTCCTGTTAGAATGAAAGATCTTCATTGTGTGAAAAAATTTTGCATATGACCATGGATAATGTGTCATTTCATGTATATACAGTTTTATAATGCACAGAATATACAATGCCTACATTAAATTGAACAGTTTATTCAACAGTCATGGGTTTTTACCTGTTTATTCCACGCCTGGTTGGCTCCACAGACCTAAACAAAAACTAAGTTCACAATGTGAAATTCGCAGTCTTTATTGTAAAAACATGCACTTGTGTGTCAGTGCTCTTCACTGCCTGTTGGTCTTTGATTCAAGACACTGGTTCTCAAGGTGTGAACACAACCTGATTTTGGCTTCCTGTCACACAATATCAACAAAATTCTGTCCTTAAACAAGTGCACAGAAAATTAATAAATTCATCGAAAAAACTGGAGATGTTCATACGGCCTGCAGCCAAGCCTCAGCCTCAACACAACATGTGACCTATGAGGCGTGCACCAGATACTGGATTGGTGCAAGGTGAAATGAGCCAGCAAGAAGCTGCAGATGTGGTGGACATTTCCCAGAGCACAAACCTGTCAAAATACAGGAAGCTGGGAACTTTCAAAGAGTGGCCCAGAGCTGGACGTCATTGAGTAACAACCCCTGGTGAAGGCAATTTTCATTCGCACCACTGTGCTCAGAAACAGGTTTTTGAGAGTGACAGATGTGGAGAGACAGCTTTAACAAACGTCAAACCTGAGAATAACTGACCAAACTATCCGCACACTTTGTTACTGAGTTCCTAGACACGGGAGGTATCAATGGCATGGACTGGCCATCACGATCTCTGATCTTATTCTTAATCCAATCGAACATGAGTGGGATATTATTGGCAGAAATGTGAAAGCACATGTGAACAATGACACCACAAAGCAGTGGCTGGCAGCCCTCCTGGTGGATGCATGGAACAATATTCCCCAGAGAGACATTAGGAAACGGATTTACAGTATGCGTAAAAGCGTGCATTGCATGTGTACAAGCTCAAGAAGGCTACACACAGTACTGATTTTTCAGAATGAGTCCATTCCAATAAACTTGCGAATTTTGAAACTAAACCCTGTTTGAAATTTGTTGGTTTTGCTTATTCATGCGTCACCCTCTGTGTATCCATTTAAGCACACAAAATTCAAAATTCCGGAACTGAGGTGTAATTTTTATTTCAATACCTCGGGTAATGTGGTGTGACAATTTTTCTTCCTAAATAAAGTAACTGAGGATAGTCCTTCTGGGAAATCAGAACTCTGAATTTCTAGTTGTTGATTTTCCATTTTTATACCCAAAATACTCCTATCGGAAAGTCAGGAAGCAGGAATTCTATTAGTTGAAATTTTAGGAAATTGTATGCATCTATTATGAAGGAAACCGGAAGTCGACTTCATCGGTCAAAGGTAACCGGAAGTTGTTGACCTCATAGTCGGCCTGTGAGGTAAACAACTTCCGGTAACGACTGTTTTATATCTCATGTGTTAATAGATGTTGAAACATTGTTCTTCATGAGTTGATAATGTTGAAGCATTGGTCCACATTTATAATTCAAGCTAATTGATATTCGTGGATTTCATTCTTAATACTTTCTAAAACAAATAGAAAAAAATAGAAATTAGTAAATGAATTATTAAGGCAACTTCCACACATGACACCCATAACAAATCTTCTTCCAGATTTTCTGCAAATAATAAAGGAGAATTATTCTAGTTTTGGGAATTTTATTTATGACGGATTTTTTTAATATTCCTACTTCATAGGAAATCTCTTTCATTTAAAGTTTAACCAGTTAATTTTTTTCGTACACGTGATTTTAATATCATGCAAACAATTGCGCCCATTCATATTTGACAAAGCAAGTAATCAACAACTTTTTGCTCCGCATAAATTAACCAGTTACGCTTCGAAGTATCTAATGATACTATTGTAAAATATATGTACTCATCCATTATCTTACAATGAACTTTAAACTTGAAAGATTGTAAAACAAAGTCCAAGTAAAGAACTGCTAATCTTATATTATATCGTCTGCAAAAAAGTTTCGCATAGTAACTTTGATGTGTTCTATGTTTTACTATTCATGTACCTATTGTAATTTTTTCACTCTTAATATACACCCTCATCCCGCCACACCACATTGCACTTACATACAGACACTGGCAGCCATTCATGGATTGGCAGAAACAAGAAAGACAAGCTTGTGGCAACTTTCAAAAACAGTAAGTTTAATGCTGGTCTGAATGCATAGTACATGTGACAAATCAGTAGTTGGTGTATGCTCCTGCAACAGCTGTACAGGCATTACAATGCTCCCCCCCCCCCCCGCTTGTGAGTGTCTCTTTTAATCATGGGTGCTGTCACAAAATAAAACAAAGCAGGTTACAAGGTACCCAATGGAGTGCCGATTCTGGGTCAATGCATCCCCACTGGCTGCATTTGCCTTCTCTTGGTGCACTTTGATTGAAGAAATATCCTGATTTGTGACCAATTCTTATGCAATATGTCCTGACACAAGTTCGTTCAGAATAAATAAATAGAGAAGCAGAACAGCCAAGGGTCATAGTGTTAACTATGGCTCGACCAAGACACAAGGTTTCTCCCACAAGTCGTGCCCGAGCTATTCGGTTCATGTAAAGTGGAATGAGCCAGACAAAAGCAGCTCAGAGGACTGGGATGCCCCAAAGCACCATGTGTAGAACCCTATCCAGCTGCAGAGAAACTGGTGCATTCAAAGATCGGCCCAGGGTATGGCATCCCAGAGCAACGACACCTGTTCAAGACCGATACATAAGGAACAGATTTGTAACAGGTACCAAGGTAAAGAACGAGTTGCAGGAGATTAATCCTATGACACCATCTGTACAGACTCTCGAAATCACCTCCGAGGTGCTGGTATTTGGGCATATAGACCACTGCAGTTGACTCCTCAGCAAAAGCAGAACAGGCTTGATTGGTGCTGAGCCCACTTTCGCTGGATCGGTGAAGATTGTTGTGAAATCTTGTTCACGGATGAATCCAAATTTCTGCTCCATCCAACTGACCAAAGGAAGCATGTCTGGTTGCATCCAAATGAACGTTATACCCAGAATACTGTGAAAAAGACGTTGGCATTTGGTCCTGGTGGTGTAATGGTGTGGAGCGGCATATCCTTTGACGGAAAAACGGACAGTTACCGAATACTTGGAAAATCAAGGCATTGCCCATGTGGACTGGCCACCTTACTCGCCTGATCTTAATCCCATTGAACATGTCTGGGGTATGCTTGGCAGAGCAGTTCAAAGCGGGGTTACCGATGAAAAAACAATGATGAATTGGCTGAAATTTTGTCAGAAGCTTGAAGGATAATCAGCCCAACAGACATCCTTAAGCTAATCTACAGCATGCGGAAGCGTTGTGATGCTTGTATAGCTGTTGCAGGAGGCCATACCAAGTACTGATCTGCCACATGTGCCATGCATTGAGACCTGTATAAAACTTGCTGTTCTTGAAAATTTACCCAGACTGGTATTTGTTGTTTGTGTTCGTCCATGTATAACTGCCTGTGTTTGTATGCACGTAGAATGTGACATGGAAGGAGGAAGGTGTATGTTAAGATTAAAAAAATACAAAGGTACACGAATATCAAAGTACGGAAAACTGCAAAGTTAACATGCAAAACTTCTTTTGCACAGTACCGTCTATATCATATTGGTATAGTAACTGAAAAAGATATTTGGATAAAAATTTAAATTAAAATGGTAATATCTTGTAAAGGCTTGGCCTACATTAAGAAGTATTTTTCGTTAAATATGGCCAATTAATTTCAAATTCATTTAACCCTTAGGGGTTCACTTCTTGAAGTTTACCCAACCCTTTCAAGATTGACTTAATACAAGTTATGACTATTGATCTTGGATCAAGAACAAATAATTTCTGAGACTGATTCCAAGTTGTGAGATAAGTGAATTAAGTGAGAGTATACACTTTTTAGGTTTAGCAGAGTCTCTGACAGGAACTTTTCATGCGTATTCGTATTGTTAAACTGTACACAGTTTTTCTAATCTTGTCAAAAATGATACATCTTTCCAAATTATGTTTTGGAGAAACTACGAGAACATGACCTTCATCCTCGGTGATGTTGGGGGTCACACTTTTGGCATAATCTTGAGGAAAGCGGTACCTTTGGATTATTGTGTCTCCATTGTTACAGATATGACGATAAGGCATAATTGATTGTCAGAAAGCATTACAGAACAAGCACAAAGGATCACAGAGTAGAACATTAAACACAATTGAATATTATTTGTGCAAATCAAAATTTTGTTGATCTTATTAACCTCCAATAAACGATTTGCGCTTTTGTATGATTGTTTAAAACCTAGCCCTAAATATTTCTTTTATACAGCATCTTCAGGCTTCTCACATTTGAAATAAAGTTGCTTCTTCAAACAGGCATTTGTCCTGATGTTCTCAAATTTGCCAAAATAATCCCTTTCAACATACAGCAACCCCATATTACTTCCTTTTTATTGCCCTATGTATGTATTGTTAGCTTAGTTTTAATATAATAAAGTATCAATAGAGGTCACTTTGGTTGTGTGTGGCTGGGGTGTGACTTTCCCGCGCTTTAAACACGTGTTAGGAAGAAATATGAGAAGGAAGCGGGGGAGAAGCAGAGGCAAGCATGTTCACGGACATGCCGACACGTCGCGCTGGAGCTGCCAGTGCAATATAAGTTTTTTGATTGTCGCATGTGCCAAAACCAGGTTATAAGGAAAGCTGGGAAGCCCACACAGATGTAAGTAAAATACTTTGACTAAAGATTTGAAATTCTCTCATCATTATGCGTGTTTTGTATTTACGATGTAATTTCTAAAACTTTGTTAACTTTTAATATGGCGGTGTAGAATTGTGTGGTAAATTTCGTTCTATTTTTGTGTATTACAGATCGAACCTATACTCAAGGAGCCTATATTCGACTCCTGTTGATCAGGTATCGAGTGTGATACTGTGTGTCGGGAATGTAAACCAGTGACTGAACATGCAAGTTGTGAAAGAATAAAACACGCGAACTGTTTAAGTTAAAAACCTCTCTCGAACTTGTTATTTCGTTTTGCTTGCCACGGCTATATACCAGCTACATCCAAGTGAAGGCTAATCAGATGTAATTGAAGGTTACATGTATCAAATATTCATTCGATATTTTACAAACAAATTACAAATTAATTCAAATGTTCAAAAATCATAGAAAACCAAAATGGCTATAAGTTGTTTTAACAAAGTTTCGTATGCCTTAGATACATGAAACTATACTGAACCAAACAAATAACGCAACCCTTAAACTTTTTAACTTAAATATTTATTATTACTTTCATATCACAGAAACAAATTAGATCCATATTCTGCAGTCTTTTTGGCATAACATGTGAAAAACAAAAACTTGAAACTGTCAATGAGGGCGCGACCAGCTGGCAATAAACAGGGCAACATTGATTTGTAAAGTTCACAAATTGGCATGTCCACTAATACTGTGTGTGACCACCATCAGCATCTGTAACTGCTATGCAACGTCGGCGCATGGATGATACTAGCCGCTGCACCATCTGCTGGGGCACACGATCCCACTCTTCTTGAAGAGCCTGGCGAAGCTGCTGGCAGTTGGCCGGCGCTGGATCCTGTCTCCCAACACGCTGGTCAAGGTAGTCCCAAAGATGCTCAATGGGATTGATATCAGGTGAGAAGGCTGGCCATGGCAAAACGTTAATTCCTTCTCCTTGCAGAAAATCCATCGTCAGTCTAGCGGCATGGGGCTGAGCATTGTCCTGTTGTAGCAAGTGGAGTTGGTGGTGTCTAATGAAAGGAACAGCAACAGGCTGAAGGATCTCATCCCTGTAACGGGCAGCGTTAAGATTGCCTTCAATGAAGATTAGCTGGGTTTTGGCCGTGAATGAAATTCCACCCCACACCATCACTGATGCACCTCCAAATCGATCTGTTTCCAGCACACAGGCATCTGAGTAGCGTTCTCCCCTTCGTTGCCAAACACGTGTCCTACCATCTGCATGATACAGGGTGAAGCGGGATTCATCGGTGAATAGCACATCCCTCCACTGTTGATGGGTCCAGCGAGTATGGGCAGTAGCCCATTGTCGTTGGGCTTGCCTTCTTGCCTGTGTCAAAATTTGACCCCTTTAAGGACGCCTGGCATGTAGATGGTGTTCTTGTAGTCTATTACGGACTGTCTGGGCAGATATTCTGTTATTGGTTCTGCCAGGTGTCTGTTGTGCAGTTCTAGTGGCTGGTCGAGTTCTGTTCCGCAGATGTGACACCCTGATGTGTCTGTCTTGTGCAGGTGTGGTTTCTCTTGGTCTCCCAGGATGCTGTCTATCCGCTGTGGCCCCAGTCTCCTGGAATCTTGTAGCAAGTCTGGATATAGTGGATTTGTGGACTTGCAGTCTTCTTGCCACCTCTGCTGCAGATAAACCAGCCTGTAGCATGCCAATTCCTCTCTCCCGATCTACTGTTGATAATCGACCCATAGTTCTTGGAATACCGTGCCAAATGAATCCCATGCTGCCCTTTTATTGTCCGTGAGGGGCTACACCCAACCAGTAAAGATGCGAATGTTTTAGTCATGTGGGTAACACTGAATCCTGCAGTTGTCCTTGATTCAGCACAACCACCAAACTTTGAAAGCCTCATATCCTCGCACACAGTTATGCTTGGGCTGATTTCAATGTGGCTTTTTCCTGTCCCAGAATCAAAGACGTGGCAACCTTAATTTTAGGTGTCAGAGACTTGCGTAAAATAGCCTGCTGTAGTCACTCTTGATTCATGACAATGACCCCATGGCAAGGTCAGGGTACTCGACCTTGAGGTCACACTACTTGGTGCATTATTTTAGACTGATTTAACAACGGTTCGTATATTTCTGAACTTTAAATACAGTTCCAATGTGAAAATAAACCCAAATGAAAAAGTTGCGTTATTTGTTTGGTTCAGTATATATTGTCAGGATTCTTGACTTTCGAAGGGTTTTGATACAACTAATTATCGAACATTTAAATTCTCTCATTATGACTTCATAGACTTGGCCCGTAATTGTTTTAGCATTGTATGACCACCAAATGCAATATTTCTTTTCCAACGCAAATTGATACCAGAAGGATTCATATGGTGGCTTACACCAAATTATATAGGGATCTCATCGGGAACTCCCTCTTCTTTACGTTTTTTTTTCTGATAGTATTATGCTACTGCCCATGCGTACGGGCAATTTTCTTGATCGTTCATTTGATCAACTTAGAATCCAAGTTGCACTGTATTTCTTAAACAGTTGAATTTTGTTTAGGTGACCCACTTTATATCAAAGTTGCATTTTTTATTGCTATAACACTTGAAATGTTATCAGTTTTCTACACATAAATATATCTTACTGTTCACTGGCATTTGCATTTGGAACACAAACGAATGCTCCATAGGTTGTTGACGGTGCGCAGTGGCAATGGGCGCCAATTCAAGAGGCCGCCCCTGACATCCACCCAACGTTGTACTGGCTCGGTGGCACGTCAAAGCTATTTACCTGCGTTTAGGGCTGTGGTGTCACCGACGAACGCCGCTTACTGCTAATGACAGCCGCCAATCGCCGCCAAAATGGGCCAAACGCTACCCACGGCAGAAGTGCATGCACTCCCCCCCTCCACACACACACACATACCACCAACAACAACAACAACAATAACACCAACACCAACACCAACACCAACACCCCAACAAACAAATAAAGATACATAACTAGTAAATCTTTTGGACTTTGGAGGGCATTGAACTTAAAAAAGGAAAAATGTTAACATTTAAACAATTAGGTTGTACTGCTATAACAACCCAATATTAGATAAACTAAAATGGCGAATTTACACGCCGCCAAAATGGACCAAACGCCACCCACCGCAGAAGTGCGTAATATAAAAACGCATAAAAGTATAAAGAATATATGTTACAGCAAGCAATGTGTCATACTATTTTACGCATATACCAGTTGCTGTGTGAATTTGGTGTACATAACATACTCTATGAAGGTGAGTTGTAAATAGCGATTTCGAAGCCAGTCGCAGTCCCAATGAGCACCTCCTCATTTCGGCTCACAAAACAAACAGTAAATGGTCGTAAAGAACAAGCCACACGTCGATTAAAATAATTTCCTGGGCTTCATACGTATAATTAAAGTTGCACAAAAATGATTTCAAAATATTCTGTTCTGGGGGGGAAACTGTCCCATTTAAGCAGGTGTCCCTCTTAAAGAGGTATTCTTATGGCAGGTTTCACTTTAGTTATAAAAGGTCAAAAAGTACCTACAGTTTACAAATAAGATGACCACTCTACATATTTGACATGTTATATTGAACATGTGATTTTAAAGATAGGAATTTGGGATATTTTTTTAAGATATAATCCTTAATCAACATTTTTATACTCTGTGTTCATTATATGCCATAATTATCATTTTATACAAAGATAATTGCATCACCGAAATTGACATTTCTCGTCACAGCAAGAAGAATGAGTTACTGTGTGTCTTATTTGGCGGTGCCTTTCTTTGTAAATGGTTATATCGTCTATGATTTGCCTTGATTGCCTTTGGTTTAAACATGTTATTGACGCAATTGGGAAACAGGGCGGAGCCCTTTATTAATCCTTTTTGGCTTGATTGCCTTTTTAGGCAATCAAGGCAAAAAGCAATAGGCAAATACCTTGTGCTGGTAATTGATATCTGGGAAACTATTATAATGACACTGTAACGCACTTGTAGAACGGAGAAACTTTCTGACAAAACTATCTCCAATTGTCCAGTACTTTGATGGCAGCCCTTGCGTCTGTACCTTAGGGTAACATTGTCATTTATTCCATTCTAACTTCTTGACTTCCGTTGACCTGGTTATTTAAGGTGTGTGCATGTCAATGCTGGCCATAAAACGTTTGTGTGTAGCAATCAACATGACATACAGCGTGCTGCTAAATATTCATTTTTAAAAATTTTGTACATTTATCTGTATTCCAACACACTTTAATAGAATTTTGTCACAAAATTTTGGATAAAATTGCAAATTATGTGGTTTATTTGAATGATGGGTACAACAATGTGCGCAACTCAATTTTAATGTAAATGTCATTTTTGACTCAAGATCACTTCGAAAAATAAAATAAAAAACAAAAACAAAAAACACATAAACAAACAAAAGACAAATTGCTTGTTCTGACTTCTGCATTCCACTCTTAAGGATCAATCAAATGGGAGCAACAAGATACATTACTTCATTCTAACAGCACGATTTTCGCAATAAGAATAAGCCTAAAATAAAATCATAGCCATAACGCGTATTCTGTATGCACAAGGTTAAGTAGAACGAAGATGACAAATCACTCTATACTGATATGAGCGCTGACAAATAAGATCAGGCTAGACCAGGCTAGACCAGCTGCGCTTCAATGTCCAGGGTTATTCTTTTTGAAGATAAGGCTCCTACCGTACAGATCGTTGTGTCGCAGTCGATTCCCCTGTCTTTCCAACATCCGCTGGGTATGCGAGTGACCAGCGGCCAGGATGCTGCCGTCGACAAATCCAGATACTTCTCCTAAGGGGCTAAATTCAAATTTAACTGTGTATGTGAAGGGTGCCATTGGCTTATTAATGACAGCTACTGTGGATATGATCGCTGCTTTCTCCACGTCTTACTGGGCGACATACAGCTTAAATGGGAAGGAACACTATGGTGGTTATGGGTTGTGGAAAATCTGGAAATGTTGGACACAAAGTAAGCAGGAGGCTCTGGGAGCCTCTGCCATCGGTGTGACTATGAAAAGAGCAGTGTGTGAAGAAAGCTTCGCGGATTACAAA
Organism: Hermodice carunculata; assembly: GCA_964020975.1. Lineage (NCBI taxonomy): Eukaryota > Metazoa > Annelida > Polychaeta > Eunicida > Amphinomidae > Hermodice > Hermodice carunculata. Next base: position 77,520,118 of record OZ026615.1, on the reverse strand, counting down.
CTCCCAGGTAGATTTGCAATTCGATTAATTTATATTTTGTACATCAGTGATAAATAAAACTGACACGATCAAATTCTCACGTCCTTCACTTCCTACTAAGCAGTCCTTATTTTGAGAGTGTGTGTGTGTGGGCGGGGGGGAGGGTTCTACTGAGCTATTAAACAGCAGACATAGTATCGTGAATTATGATTTAATTTAGCTTGGAATAGCCCAGAATGGGATATAATCGAGCCATTAGAAAGAACGCAGAACATTATAAGTAGTTCACTGCTAGCGTAATAACTCGACGACCTCCCTTCATTGACACGATGCTGTTCTCGTTTTCAGTTAACATAGAGCTATCTTGAGCTATTATTACTGTTTGAGATATCGGCGTTGACTGCAGTGTATTGATCAGTTATGACCGTGTCAGTAAAATGGCGAACAAAATATGAGTAAGATAGCAGAGACGTTACAAAACCAATACAGACTCAAAAGCTAATTGATATCCAAATGAAATTATAAATCGTACCAAAGCACTTGCAACACAACATATACAATTTCAAGTGTATTTGATACACACTTGTCTTTGTTGATGAACAATCGCCAATTTAGGTTATACCTGCTGTAATCATGTCGGGTACCTTGACATCAAACAAAAAGGTAGGTATACGCGGGTGTGGTTTTGGTACCCGGATACGCATCAGAAAGGAAAGAAAGAAAAAAATATGAAAAAAAGGAAAGAGGATGAAATAGTTTTGTGACTCAAGTGCATATGCTTTTGCTTCTACATCCGTCGCTTATTGTTTGTACCCCCACCCCTTTTTTTTTTAGCTCAGCTGGCTTGTCTGTCAGCTGAGGCTATAGGATGATCAGCTGTCGCTTCACATTTTCGACTTCTCCAGAAGCCTAACCCCAATCCACTTCAACTTCGGTAGGGATCATGTGCATTGAGCAGGTGTCCATCTGGTCTGTACAAATAGTCACACTCCAGCGATTTTTTTTTTAATTGCCAGACTGTACGCAGTCTGGCATTGTTTTACTTTGAGGGATTACGACCTCCGCACTCAATGATACTACTTAAAATTTTATATTTTCTTTGTCAAAGATACAGTACCAAAAATCCCCCTTCAGCCCATTCACAAATTTTGGTACTCTATCGCATACATTTTTCATATATTCTCAATAAAATATATCGTTTTCTACACATATCTTTCTTAGATCTAATGTAATTTCGACCAATCATTACACACAAAAGATGACAGGACTAAACACTGTATGCATCATCCCCGTACGGTTAATATGATGTAAGTCCCCGATTCTAGAAATAAATGCCGACTCTGTAAATATACTGCATAACCGTGTTGATATGGCACTCGCACATAACTACCTCTATTGAACCATGCTTTTTGAAGAATGGGGATTTGGTTGAGTGGATATGTGCGTTTCCCATTTCAGCCAGGCGACTGGTGCCAAAGGTTGCAGGTGCGAGCCCCGCTCGTTCCGAACATGAAATATATATTTTTGGCATATCTTTAATGCTGGTGGATTTAAGTCTCCGATTCTGGAAATAAATGCCGACTCAGTGAATATACTGTATAACCGTGTTGATATGGCACTCGCACATAACTACCTCCATTGAACCATTCTTTTTGAAGAATGGTGATTTGGTTGAGTGGATATGTGCGTTTCCCATTTCAGCTCGGCGACTGGCGCCAAAGTATACAAGTTCGAGCCCCGCTCGTTCTTAACATAAAATATATCTAAATCCGTTTATAACAATGCTTCATCTCGGTTTCAGGTTGGTATGTCGCAACACAAGTCCTGGAGTCCTTGGGTTTTGCCGGACTCTTAGCATCATTGATCACGCTCCTGTTGTACGCGTTTCATCCACAGTGGGATCGCAGCAAGACAGCAGTGTCCACGCTCATTGCCATAACAAATGTCTCAGGTGGGTTTTGCAAGCAAGCGCTTTTTATGCCAGGGTAGCAATGGACGTCCAGATGCGGTGGAGGGACTGGGTCTACATTGGTCAGTGAAGGAGGGTCCTGATAATGGACCAGATCCGTCAAGTTTTCAAGCAATATTGTACAAGCTGGTAGTCTTTTAAGAGGGCCAGACAAAGACGGTGCATGAGTGACCTTGACCTCATACACAAGGGTCACAGGGCCACGTGTGTGAATGGTACTGTTCATTTGATAGTTCGGGAACTGTTTGAGATAGGACTTGGATGCTGTAGACGGTAGTGGTCCTCGATCTATGAGGGCTAGACTTACATAGTATGTGAGTGACCTTGATCTCATTACCGAGGTCACAGGACAGTTTTTATAATATCTACTGTTTAAGTGATAACAAAAGAACTATTTGAGCTAGGACATTGATATCGCACATGCTCGTGGTTCTCTTTGAGGACTAGATTGAACATCATATAAGCAACCTTGATCTCATTCCTAAGGTTGCAGGAACACTCACACAACTCTGCTGTTAACTTCGTAGCTTGAGAGCTATTCACCTTGATGTTTTACAGTGAACAAATTTTGAAAAATTTGTATCGAACGTCATAACAGCGATTAATTGAAGTATATGTTTACACAGTCAGATTGGATTGTGTGGGGTTGTTTATTTTTTCGTATGGTGTTTTGTTTGTTTGTTTGTTTGTTTTTATTTCTTTTTTGTGTTTTTGCTTTTCTTTGGGTTTTTTTTGGGGGGGGGGGTTTGTTTGTTTTGTTTTTGTTTTTGATAACTAGATACAAGATGTGGCACTGTTGCTCTTGCTTGTATAATTGTTCTACTCCTATGCAATGGCCATACAGAGACAGTACATAGGTCGACCTTGATCTGATTCCCAAGGTCACAGGGCCACTACACTGTGATAAATATCTAGATCAGCTGAGCATCGGCTGTTTAGCTACGGCCCTCTTGGTTTTGATTTAATGCTGCACTTTCACAAAATATTATGACAAAACACTTTATTCTCACAGACATCACAGACGGTGTGGTGTAGCCTACCCCATAATTAGTGATTGGCCGAGCTTACCCCAACTATCAACTAAGCGAGCCAAAAGTGCCAAATTTGGCTATAGATAACTAAAAGTTTGCAAGTGACTCAGAAAATATAGTAAATGAACGAGGCGACAAGGTGAATATGCATTATCTGAAGTGAAATACACCAAAACTGAGAGGAGTTTGTGCTCCCACCTGAAGGAACCTGGCATATGTCATCTGCAAATATGAAATAGATACAGAGCGGGAAAATGTTTGTATTTTTCTTCCTTCGCTCCTATGCTAAACGTTCCTTCATTTACAACACAGCTTCTCATCGTGTGAAGCAAATATATTTTCTAAGTTTGGGAACGAAAGGTGGCTTCGCAGGCCGCTAGTGACCTGTCTTTTTGATGCTATTACAGGCCTGTTCATCCTGGTGGGGCTGTTTATGTTCGGCTTCGGTGTGATGGCTCAGATCAGTCCGGTAGCTGACCAACTGTCATGGTCCTTCTCGCTGGCAGCCACGGCATTTGTACTAAGCGAAGTTGCGGCATCTATACTCATCACAGAATCCAGAAGACTGAGCGATCCTAAGAAGAAGACGGGGGGAAACAGTGATAAAAGTGACGAACTGAGAACGGTCTTGATAAAGACGGCTAGGTGACAAGACTCAGATTCACCCAAAGCGAAAGAATCTTAGTGAACCATTACTGTGTGAATTAACAATTAACACTTTTATAGCCAATTATGACAAAACTCGAGGTGTTCTGAATTGACATAACAATATTAGATTCATATTTTGGGGTATATGAGTCTTGACTGTTATAGGGGCGGGAATGAATGAATTTTACTGACATATACCATTATATAGAGTATGGTGTAGTGATTTGGCACAAACAACTCACAACACACTACCTATATATACATCAAGACACCATGTACACTTTGCAACTTGTGCGTGTGGTATGTTTGTATTTGCCGTGTGATTCCAGCAGAGTTAGCAATTAACGCTTGTCCGGACTATACCATTTTTAGGTGAGCTAAGTTGTTTGGTGCTGGGAATGAAATATTGACAATATTATCACTGTACATAGGGGACTTGAACACTGACATGTCACACACCTGATGAGATCCTGCACAGCATCTGTCGTCATCCCTCCACAAACTTCATGTGGTTTGTATCGTAATAACGGTCAAGCTGAATACATCTATGAAAGTGAACCTACTCTCGACAGATTCGAAAGACCCCCTTTTCCGGAAAATCGAGAAAATGTTGCCCTATCTTCGACCAATACTATGTACAAAATAATGTTTTCATTTTTTTTAAAGTGATCATTCGCCTGTCATACTACACGGCATTTTACTGTCAGTTTATAGGCTATCAGTCGCACTATTCCACAATAACAAGAAAAAGGATAGAACGACTAGGTTGAAAGTCAAAAAAGAAGCAATGCTCTGCCTTTATATGTAGAGATACAATAATTCCCAGCGGGTCTGGATTATTTCTGACAGGAGATACAATATCTAAGACATATGTCATTATGCTATGCGATTTCTGAGGATAACGAATGATAAGTGCATTGCAGGTACAGTTCAAGTGGTCTCGTGACCTTTGCAATGACATCAAGATCACGTTTGTTTAAAACCATCATCACTGTCTGCAATACCAGCCTTCACTCGTACAGTGCAGGAGTCATCATATTTTAGATGAAAAGTTACAGGATCCACTGTTAATTATCAAAATATAAGCAAATATGTCAGTTTGACCTTTCAAGATCACTCAAGCTTAAAACTAAAATTTTAGTACTCCATAGGTACTTTCCTTTTATACTTAATAGTAAACATGGGCCTAGGATTCACCATTAGCGAATGTAGCCTTTCCGAGAGCATCAGGTTGAGCACGCAAGGAGTCGATGGCGAAAAAGACTGTTGGCCCCTCGGCCTCACAGTCTCTTTGCCCCTCCGACTCGATGCGTACTCAACCGTGTGCCCCTCGAAAGCTCCATGTGTCTGCGGGTAACCCCGCAAATATTTTCCTATTAGTGTTTTCTGGTGATTATGGGCCTTAAATTGTTAAAAATCAGGGGTGTAGAATACCACTACCTTGTGAAGAAATTCGTTTGAAGCTTCCTAAAGCTACATTTCAAGTTTCAGAACAGTCTCAGTGATGGTTTTGTAGAACCCACAAAAAGTCGCATATGGTTTAATGGTCTTCGAAAGTGCCCCCATGCAATTCTAAAGTAATAGAACGTATTCACATTAACTGGTACCCTGTGCTACCACCTAGGTTGCAGAAAGGAATTTGACAGGAAAGAGGGTAGACTCATGCATAAAGCGGCGCCAAATGAGATTCTGTGGTAAAAGTAACAACTTGAGGAAGCAAAAGCTTATGAAAACTCATTCGCAGCTTTTTAAACTTAAAAATTGCCAAACATATTTAGAAAATGTCACATGTTCGCTAGAAAATGTGTTATTTCTGCATGGTAAAGTAATATTACTGGTATAAGTGTCCTCATCATGGCGAAGACATAGTTCTGTTGCCTAGCAACTGAGGAAACTAGAGCAGGTCTGCAGTTAAAGTGGTTAAAATGAATACCTCCTATTGGTCTGGTGGTTTTGAAGATTTTTTTAAGATTACCAAAAATGGAACAACTTGGTTATTAGAAAAATGGAATCGGTGGAGCGTGATCATTTGTAAATACCTATGTGTAATGCACGGTAAGAAACTAAGAACCTAAAATGTATACATTATCTGAAAGATAATTTTTCATGCAGCCGTGGATGCTGGAAATGTTAATGTGGTAAAATCTGACGAGGACCTATCCACTTTAAAATGACATGGTTATCTTGAAACAAAAATTGTAAAAAAGCTAATTTTTAGGAAGTGTGACTTTTTTATAGCAAAGTGACCTTCATATCGGCGACCTTTAATTATGTAGGTTCATCTACGAAGTAGGCTTACACTGGAATCCTCCACAGCTGCAGTAAAATGTATATCGCTCTAAGAAGCTATATAATTATCATTTATGTTTTCTGTAGCCACTGTTTGCACTGGGCTAACGTACATATCTTTGCCCAAGGCACTCTTATTTCCCATTGTTGTACAGAAAACCTCAGTTTAACCAAACCAAAAACTTCTGAATACAATATACGGAAACTGAGAGCTATACTTCTGCCTATCCTGGGAAAATATCGAGTAAAATAACACTGACAAGTATGCATAACTGGTGACAGAATTTTTAAATTCCAATACGTGTGAGGCCTTTGTTGCATTACTTACTTCATGTGCCTGTGAAACAGAAATTCTCGCAAATTGAGATCATTTATAAATTTAAAAGTTGTTTTGAAAGGGAATATCTAAAATTTAAGTTTTGACGAACATATATATTCCGCAAAATAGACCCTTCGGTATGGTGACATGCATCTTGAAAAATTGTTATCATTTTTTATCAACAGATAGAGGATGAATGTCTCTTCTTGCTTAAAATGTGACAAATACAAGAAGCTAAGTAAAGAATTCCACGTGAAATTACAACAACAAGGCGTGTGTCCTCATTGAGAAAGTGTCTGCAGCTGTCAGTATGTTTGGTCTATGTGTGTCAATGGTGTGAATGTCTGAACATATTCTTCTTGAGAATGTACTTGAATCTGTACATTTATCTGCAACATACATACTCTCAGCATTATGACACTAATCTTTGTATGTGGCCACCTGTTCTGGCAGGAAAATGTCATATTCAACAGGTGTTTTTTCAATGCAGATAAATGTAAACGGAAATTGACTCCTGCGTCTTCAGAAATATGGTGACAAACAGCGGTTGTTCTCACATGGAACTGGTCGAAAACAACAGCTGCCCGTATTAACTGATGCACCTTTTAAGTCCCAAGGGAGAACACATGTTAAACAGAGATTGGTATATGAGAGGTCTGTATTCCAGATAATAATGTGACCCCACTAGTGAGGAAGTACACCTGCAAGGTGTCAAGCTGTGTTCCTGAAAGGGATGAAAGAAGGCTGCAACTTCGTGAGCTATTACACTGATAGAAATAGGGTCTACACGTATAAAGTTAACCCTTTTTATCAAATGACGAATTTTGATGAATCAAGTTTAGTTGCTGAAATCACTTGACATTACACTGATAGAAGTAGCGTCTACACATACAAATTGAACTCGTTTTACAAATGACTGATTTTGATGAATCAAATTTGCATTTGTATATAGGTTCGGGACTAGTTTTGGTTAATCCATACGTAACATGCCATTTAATGCAACAGGAATGGGAAAAACACAAGAGCTTAAATTATTGCAAGACACTTTCTGTCTGTGTGGTTATTCTCATGGGTCAAATAGCAGTTTTAACTGTGGTTTTAAACTTCAGACTAACGTTGTTATAGATCACCCTTTCTCCTATATCCACACCAACTTCTTTGGAGGGGGGAGGTAAGGGCCACTCTGTATGACCCATCATACCACAACTGGTGCCTTAATTCTCCATAATCTCTGACTAATGAGAGCAAATTCAGACCAAGAACACGCTTTCCAAATGGATTTCTGTGTGGTGGAAATATTTAGTAAATAAAAACCTTGAAGGTTTAAATTTATACCGTCATATCTGCTGTCAGCAAAACAAATTTTCTGTTACAAAGGCACATATTTCCTCCTTCCCCATAAGATGTCAAATCTGTGTCAAGTGTTCCTTGTGCCTCAGGATGGGTCACGTGCACAGAAAATAGTACATCCGGGTAGATTAACTCATTCCATACCAGTCCCTGATTTTTCAGTATATTTACCTAGATTTAAGAAAACAATTGCATATTTAAATTCTTCATGAATAGAGCTTTTGTTCAAGTACCAACATGCCTATAGTCTTAAGCCGAAATGGCAGCTGCAGCCTGACTTGCCAGGCAGTGACAGAACCACTGACCAAGGCTTGTCACCATAGTATGGAATGAGTTAACTATGGATCAGGCATGGTACCCAAGGTGTTGGAGAATGGAGTTTAGAGGTGTTCCCTGGCTCTCTAAATCTTTTCATAATTTTAAGTAATACCAAAGTAACATATTGCTGACTTTTAACAATTCTTATCTTGAGGAATCACTGACATTTTATAGAGTTTGTATTTTATAGCACTTTATAGCAATCCTCATTCTAATTACAAGCACGTGTAATGGACAACACAACTCTTTTAACTCTCTGCAGCCTAAAAGCCCATACATAGACTCTTGACTCGTAATGTTACAATATGTGGGGTCCACAGGATTCAATATTTCAGACAGCAGCAGTAGGACAAGCTGTACACTTACTTGTAACAGCTGCAAAACACTGTCCAATGTCAATATCTTTGCAGAACCAAATGTAAATGTACGTAGATTACCACACTGCACAAAGGTCACACTGTCAAAGAAAGTGCCAAAATATTGACAGTTTTGCTCATCAAACCTCTGTATAAGTGAAAGATAAACCTATGTTTGTGTTAAGATAAATGCTGCTGAGACTAAGACCTCTTCAACTTATTTGTGACCATGTTATTAAATGGGTTAAGATATATCAACATGATCAATGTACAAAGAATTTATATGATATTTCTAAATAAGAAATAAATGCCCCCGTGTACAATGAGCACAAGTTGTCACTGTCTAAAATGTGATCCTGTGGAATATTGCAATGTAACCATCAAATTTTACTCAATGTCTGTAAACTCCATGTATAGCTAATCTTACATGAGTATTGTGTTAAATCACATCACTTCTTAATTATCGGTAATTTATTCATTCGGAGCTGAAATTTGAAATACATAGTAATCTTGGCACACCAGCCTCGTGTTTGACCAGACGGATTCCAACAACTACCACACACAAAAATTTTATATTCATTTTCAATGTGTTTGCTCCTGTCTGAAGCAGAAAAGTAACTTGTAAATTGCAAACAAAGTACTGTTATAGGTTCCGTGTATAGTACTTAAATACTCCTGTTCAGGAAAACAGCAAGAGAGAGAGAAAGAGAGAGTACTCAGTACGGTACCAACTGCAGTCTGTACACCCTAGTGTTTCCTTTGTCCATGAGCTGCGCGTAGGCTAATCCCAGCAATAAAAAATAGCAAATTATACGTCCGCGAGCGGGGGAATCTGATTTATTGTTTTGTTAATCAACTATCACACCGATCGAGCAAACCGCCTTCTTCAGAAATAACTGAAAGATACTGACCATTTTTTCAGCATAACGGAAAGCCGTGTGACTCGGTCAAAGACACATCTCGACATCCTCCCCCCCCCCCCCCAATAAATAAATAAATGAATAAATAAATAAATAATAATAATAATAATAATAATAATAATAATAATAATAATAATAATAATAATAATAATAATAATAATAATAATAATAATAATAATAATAATAATAAAGGTCTGGTGTAAGCATGAATGAAATTTTCGTGGAACTTTTAACGAATCTTCGACTAAATTCTCAAATAAATTTGCATTCGTCTAAAATAACTTTTCTGCCAACTTCCCATTTGACCACATGCAATTTCGACCATGATGTTTTTCGCCTTCACTGATTTATTGACGAAGTTGGTTTCGGCAATGTGGTATTCAACAATCAATAATAGATCCGTTATAACGCTATTATTCTCGTGGAATCTTCAAAGGGCTTAAGCGACAACAAACGCTCAACGTGTATAAATTAAGGTAATGTTCCCATCCGAATTCTTTTATTACAACTTAGAGAGAGAGTTCATCTACACATGCACTGAAAGAGGACAGTTCCAAGGTTGCCATCAGTACGTATTACGCCATACAGGCAACGTCGAGTTGATACTGATCGAACCAGCAACTCCAAATTTCAAGATAAAAGTCGAGTGAACGAGATTTATCTTGGATATTCGACTTTGGGAGTCATGCAGCAAAAGATTGAAAAAGTTGAATATTCAAGATACAAGACGCATATTCAGTTGAATGTACAACAGAATACACAAACTTCTTGAAAGTCTAAAAAAGATGTTAACTTTTACGATGAAGTAAAACAATATGACCTCGTGAGTTATACACATAGATTTAAGTCATTTTATGTGCCTTTATAATTATGCAAATGAAATATTAAATTTCAAGGTTCTCTTTGTGAATTGAAATTTCAAAATTTGTTTAGTCGTTGGGTCTACATGGCATGATTTAATACAATATTTGTGGGGTTGGGGGTTGGGGGAGTGGGTTTGTGTGTGTGTGTGTGTGTGTGTGTGTGTGTGTGTGTGTGTGTGTGTGTGTGTGTGTGTGTGTGTGTGTGTGTATGTGTGTGTGTGTGTGTGTGTGTGTGTGTGTGTGTGTGTGTGTGTGTGTGTGTGTGTGTGTGTGTGTTTTGGGGGTTGTTTTTTTTTGTTTCTGTTTTTGTTTGTGTTTTTCTTTAATTTTGACTTGGCTGCATATAATCTAGCATTTTGTCAATAATCAATACTTCAAAACTATAAGACTAATGTACACGAGATTTTTGCAGACGTTACTTCTCATAGATTTTGTTTTATGGCCAAAATATCAAACTCTACAAACGTATGGATTTTAAATAAGGTTGAATTAAAATGCCCTCTTGTAGCTTGAAATCTATGAAGTTGGCCAAACTTACCAAATTTTGAAAAATTTCAGTAACCAGTCTAAAAATCAAGTCAAGCTGGTTCTCGTGCCAGACCACATCTGCAAAGTTCCAAATATGTATTTTGAAATAAAGAGAAATCGGTGATTTATAAAACCTTCAAAAGCACAAACGAGCACACTTCATTACTATGCACACTATAGCAAGATGCAGCGTGATGCTGTAACTTAATGCTGGCGTGCCACTCCTACATGATAACACGATTCTTAATCTGAAACTACTTTAAATGTCCGCTTTCTGACATGAAACTTTAAGTTTGAATATAAAATGAGTTTATACATATTACGCACACTAAATATGTGTAATTACCAGTAAAAGAGTAAAGATTAACGAAACTGAAAGTCTTTGTATAATGATAGAACTTTAAAAATGGCAACAGGAATCTGAATGCGTTGCCAAGGCAAAAAGGAGTCCGTCGCGAAGACTGCCCATGCTGTTGGCTCGGTATTGCACGGCAGTGGTTTCTTAAAACTAAATCAAGTCCTATATAACATCGGCAATGAAAAATAAAAAGATGAAGAACATTTACAGGGTACGTTTTTGCTAGTCAAAACGTACCCTGGGTACATTTGAAGGAGGGTACGTTTTGACCAGGGTACGTTTGGACATCGAACCTTGGTATGTCTTCCTTGAACTCTTGAATTGTGATCTGGCTTGTTTGGTGAATGAAGAGTTTTAATCAAGGATAGTTCTTGTTTACTCGGATTTTCGGTGCAGCTTCTTTCACATTGTTGAAAACTGTTGTCCGCTTCTACTTTTCATGACGGACACTTTCGACCATTTTTCTCGAAATTTCGACTTTTTCTCGAAATTACGACCTTTTAAAGGCCAAATTTTGACTATTTTGGCTGAAATTTTTACTTTAAAAAGTCAAAATTTCGACCTTTAAGCCGAAATTTTGACTTAATAAAGTCGAAATTATGACTTTTCTCGAAATTTTAACTTTTTTTAAGCCGACATGTCGACTGAGCACAGGAGGAACCACCGTGTGAACCAATACACTAGACAGATTTTTCTCTAAGTTCGACTTTTTAAGGTTGAAGATCTGAAGCCAGCACCTTTGGATACCCTCTAATCACTTTTTCATATTTTTGGACAGTTTGATACTTAAACTACAAGCTCCAAAAAACTCAGATGCGTGAACATAAAATTTTTATGAGAAAATTGATCTCAAAACTTTTGTTTACACTGAAAAGTTTAAACAGTGCCCGGCACATAGGTTTGTTTGCATGGGCATGATCATGAACCATGTCATTGTTTGCACAGTCATTAGTCCATGACTACTGGAAACCAAATGAGCCATTGGGAAGGGTCACTCACAGGAAACCATTAGCCGTGGAGAGAAGAATGGGTCAGTTCAGACTGATCACTACCTGATTATTTTGAAATATGGAAAACCGCATGTGAACCAACACCCAAACAAGCCAAGTGTGGTGTTCCCAAGTTAAAAAAAGTTGAGATTTAAGCCACAAAATATACTTTTGTTTAATGACAACATCACAGAAGTAAAGCTACACGTTTATTTCACACAATAATTAAAACACAGGACAGAAGAAATGAGTATGTGTCATATTACAGCCATAAACATAAATGTGTAAGAATTGGCAACTTGTTCTTTCAGTGCGATTTTCTCGGAACTGTTTTTGCTCAACCTCTGCAATTTGTATCTCGCCTCACAAACGTATGAATCGCCCTATCACATTAAAATCAACGACATCGAAAGAAAAATATCATATCCAGGAGCAGTTCCCAGGATTTTTTTAAAGTCGAAATTTCGGCTTTTTTCTCGAACTTTTGACTTTTTTTTTTTTTTTTTTTGGTTAGAAATTTCGACTTTTAAAGCTTTTATTTCGAGTTCTAAAAGTCGAAATGTCGATTTTTTAAAGTCGACCTGTCGGTTGACAAAAGTCAAAATAAAAGTTTTAAAAAGTCGAAATTTCGAATTTAAAAAGTCGAAAAAAGAACAGTCGAAATTCGACTTTTTAAAGTCAAAATTTCAGCTTGAAAAGTCGAAATTTCGAGAAGAAAGTCAAAACTTAGACTTTTTTATAGTCGAAATTTCCAGATAAAAGTCGAAATTTCGAGAAAAAAATCAAAATTACGATTTTATTTTTATTTTTGTGGTCTTTAAAGGCTTCCCAAGCATTAATGCCCAGTGCAGTTTTCGAAATTCACGTATTAAAATGTAAAAAAAAAAAAAAATAGAAAAAAGACCATTTTTATCCAAATCTGTTGTCATGACCTGATGTCCTGGAAAGGGAGATAAACAAAAACATCGCAACATGTCCATGTATAATATGTAAGTTTAAAGACCATTTTAGCACCGGAAAAATACAGGTTAAGATTTTGAGTTATATAAAGTTGATCATAAAGTAATAAAGTTCATCAATCAATCCGACTCCTACACGTCTGTCTTTCACAATTCAAATCTCAGTCCTAGTCCGCCAAGTAAAGCATGTTCTATCCGCATTGAGCGCTCTTTTACTATGTCAAGATTTACGTTGTGGGTATATGGTTCCGTGATGCCACCTGTACAGTTGTCCATTGTTGAATTCAAGGGTCTGTATTGCTCATGCGCACGAAGTGATGTGTCCCTCAAGTTCAACTGAGACTCTGACCATTTGTGTCTGTTTCGGTGCACATTGTCCGCATTTTGGGACCAACCCCTTTCCTGCCCGTGGTTTGTATATGTGTGTCCTCTGGATGAGTATGGCCTGGAGTAGAACAACATGCCTGTTTTGGGTCTGTTTGGTCCCCACTGTTGACTGCTGATTGCTGTTCATACATGTATTGGAAAAATCTCTAGCTCTGACAACTCTGAAAAACTGAGGTTATACAAAACCTTCAAGCATCAATATATTCTGGAACCTCTAGAACCATACCCACTACAAGTTCATGACTCAAGATACGATGTTGCCCTGTCCCGGTTTCGGCTGACGGTACATAATTTAGAAATAGAACTAGATCGACGTACAAGAGTCAAGACTCCAGTCGAACTGAAAATTTGTTGAAAATTGTCACTTAGATGATACCGGTGATGAAGTACACTTTCTTTTAAAATGTTCTAAATTAGACACACTAAGATTACCACTTTATTTTGAGTTATGCTACCTTGTATTTCCCGGACTTTACGTCTTTAAATGTAGGTCTATTGGAACAGTTTCATTTACTATGACGACCACAGACTCCAAGTTATTAATTCAGCTTGGAAAATTTATTACCTAGGGTTTGAAGTGTCTGGAAATGAGGTACATGTTCTCCGTTGTAATCTAGGTTGAGGTACCATATACCCATGCTGCCTGCTAGCATGTACCTACTGATCATAGATGGTAAGCAAACGGCCATAACATAGTTAACAACATGTGGTTGGCCACCAGCCGGCCCTTTGCCAGTTTGGTAAAACGTAGTTGATTTTTAATTTTCATATAGTTGACTTCGTCAGATGTCACAAATGTACATATTATTTGGTGCTATGACCCAAGCTGGGTATATCAACCATGGCATAGCTATGGGGTCACCAATATGCTGACCTGTATGAAGTATATCTGAATCTCGGAAATCGACGATAATTTTGCCATTCATTGACAAGATGTGTAAACAAAATAATAATAATTTGATAAGCATAGAGAGACTGATTTGGGATAGAAGACAAGTTGAATATTTTTTTAATTTGCATTTTTTTTTTTACACAATGTCAACTTTTAGATAGAAAATATCCATTTTAAACGGCAAGTGTTATTCAATTCCCATGCAACGAAGTTTGCAAAATAAAGTTGTAAATCTAATATGTGTATTAAAATACAGAGATTCTCACCTCAAAGGCTCGAGTATGATTTCCTGCTAAAAGGTGAACAAAAGTAACGTGCAGCCAAATACTTCCCCCATGTCCGACATTTGGGCATAACCAACTTACTGCTCATGCCAGGATTTCCTCGATCATCTCTTGTAAAATGTGTGCACGTTCGCGATCCAAAGAGGGTGATTTGACAAGGAACATACGCCAATAATCCACTGTGCTTTGTCTTTTCAGCAGCAGTGCCAAGCAACTTCAGCAAATGCAATTTTATTTTCAGTTTGGCAATGAACGCAACCTAGCGCTTAGCTGTCCGACAATTGGGCACCCTAGTATACTAAATGTACATAATACGTCTTTTACTTGTTGTAATAGCACTGTTGAAACTTCACAAGATATTGTTATCTAGGAATTGAATTTTGTTCTTTTGGCACGTTTACTTGCGCTATAAATAAACTGAAGAACCAGGCTAGTAAAGCACAGTACGACAGTACCCTGTTAATAATAAGGTCAATTTGGCAACCAAACTATTTAAGAATCTTATATATCCTGTCTTGGCATATGGCAGTGAAGTATGGAGTGTATATTCATTAAAACAATTGGATACCATTTTTTTTTTTTTTTCAGTTAGGCTTATGTGAAAAGTAAATTATTGAAAGTAAACACACAAAATTCTGCAAGTTTGTGTTGGGTGTCCATCGTAAATCTACCAATGCAGCAGTAACAGCTGAACTGGGTAGTTTTCCAATTTTGATTGAGCAACTATGTGGTGATGTGAAATACCGGTTGCATTCACAAGGCATTAACCAAGACAATTTGGTATATAAGTGTCTTCTGGAAAATTACACATTATAAAGATTTGGAAAGCCCTGTTGGTTGGTGCATATTAAAGATATTTTAAACTTCGATTGCATGCAAGAAACTTGGGGTAATTATTGTAGGTGGTGCACAACCCCATTACGCACAAATTAAGACAACAGTTACAATCTATATATGAAACTAAACGCCATAGCAAATCAATGAAGACGTCACTAATTCTCATAAGTATCATTTTGAACTAGAAAACTTCCTTAAACAAAATATAGGCTTACCTCTTAAACAAAAGAAAGAATCTCAGTAAACTAAGAATTAGAGCCCACAGTTAAGCTATTGAGACTGACTGATACACACGTCCAAAAACACCAGTGGAGTTGCGGAAGTGTCAAACTTGTACCTTGGATGTTGTTGAAGATGAGAAACACTTTTTGTTAGATTGCGAACTCTGTTGTGAGATAAGAAGCAAATTATTTCAAGATCTAACATCAGTTTATTTGAATTTTATTCATTTGAACCGGGATGATAACTTTAAATGTATAAGGACTTTGCAGAATATTTCAGTGTGCCAACCAATTATGAACTTTGTAAATGATGCATTTGCAAAACGATATGAGTACCTGAAGCATTAGGAAATACCCCAGGCTAACTCACACATAGTTATTTAGATCCGCGGGGCACCGGTTGTAGATATGTGTAAATATGTAGTTTTGATATTGTTTGTCTTCTATACGTGATGACAATCTTGCTCAATAGCATTTTGCATTGTCTGCATTGTATTTGTGTCTTTTTGTCCAGAACCACTTTCTAGTAGTCATATACCCTGTTCCGCAGTCCGAACTCTTTATCCTCCGTAAGCTAACCTGTCACTGTCTAACCTATTTAAATATGGACGTTCTGCTGTCCATATTGTGCACGTTTTTATGTAGAATTTTGACATAGGCTGTGTCAGCCCAAATAAATTAAAGGGTCTTCAGTGGATGACTATACTCAGAACTTGTTTCGGAGCCTATAGCCGTACGTAAATGTCTCTCTGAGTAGCGGCTCCTTGTCCAAGCTAAACATTCAGCAAAGACAACACACATAATAATGAATAAATATGATTGTGGCAAATGATGAATTAGCCAAATACGTGAAGTTTTGCTTATAAATGCAGAGCCTCATTATGAATCAAGAATACATGTCAAACCAAACATAATTCTAAATTTGTATAGTACAAGTTCGAATAAAAACAATTTGACTTACCCCTCAACCAGTATGTACCCTCTCTAGCTGGATAGCTTATCTTAGTTAAGCCACATGCCAGTGTATAACTAAAGTAGAAACGAACTGGGGCATTATATTTAGCCCAGGTGATTGTAAAATAAACAGTTGCAACTAGACCACCTGTATAAACCAAGGGAAATCCTAACAAGTACTGCAACAATGGACATCCTGCACCAGAAATGTAAAACAAACCCCATGGTGACACCTGCTCCTCACTTTGAAAGTCTCCAAACAATAAAGCTCTATTTCTTAGCTCAGAAATTCATCAATATTTAAGTCAAGAGCAATCTAAATATCTTTTTTTTTTCTTAACTAAATATCAAGTAGGACTACAATAGACAACCTTGTAACTGTTGCAGGCTGCTGCTTGCTACCGATGGCCCCTGCGGCCGGGTTTAACTTAAGTAAAAACAAGCCTAAAATGCCTAAAAGGTGAACATTGTAACAGAAACATGCCAAAAGTTAAAATTAAGTAGCAAAAGAGGCAAGTCTAAAGTCTCTAAAATTATTGAAGCCTAACGTTCTAGCAACCTCTGAATATTTACAGCAAAATTTATATATTTGATCAAAAGTACATCTTTGAATCCTCTTGACTCAAGTTTATTCTAAATATATTTGGTTCTAGATGCAAAGTCCTGAAATTTAGAGCAATTAACTGATGAGACCAAACTTCAAAATTTGTGACAAAAACGTATTATATCCAATATTAGCGTCCGAAATATTACTGTAAGGGAAAGGATAGTTAGCTACTTCAAAGTTAAACTCATCTATTTTGTGATGGACTTCAAAACAAAACCTGTCATAAGTGACCGGAATATCCAAAACCAGAAACACCTCTCTGAAACCATCTGAATTGTTACCTTCTAAAGGGATATCTTTGGGGTAAATTTCTGAAGCAATTTCACTAAAATTTTGTATATTTACACAAGCAATGTCGTCAATATATCTTGCGTTGTTTGATAATTTTGTAGCAATTTGAAAGTCCTTCTTCATCAATTTATGCATATACTTAAATTCAAGCCAGGTCAAATATAAATCTGCAAGTAACGGGGAGCAGTTGCTACCCATTGGAATGCAGTTTATTTCTTGAAAAGCCAATGGTCCGCATTGAAAAAAAAATAGATCTAGTAATAGGCCTATCCAAAAAAAAAAATATAGCATCTGTCAAAGTTTCAACAGTGCAAGATTTAATGTTACGTTTTGAATATTCATTGCGCGACTTATTTATTTATTGTATGACTACACAGTATTTGTACGGTTCGTGTCAATAAGTTTATTCAAAATTTCATCTACTGTAAAAGCTTAGTGCAGACTGCGGCCGGGCCAGTGACTGTACTGCTCCCGCTAACATTTTGACCAGGGCTTATCCAGATAAATCATAAATGCCATCTACTGACCACAAGAGGAACCACCCTCAGAACAAACAGGGTAGAGAGTAACCCATAATATCGGTCTCTCGAGCAGCTGCCGCTCGAGAGACCGATATTATATGTGTTAGGTGGACAGATATGTAGTTTTGCAGTGTGGTAAATTAGCTGGGCCTAAATTCTACGACCAAGCCAGGTATGCTCCTTCCCCGACGCATGGTGACAGCCAATTGGTTGTTTTTGTGCATTCGGTGCGAGACTAGCACAAGCTCAAAATGGCGAACGAGAAGGTGAGTCTTTCAAACGAGCAAAAGAATTCAAATATTTTACCCTTCATTGCCCTCAATTATCAAATGAAACGTGTTCCTCTAATGGCATACTATCTTATTTTTTAGTTGGAGATAGTGGAAGGTTGCAAAGTGCCAGTAAAGTTTAAGAATACAGGAGAATGGCGTAAGTATGATCAGTGTTGTAGCGCCCTCTATTATCTGAAATATGTACTACGATGCAGTGTCCCACACCGTGTTACGCTACCAATTCAACCTGCAAAAAATGTAAACAAACCAGGTTACAGTCTCTACCTTCCAAAATAACTTATAAACCCAAACATGTCCTATGCCAAATTGTTCCTTACAATATTCCGAATCATCTGAGAACAAGAAAACGTAGTCATCATTGGGAAAATTTTAAGATATTACCGTTTGTAGCTCCATGCTACAGCCAAAGTACTGACAGCACGCATGCCGCCTTGCACAGTGACTGGGAGTACTCACATTGACATTGTGGCCATGTGTAATTAGTTATTCCGCTGAGTATATGGAATGCTGACCTGTCAATAAATACTGCACACTGTACCTGTCAGTTTCAGAAAAAAAAATATGTTACTGTGGTCAGAATTATAAGAGGCAGCCCCCTGTACCTATAAGGGTCATTTCTAATATGCACTCTATAATCCTTCTACCCGGAAGCCGGCCGAATTACTCACGTAATACCTTAACAATGTACTGGTCTGCAGGTATGCTGATGTCCAGCCTGGAAACCTGCATCTCTGACATACTAAACATATATTCTCAACTGACAGCAAGTGTTGCAGAATCTGATTGCACCAAAGATGGAGCTCAAAATACAAAATTATATAAACACAAGTGTTATGAGTAAAAAAATCCTGATTTGTGTAAAATTTTGGACATTTCTCAGAACGAAGTGTCTGCAAAACCGGGTCTGGTTGCGGATCATTTTCCTGCTACAGAACCAGGAGACCTGTGACCTTGGTGAACTCATTATCATCTCGAGATAAGAGCCCAAATCTGTCGCTTGTGTATACAAAAATAAAGCATAACTATTAGGTTCATTCGGTAAAGTATGTATTTGGGCGCATTCCCCCAAACTCAAAATACAGGTAGATAGTGACATAATTGAAAAAGTCACTTCCTTCAAATACCTAGGGGTTATGTTGGACAGCACTCTCTCATTTGCCCAACACATTCAGTACCTATCACGCAAAATAAACAGCAGAATTTTAGTACTAGGAAGGGCTAGTGGATATCTGTCTAAGAGACTTTGCCTACTTCTATACAAGTCATTGTTGTACCACATTTTGGCTACTGTGATATTGTATGGGATTCCTGTTCTTTCTAGCTGAAACACGAGACTTCAAATCCTACAAAACCGCACTTTGCATAACATAAAGTAAATCGTCATATGCAAATTTCGGACCTTCACAAATTAAGTAATATCCTAACCTTGCAACAAAGAAGAGACTATCATACTTCAGTATTCATGTATAAAGCCTTTCATAGTCTCCAACCTGCATATATTTATGAAAGGTTCCTTCCGCTTAGTAATTCTCATTATTATACAACCAGAAGTGCTTCATCAAATTCTGTGGACGTACCTCATGTCAAAACAAAGGCTGGGAAGAACAGGGTCTCATATAGAGGGGCAGTTAGTTGGAACAAATTAGCCTCAGAAATAAAAATGGCCCCCACCCTTTCTCTTTTCAAAACTTGGAACTTCCCTAAAATCTTTTCCCCTCTCGCTCCTCAATCCCTTAATTGACCAACTGACTCTCCTCTAACTTAAGATATGGTAAATATTTACATTAACCATCTCATTAAAATCATCAGAGACTCTATTTTAAAGAAATATCCATGTGAAATGGACAATTTGGAGCAAATGCCTATTGTCAGTAATTTAAATCCAGGGGTTAACAGGGTCTGTTGACTACCATGTTAAAATTGGAAGATTTTTTGTTAATTCCTACAGATGATATTGGGAATAGAAGTACTAAATGTAGACATACGAATTATCATAGGTAACTTGTGTAACAAAATGTCCCTAAATCTCAAAATGAACAAAATTACACAATATCAGACATTGCCAAATATGTGACAGGTCTGCCTGATAGGAGAAGCAGTAAAGGCCTATTGGCTAGCCAGTATATATATATATGAAGCTTTATTGACATTCATCTTGGATACAAGATATGGTCAGCATGTCAATAGAAATGTATATATATCTTTGTAATTGTGGATTCTGTAACTTTTCATTTAAAAAGGACCAGTGAAATGTTACAAACAGTGATGATGGTCGTATAGGTGACCGTGATATACGTTAACAGGACCGTATCAGTCTATGCATACAAAGGCAGCTGAACACAGGACTCACAGTTTTCTTGGGAGGTTTGGGGGGAGGGTTTTTTGTTTTTTATTTTTTTGCCTTTGGATGTTGTAAAAGTACCAATTATTAACATTATTGAAACAAGTTATGAAGAAATTTGAGATGTGAGTTTGAAATAAAATTCTTTTGAGTGTAATAATCTTATTTCAAATAACGTTACAATGAAACAAGAAGACTGTTGCATGTCTTATGAATTATTGTAGTCTGTTATTGACTACACTGAATATTTTGAGATGCCTTTGGTCTGCATTCCTTGGAAGTGTCAGTCAGTTCTTTTGTAAGTTCTTTTAAAACCTTTGATGTGACAACAAACATGAACTATAGAGATATTGGTAGACACAAACTCAGATGTAGGCTACACAAAATTGTTTTTATATCATTTAGAAAGGCACAATAATGCCTACACTTACAGGAACTGTGCATCCACACAATTAAGTGTTGTTCGTCCTATGAAGCACATGGCACACTAAAGTGAGAATTGTGGCACTGCAATGGACTCTGGAACATATTCTGTTTGGCAAGTGAAGTATTCAGGGAACCAGCTAAAAGAAAGAAAAAATATTTTTGCCAATTCAAGTTTTGTCATTTTGGGGGGGGGGTGTTTTGTTTTATTTGGTTTGGTTTTGTTTGTGTGTGTGTATCATGGTAATGGAATGTTAATGAATACTTGCAGATATGGCAGAAGTTCTCAGCAAAAAGGACACCAATGGAAGAGTGGTTTACTATGTACACTATGAGGACTGTGAGTATATGCAACTTGTATACATGTCCCCCAAGGAAGAAAATGGAATACATGTATCAGCTACATTTAAGTTACAATTTGAAGACACCAGTGTTACCATCTTAATCTGGCTTGCTGGATGTATTATGGAAAAGAAAACGAGCTATGTCAGAGGCTATTTTTACCTCAGTAGTCTTGTAAGGCAGTTGAGGTAAAATGGTCACACTGCAGAGATTATTGATTTTTTGTGAATGGTTCAATTCTTAGCAAAATCGAAGTAAGTCATCTACAAGATTGCTTGGTCAAGCCGTATAAAATTGCATAGCAACACGTTTTCATTGTTTGAACTGATTAGGATTATTCTACTCAGGGCACGAAAATTTGTATGTATGTCTGATTGTCCTAGACAACTATAGATGGTGGTCAAACAAGTGAAATTTTAAAAAGTACTTGCCCTATTGGACAAGTAAAAACTTCCCTCACATATATTCTTGTTTGAAAAAATGGAGAAAACACCCACAGTCTGAGCCTTTGCAACTGGCAATATCTTGGCGATAACCACAGTCCATGTGTACACACCAATACAGGCATGTGCGTGGGGATGCCAACTCTATAGGTGATATTAATCCCTAAGTAAACATTCCAGTTTTAAACAGTTACATGTACTTGGTTACCAGTTGTATTCAACAGGACTTGGCTACCTACTTGATTTTTGTCAAAACAAGCGGATATTTTACTGGCACATACATACGATAGCCAGATCAAAGGTACCGGCAGGAATGTATTGGCTTATGCCTGTTATTGGAGTTAGGGCATAGCAACTGACCATCAATCTGATCTGCCCCAACAATCTCAAAGCGCATCAAAAAATGTTAAAATTTGCATGGCGAATACTGAAAATTAACATCAAATGCCATTTATAAGTGGGTTCTAGCAGTGTTGGAAAAAGTAAAGATCATGTATATGTGCCATGAGTTGTTTTCCTGGGCAAAAACAATGCTCACACTACTGTCAGTCATACACAAATGACAGCATGGAGTAATCTATGGTGAACTGAGCATCATCGTGGGACCTACTCTCACGTACTGATTTGTGATGCACTCACCACTCCCTCTATCCCCTACTTTGGCATATTTGCCTGTGACTTGTTTGCTAAAAACAATGGAATCTTTATTTTAGCATGCTGCAATATAAACAAAGCTTCCCGTTTGTGTGTTCCCTCGGTAGATTATGGAAAATTCACATATGCACAGGGTGGAAGCCATGATGAACCCACTGTAGCATGAGCATTGATTTGCTCATTTTTGCACACTGTTGCATGTGACTAAATTGACCAGTTGGTTGATGCGTTGTTCGTAAGACCACATGGCCATGCAGCTGTTTGTATGCTGTGGTAGGAAAGATGGTGACAGTCCGCATACTTGATGTGCATGAGAAGGAGACCTATTTCTGATTTGAATTATCAGTTTTTTTGTTTGAATTTGAATTGAGAATACTGTTTATTGCTAGGAACTTGCCAATACTGGATATGCAAATTGACTATGATGACCATGTACTGATAGCATTCATTGTATAGGTATGCCAAATATGTGCATCCCATCAGAGGCAACAAGAAAGAGGATGCTAAAACCAATGCAACTGTTTGAAATCTTCATTTGTTTACCTGGGATAGTGACTCCAGGCAAGCGCCCACATCAGTGAACACAATAGCGAGTCGGGGGTGCTTTGGAGGCAATCTGTATGGGTAAAAAAATTATAATCCCAGCATTTTTGTGGTACCAACATAGTTTTCAGTGTTGTACTAGTAATTTTAGCGTGGAATATATATTCATCCCCAGTTAACAAGCGACTGGATGAATGGGTGACTGAAGACCGAATGAATCTGGCTCGATTAGAGATGCCCAAGAAGGATGCCAAGACACCATTAAAGGAAGGTCAGCCAGGCAACAACAGACCTATGAATGGATCGCGCCCATGTTCCCCAGAGAGAGATTCATTGGTAAGCCACCCACCCCACCCCCGTCACAATCCTTCCTCCACTCATGTTGACAGTAAATCCTGCTGTGTTCAGTACACTAATATCAATTGTGTGTGGCCATCCCTGAGCATGCTAGAATCTGTTGTACAATAAACAGCAATTCTGTAAGTTTTATCTTGGTTGTATCTGGGTTTGGAATATTCATCTGATTGAAGCCTTTCATTGGAGTGAATGGTATTTAACAAGATTATCAGGGACATAGAATTTTTATGAGAACACTGAACATAGCAAAAACCGGTGTAAGGGATATGTAACCTGTCTTGGCTGATAGATGTGAAAGTTATGATGAAAACAGAGAAATGTATGTCATTGGAAAGATTATCGTAATGATGCAAAGATGTCAAATCTAGTAAGGGTTTGGTTAGTTAAAAGCAACATGTTTTGTAGAAAAAAAATATATGTGAGCAAAATGTCATATATGCTGTATTGCTGTGTTATGTTGGTGATGTTCTTGTAAAACTCTGAAAACAAGAGCTACAGATGTATTCTGTGTTTTATAATGTTTAATACACTGTGTGACCCTCAAATTATACATCTACACAGAGTGAAGTTTAATGAAGCATATGATGACAGAATACAAGTATACTGTTCATTGGTGTTCTGGTATAATAAAAGAAAAACTGTGTCCTTAAGATTCTTAGAGGTACCTTTGTTTACCCTTGGAAAAAAAATGACATTCTGACCCAAAATGATTGAAAGGTGGTATTGTAAACAGTGATGATGGTCTTAAATGAAGGTGACTTTGATATTATTCTGAAGGTCACAGGACATCTTGAGTCTGTACATCCAAGTTAAGCAGAGTGCATGACTGTCACAGTCCTCCTGTTTGATAGTCATTATGTGAAGAAGAATTTACGAAAAAGGGTGGACTTATGGAAGTTATTTCAACATCAAGTATTTCAAGTTTTACATCGTGCCCTATATATGTTGGTATGCTGCACGCAACCACTGCCAGAACAGGTCACCTGTTATATGTGGCCACTTTGTGGCAGAAAAGGGGGGTGGGGGCACATACAAAGGTACCTATATATGAGAGTGTGTACATACAGTACAGTTCACACATGAGTTCCCTTTATGCTGTCGTTGTTAAAATGTGCGCTCGCATGCCAAAAAACAACGCTAGCATGTGTGCGCATGGTAGTAGAGCCAGGTGAAAAAGTGAAAACTAATGCCATTGGCATTTCCCAGACAAAATGCATATGGCGAATGGCTAGGCACATTATGTTTATAGCAAACGCATTATGCTCATCACCAATACATAGTCTATATCTGGGTTGGTTCTAAATTCGCCTAAAGGTGGTCCTGCTGATCCTGTTCATGATTGACTGCCCACATCTTGGGGTCACTTTCCATGACCCTCACTTTTTCTCCATAGATTAACATTGGGAACTAGCAGACATAAACTTAACCTCTCTATATGTTGCCAAATAAGTATTAAACTTTCATTGTATCACACCTGGGTGTTTTTAAAAGATAATAATATGCACTTCAGGTAGATTAGAAGATGATAATTCCAAAAATCGTCCTCGTATGCAGGATGAAACTTTCAGGTTCACTGTAATGTAATGGGCTTTGCTGACCCATCTGGCCTCAAATGGCATGGGTTGCTAGGTGTCACAAACATGCATCATGGGAACAAAGGCTGCGTTTCAAGAAATTAAACCAACCCAGATCACCCCTATTGCACTATGCGCTGTGCGCACTTTGTGACCAACCATTATGCATGTCACCAAAAGCATTGTGCTAATGGCGAGTTGCCAGATGCTTCTGGCATATTTGGTTATTGAGCATGAGCATTTGGCGTTGCGACTTTTTTTCTCGTGCTCCAGATTTTATGCCAGCACGTTTGAGCATGCTTAACAATAATGCTAGCAGGGGGTGAACCTATGTGTGGGCTTTACTCTGTATATAGCACTCTGTAAAATTTAATGTGCTAGGTGTTGAGATACTTGTTTGCAAATTTCTTGGGGGGGGGGGAACTTCCGTCTATGAGTTCTCGAGAGTACTGTTGGTGTGGTTTTTGTCATGTTTGATAACTGTTGTGGAGACTGGAAGCCTAATATTGTAGTCTGTCGATGTAATGTTTGTAATGGTGTGTGTGTGTGTGTGGTTCAACATTTTCTTCCTTCCCTAAGGGTCCATCCACACCAGTGGCCTGTTTGTTGCAGAATGGTAGCTTACCCAGGAGCCAATCCACCCCATCACTGAAGTCTAATGCAGGGAGAAAAAGAAAAAGCACCCCATCTGAAGATCAGTTGGTAAGTACATGTAGCAGTACTCTGAGTATAAGGGCAGGGACACCTGTTGTAGAGGAGAGGAAAGATGAAGCTGTATATGGGGGTCCTCAGTTGTGATATTTTGTGTGTTTCATGTATGTGTCAATGATCAGGGAGGAAGTAGAATTTGTACATGTTGTATGTAAATGTAGCCTAGCCTCCATGTACTTCACTAAAGTTTAGAACATCATTATGTTGGACATTATATAGTTGTTTACATTTTGGCTGAAGCAACAAAATTGTCATCAAGCTTGGATTTTGCTATTAAACCAATGTCAAAAAGATTAGGAAATAATAATTTTTTTTTTTTTTCAATTATCATTAACAGATAGGGTTTCAAAGCTGTTATCTGCAATGAAAATATAAAAGTACAAAATGTCTGTCAGACTGGCTAGTGGCGATTCCACTGGCACAGACCAAGCCCTGTTACAGTGGAATCTCCTGTCAACACTTCGGATATATTTTGCATGTAAACAGAATGCATCCCCTTTATCTAATTGAAACATGATGGATATAGCCACTTTATTTTCTTTGTTAAATACTGCATGGGTATGCTAGTTTTAGATGGTAAATTTTTTGGATTTTCTTGGACTCTGTTATTCATGTACTACATTGTTCTGACATCCCTTCTGTTTGATATTTGAGTATAATTATCCAGTTTGAAATGGTGTTATCTTTTATCGCTTTTATGTCAGCGTTGGTATTCAGTTGTCGTTTTCAAGGTGGTGTAATGCTTTCCTGTAAAGTCATCCTTTTTTCCCTCCGGTTTTACCATCTGCACATTAAGCACTGGATGGTGTTGTCATTCCCTGCATTGTCTGTCTGTCTGTCTGCAGTAGATGATGAAAAGCCATTTGTCCAATTTTACCATCTGTGCTTGGGCTATTTATGGATATGGGGAGCATCAGACGTGTAAAATGCATTTAGCTTAGCCTAGTTATGACTTCACCCACTGTCACACATGGTGTCCATTGATAGTACAAGTTGCTGGGATAGTTGCCACAAGTTCTATCCAAGTACAACTATACTCAAAAAAGAATTATTTGGAGGCCATCTGACTGGTACCCAAAAGGAGGACATAACTGCAATATCTGAAGGAAAAGACTTCTTCATCGAACGCTTCTTGGAGATGTTCCTGAGAATGAACCAGATGTCTTTTGAAAACCAGCCCTCTTGAGTGGTGCCCAAGGGGATGACATTACTGCAGTGACTGAAGAAAGATTGACTTCAGCCTCACCTAATTTTTATCAGGGATACACGGTACATTGCATAGACCAGAGCTTTGTCAAAAGGGGTTTCATTGGTCATTAATATTTTTGTAGCCCAGCTGACCGTATCTTATTCTACTCCATCTAATCCTGTCATCATTGGTTGTTGTCTATTTGTCAACAATTTCATATTTTCAACTTCTCCAAAACCGTTGGCCAGATTCACTTTGAAAGACTTGGTGGTGATGTACCTTCGGATTGCATGGGACAAATAGTTTCATAAGACCTGCCCATTGTTTGCCTATGAATGATAGAATGATTCTGTATTACAATGACTAGTTTGTAGGTGTGTATTGTTTTCTGAATTTCTAAGGAGTTGAGTATGGTGGTGAAGAAGGACCTGGGCTTGGTGGTTAGGGGCTAGATGGCCCTTTAAGCTTTTGTGAAGCATAATCAGGTAAAGATTTTCTCACTGTAGGAGTGTATTCTAGTTGTGGTAGGTTTTGTCTTGTTGCAACACTCTGTTTGACCCGAACGATATACTACTTGATTCCTTGCTAAGAAATTTGGTTGTTTGGTAACCAGTACTGGGGTCCTGTAGTCCTACATCCCTTTTTTTTTTTTTTTTTTTTTTTAATAACCAGTGTTGAGTTGCTTTGGCACAGACTTGATTGATACAAATGGACCACTCAAGTGAAGAGGTTACATCAAAACAGAGATCATTTTATGGTGTGATGTGATGGATTGTGTTACCCATGGTATAGTAAACTTAGTGAGGTTCTAAATTCTGCTTATGCTAAGCACACTACATTTCAAAGCATTAAAATTCATTCCCTACCTTCGGCTCCAATCAAGAAGTCTGTGGATATTATTTCGTAAGATGAGGGCATCAGCTAGAGAATTTATTAGTCTAAAATTTTTTAATCATCTGTGAAAAGGAATGTGGTTTTGCCTGGAGACTGGGGATTTGGAAGGTCATTTAAAATAAGAAGGGTCCAAGTATTGAACTACTAAGTCTGTTTCATTCGGTTACGCTTGGAACATGTAGCAAGCACAACTGAAACACAAGCAAAACTGCAGCAAGATGAAAGAGCAAGACAAACATTCTGAAATGCTAAGTTGAAAGGGAAGCAATCTAAATGCCAGTGTATTTTGTAACTACTTGCATGGCTTATGATTAGTTGTCCCAGTTTTTATCAACTTGGACAGTCCTGTAAAACATCTGTGTGAAATTGAGAAATATCACCTGTGAAAAGTGGGATCTGGCTTGAAAGGAAAAGGGATAAAGGTGGTGAGAACGAAGCTATCGTCATGTGTCTCAAGATAGCCTTTTCAGATCATTTTATTTGACATCTGGTTGAAAGAATCCGTAATCGGATTGAATTTTACTGGAGGAGGGCATTTAGTTGAGTGAATCCTCAGTGGGATACACTGAATTTTGTTGGAGGATCACCTATAGTGAT
The DNA here is from genome assembly GCA_964020975.1 of Hermodice carunculata. Taxonomy (NCBI): domain Eukaryota; kingdom Metazoa; phylum Annelida; class Polychaeta; order Eunicida; family Amphinomidae; genus Hermodice; species Hermodice carunculata. Next base: position 77,491,887 of record OZ026615.1, on the reverse strand, counting down.
TTCAGCACAACAGAATTTATTGTTAATTTTGTGCCTACAAAAAGTCCATGATGATATCTTTGTGAAAAGCACCTGTTAAAGGACATTGAAACTGTGATGCACTATTGCAGAACAACAGCAGTGTAGCACAGTTACTAGCTGTACCCAGCCCAGAGCCACGTTACATTGGAGGTGGTGGCATGAGTTCACTGCCCCGTATTCCCAGTCAGCATAAGGTTTGTGTTTGTGTGCTTTCTGTCACGTTTGTTTATAGTTTTTGTAAATTTGTGTCTGTAAGTAGATCACATTGCCAAAATTTGGGGATACCATCCTTTGGTGAACACTTCTCTGCCAGCTATAGCATATGAACAATAAGGCGCAAGATGCAACACAATATTTTGTAGGGGATACCCGACTGAAGCAGGACATGTAAAGTCTCGACAGGACAAAATATGTCCTGCCTTGAGTCTGTCCTTGAAGTAGAAGCTTAAAAATAATAAAATAATGATAACCTTACATTTCATTTACAAGTTATTTTTATCTCTGTTTGCAGCATTAAGTTTAAGCTATATGTACTGCAAAATGGTTCATTTTATTTTCATTTTTATGATTTTTAGGATGCATTGAAGCACTGTACAAACATGTAACACTTCTTGCAATGGCTTTGATACAAAATATAGTTCAGCCACAGTTGCTCGCAGCTTCTGTAGGTTTTCCAAAGTAAGCTAAAAAGTATCTTTATCTCTAATTTTTGCAGCTCATTAGCATTACTGACTTGGTAGTTTTTGTCTTGATCAAAGTGCACAAGAGTTATGTATGCTGACAAGTGTACAAGTCCCTAGCTTTGCAAGTCCAGTATTATTCTGAGAAGGTATCACATAAAATTATTAAATGAAGCTTCCTTGTGTAACTGTTTTTTTTTTTTTTTAAATGTTTAACTGGACATGACATGTTAGTGATGATAAAATGTAAATCTGATCACATTTTCAGCTGGACTCGAGCTTGGTAAGTGATCATCATTTTGTTTCTTTTACTAATTTATACATTTATGATTGTAATGCAGCTGATATGTCATCATGTTGGCAAAATGTGTGCACACAAATTTACCTCCCAAGTCTTGCAACATGGAAAATACATAATACAGAACATCAAAAGTTTAACAAGATGTTATAATTGTTTATTCAAACGAATTCCTCCAAAATGAGAATCTTATGATGTTAAGATACTCAATAATGAAAGTTGCTGTCACCCATAATTATCTGAATAAATGACCACAGGTTGTAATTCTGCCTGTAATATTGTCAACTGTACATTTGTTTGTTGAGGATTCACATTGTGAAGATGATAGCTTTCCAGCATAAATTAGTTGCATATATTTTTATGAAAAGGAAGTCCTAGGAACAGAACTTATCAGCTAAACACATCTGAGTGCATGCACAGTGAATTTTTGGTGTTTCTTCTTCAGGATATGTCTGAGCCAGAACAGAAAGTACCGCGACAAACAGGCAGTATGGTAGCTCACCATGATGACATAGTGACACGCATGAAAAATATTGAACAGATAGAACTTGGGCGGCACAAAATTCGACCGTGGTATTTCTCACCATATCCTCAGGTGACTGATTTGCTCCAGGGTTAGGTCTTCTTTGGTTCGGTAGACTTGACATATATAATTAAGAACTGAACTACCTTTCCATTGCATTCATGGGTGAGTGTTTGTGCTTTTTGACAGGCATTGTTCATTAGATTGGGGTGGGGAAGTTTAAAAAAAAAAAATGCATCAAAAAGTTTAGCCAAGCTCCCATGAATGCAATAGAAAAGAAGTTCAATTCTTAAACATGAATTTCTATCAATATTAAAGGGAAAATCGCACTTGATACTTGATTTACGCAAGTTTTTGGATCTTTTTTTTTTTTTTTTTTTTTTTTTTTTTTTTTTTTTTTTACATGTAACCTCTGCATGGCAATCTTCCAGTTGCCTAGAGAAACAACAACACTGCGCATAAGCCATTGCATTTGTTGCAAGCTGAACTTCAATTTTATCCCTGTTTCATTGCCAACAAAAATAGCAAATGTAAATATTTTACAAATAATGCTTAAAACTACTAGGTTTTTTGGCAGGGATGATCTGCAAAGCCACTGAAAAAGTACATCAATACTGCTGCCAATAGCTGAGCCATCAGTATGCCCTTATTTTAAACTCATCTTGCTTGTCAGTCAGCTGAAGGTCTGTCCTCGTCTTATACGTCAACAAGTCTACATTTTTGTTTACATGTCCAAAAGAATTGGTCACAGATTCATTCATTTTTTTTGAAGATGTACCCTTGTTGGTCATCCACTAGGTTTGTTTTACAGGTCGCCCTCCAGTAATTTTAATGCCAGCTGACTTGTCAATCACCTGAGGTTATGTGGTGAATCTTCATACATCACCCACAATTGACATTGCTGACTTCTCCAAAGCCCATGGCTAGATCTTGTTCAAAATTGGTGGTGTCTACCTTGGGCAGGTCTCTACCAATTTTTATCCTTTCCCCATCAACTAGTTCTCACCTGACCTGGTAGACCATGCGCCTACATGAACATCAATGGAGTAACTTTGTGTTGCAGGAAACCTTGCATGGCTATCTATATCCAGACACATGCTAAAATCTAAAGGAGCCCAACTTAAGATTATAGAAAATACAAATGTTAAAAAGTTCCAATTTAAAAACCCTGTAAAACTGCATTGACAGTATGACTGAACATGGAGAATAACAGAAGAGTTGACATAATTCATGGTCACAATTATTTTGTAACGTGTTGTTGGGGGATGCAATTAAAAATAACACAAAACATTTCTTTTCCTGGTGAAATTGGAGAACAAGGGTGTGGATTAAGCCTTGGAAGTAAATTTTTGGCAAGCAAAGTCAAACTTGATGTTGGTGTTGTTCAAATATTATATTGGATGGTGCAGAATGTTTCTGAAAACCTGTAGCTGTCCGTATTAATGTTACATGTGGATAGTGACACCACTACAGTGGTCCCCCTCTTATAAGGCCACCCCAAATGCAGCCAAAAAGTGGCCTTATAAGAGGGGTGGCCTCTCTTGAGGGGGAGAATATAATGGAAATACCATACTTTTTGCACAAGAATGGTGGCCTTTTAAGAGGGGTGGCCTCTTGTGAGAGGGGCCTTATAAGAGGGGGATCACTGTATCTTTGTCTCACCAACAATAAAGCAGATCAATTAAATATTTACCTTGGACCAAGTCTATGCTATTTAAAGTTAGGCTTGGAATAGTTCCTATTGGTGGCGAGGTGTGCCTGTGTTTGTCTGGCATCATCTAACACCATCTGTGTTTATGTCTTGCTGCATCCTGTTGTGCTTGGGACAAATTTTTGCATCCAGGACAAATTATAAGTGAGACACAGCCCCTAAGGTTATAGGGTACTCTGGTGTCTGCATGCAAGGTCAGCAGAACGCAAGACTTGTCTTGGTACTCTTATTATGTCATTAGTTTAATCGGTGGCCTAAATTAATGTATAATAAGGAAAAAAATGTTAAATAGAATTTGCTTAATGTAGGGATATGTGATTAGTTACATTGGTGTCATGAAGTAATCTATATTAAGAATAAAATATATATAAAAAGCAGAATTTGTTCAATGTGGGGAACAATTTGAATACATCCATCTCATTAAGATGCCTCGTAATATACATGTAGCAACCACTAGCTATACAGTGTACTGATAACTGTAACAGTGTGTACACGGGTTTTCTTTTCAGGATTTGACATCAATAGAAGTAGTGTACATCTGTGAATTTTGTCTGAAGTACTTGAAGAGTGTCAAATGCTTAGAAAGGCATTTGGTAAGTACAAGAAGGAAAAATGTATATAGTTTTAATTTAGATCATGGACATGAACTGTAAACCAGGTTTTTTTCTTTGTGCTCAAACAGTTACAGATCTATTTCAAACTTGGTATCAGTGCAAGTCACATTCTGTCAATAGAAAATAAAAATTTCAATAATTTGACCCTTTCCTGCTGACAATAAGATTGCCTGTAAGCCAAAGATGGATCCATATTTGTCTTTAAAGTTAATTCTTACCACGTTGTGTTGTAAGACAAACTTAGCAGCCTTATCTTACATATTCTGCATGCTAGCATTTTTCATAGCCATAGAATTTTATGTTTGCTAAGACTAGCATTCGTCTGTGAACATAATGACATATAAAATTGCGGTCATGGTCCACTATATGTTTCACAGCACGTCATTCTCATTCTTTCATATATGTATGTATATTTATATATTTATTGTGATAAGGTACATTGATGCAGTCATAAAGATTAATGGATGTACTGATAAAGTCAGAGTTGTTCCTTTCATTTATTAGATGATGCATGGTTTTATCATAACCAGAGAATCAGCACCATTATAAAACAATTAACTTTTTCACATTTTCATTCTTTTCTTTTTGCAGGCAAAGTGTCCCATGAGACATCCTCCTGGAAATGAAATTTACCGAAAGGTCAACATATCTTTCTTTGAAATAGATGGAAGAAAAAATAAGGTAAAAAAAACATGTAGAATAGGAAAATCTTAAATGCAGTTGAAAATTTCTTTACTGGATTTTAACTCAGTAGAACATGATCATATTAAAGCTGTCAATCTAGGTCTATGTACAGTTTGCTTTTAATTTGTTTCCCACTTCACCTAGCTTCGGTTTTACAGTCTGGATTTTATTACAAGTAACAATAATGTATTGTTGATTGATGGAATTGAAAAAGTTACCACACTCCCGGTCACTGTACGGCCAAGTCAATAGCTTTTCTTAACATTGGCTGGGCACCTTGTGTGCAGATTGTGCAAACTTGTTATTGTGTGTTAAAGCTATTTTAACAGAATTGCATGAAATTTTACCAGATTAGACTGTGACAACAGGTGGTGAATGTTTTTGAAAATGATGAGGATATGTTAATTTTGAAAAAGCTCTGGGATATCGAACTTTTGGGCCATGTGTCGGTCAGTGCTGCCACTGTACATGCATACAGCAATGCAGTGCATATATTGCAGTATTGTCAAACAGATTGTATGGAATGCTTTGATTTCACACACAGATGTGCCCCAGATATCTTGTGAAGGAGATGATGATGCAATAATTTTTTTATTACCCCTCGGCCCATATATATGTAGGCCGGATGGGTATTACTATTACCTGGCTATGTGTGTGAATCCATGTGTCTGTTCATCTGTGTGTCCCTTCTTGCAAACAATTTCAGAAGAACCAGATAAGCTGGGATCATGAAACTTTATTAGCTGATCACCCTTTTTGAAGTTTAGGTCAAGTTCGAAGGACAATGACCTTGACCTAATTTTAAGGTCACCAGGGTCAACTCTGTGAATTTCTTGCACACAATATCAGGAGAACCAGACTTGCTAAGATCATGAAACATTAACAGATAATCACCCTTGTAAGAGTCTTGGTCAAGTTTGAATGACAGTGACCTTGACCTAAATTGAAGGTCAGCAGAAGCAATTTTTCTCTTTAATAAATGTCTTGTACGTAAGATCTTAAGAACTGGATAAGATAGGATCAGAAGACTTTTAAAATTAAACACACTTGTAAGAGTCTAGCTGAGGTTTGAAGGATAGTGACCTTGACCTGATTTCAATGTCAACAGGGTCAATCCATTTTTTTTTTTTTTCAAATTGCAAGGAATATCAGAATAACTCCCTTTCAAGAGTTCAATTCAAGTATGAAGGAGAATGACTATTACATGTAGTTACTTTTAAGGTCACCTGGGTCAATTTACTTTGAAATTCTTGCACACAATATCACAACCAGATGTGTTAGGATCAAGAAACTTTTCCTTGATCAAATTTTCATTCCCTTTCTTTGGTGGCCAAGGGGTTTAAAGGTGTTAGCCGTTATGTTTTTTTATGATTTTTTTTTAAATCATAATTTCATCTTCTTAGGAACTAATTGACCTATTGCTTTCATATTGCATACAGGGTCACTTGAAATCACTGAGGTCACATTTTGGCCACATGGTGGCACTATCACTTTTCTGCCTTATTTTTGTGATGAATTGGTTTTAAGGCTACTTTCAACTTCTTCTCCAGAACCACATAACAGAGTTGCATGAAATTTTGTCAAAATATATTTGTACTGAAGATGATGGGAGTTTGTATAAGTATCATTTATGGAACTGATATTAGGCTGTAATGAAATTATGGGATATTAAACTTTGGGACCATGTCAGTGCTACTATATAGGTATATAGCAACAGTACAGTTGATGTGTTGCAATATTATCAAAACTTATTGCATGGAATATATTGCTTTTTACACATAGATGTTTCCTTGTTGGACCTTCACCAAAATTGTGAAGGAGATGGTGGAATATTTATGCAATCTCTGACAGGGTATGCAAATGCAGTGTTTAGTAGAATTCAAGACTCAGCAAATCTGGCATGGGCTAGATCTTGGTAATGGTTGATCCAAGGCACATCGTTAAAGTATTGACAGGAAAGTATCTGTGGAGTTTCTTTTGGTGTCGTTCATATTGACTTTGAGTGACCTTAAAAGGTCAAGTTAACATATTGGATTATACCTTGACCTGATTCGAAAGGTCACAGAACTGCTCCCTTTTTTACATGCAAGGTTACCTGAGTACAAGATTGTCACAGTCCTCTTGTTGAATTTAGGGAGACATGAAAGAAATTTTAAATTTGAATGGCCACTAAATTTGTGTCTTTTAAATTAACTTCCCACTGTGAAACATTTCTGATGTGATAAGCACCTACCTAAAAGAGGGCAAGATTCTGTACCATGTCATATCTTGTATATAGCTTACTTAATATACTGCTGTCTTTTCCAGACCTACGCACAGAATTTATGCCTGTTAGCCAAGTTGTTTTTGGATCACAAAACATTATATTACGACACTGATCCTTTCCTCTTCTATGTCATGTGTGAATGGGACCATATAGGCTATCATATAGTAGGGTATTTCTCAAAGGTAAGATGTCTCTCTTTTTTTCTTAATAGACTTGTTAAGGCAAAAAAAGGGATGATCACTGCATTTCAGAGTGCAAAGGTCCCACTTGGCACAAGTCTTCCCTGGGGAAAGATGAAACGAATTATCCAAAGAGACACTCTGTATCTATGCCTAAAGTCATTTAATTAGCATAAATTATGCAAATTAACACCTGAATGAAAGGACCACCTAACTTTGCAACCAATTACCAAAAATATATGTTTGAATCGTTGCAACTGACTAATTTAAGGGTAAGGAATGCATTTCTGAGGTCATTTTGATATTTAGTGGCCAAAATTCAAGATGGCCACTGGTTACTATGTTTTCTTCAGGCATTTTGCATAACTTTAGAACCATTTGAGGGAGAGCTATGTGTAATACACCAATGTATACTATTTTGGGGGTGGGGAACTCATTTCTGGCACTGCATTTGGGATTGAAGGTGAAAGAAAATCTGAACTGCTATGAAGTTATGGAAGTTGATGGTTTGTAACCCTCCCTGTGTGTTCTCCATGTTCTCTGATGTCAGAACTGAGAACTTTATGTCCCATTATCACAAATCATTAATAATTCTCATTTCTGAATGAATACTGTTAAATTGCCTTATTTAGCATTTATAAATTATGCTACTATAATTAGTGTCAAAGAGAAACACATTCCAACATTTCAGTCATCTGAGCTTATAGGATGGTCCATCGTCCGTCCATCCACAATTCACATTTTTGACTTCTCCAAATCCATCACCCCGATTCACTTCAAACTTGGTGGGGATGTACTTTGGGTGGGTCTCTAGCATATCTTTTCAAATGATCAGGCTTCAGTGACTTTTGGAATTTTTTATGAATATTTAGTTCTTAATGGGGTAACATCTTAAAAAATCTTCTCCAAAACCACACACCAAATTGCTTTGATAGCACATACAAGCACTCCCAGAGACTCCTAGTTCTCAATTTGTTCATGAGGTGGCGCTGTAATTTTGTTCTCTTTTTTTTTTTTTAATTATTTTTTGTGTGTTTTTGCTATTTTCAACGTCTTCTAGAGAACTATCACTCAGATTAAACCCATACTTTGTGGATATGTTCCTTGTGTAAGGATCAAACTAAGCTGTTCACCAGGTGGCACTGCTATGGATTCCTCATTTTTAACGATTTTTTTTCAATTGGGTACTTCTTGGTAAACACACCTTTCTTTTGATTGAGTGGGGTCAACGCTGACGATTTTATCGCTATATCTCAAGAAATATTGACTGCAGCTTTACCAAATTTTTGTCAGAGATGCATCTTTTGATGGACCAGGTTCCCCAATCAAAACTAGCTTCCTCTTTGTATTCATAAACTTTTAATTTAAAACTTTAAAGTATTTATTTCAAGGCCATCTGAGTGGTGCACAAGGGGACTATGTTACCATAATATCTCAACATGGATCCACTACGGCTTCACATAATTTTTATGAGAGATGTATATTATATTAGACCACGTTCCTATTGAAAACCAGCTTCCTCTTATTATCTTTACACTTGCCATGAAACTTTTGAAGTATTTATTTGAAGGCCATCTGTGTGGCACACAAGTGGACAGTGTTACCATAATGTCTTGAGAAGGATTCATATTCTTATCATCTCATTATGCTAATGAGACGGCCACTGAAAGTCTTACCTGGTCTGAAAATTGACTGACTGACTCTGCTCCTTTCACTCATGGTCATAGCAAGACTTGATTTCCTCTTACTGGGTCTTACCCACTTTCTCTTTTTCTGACTGGGCAGGAAAAAGATCTTAGACCATCTTAAGAGCCTTAAATAAGATACCATAACACTAAAGTAATGACGAAAGTTTGCTTTAAGATGTTTTCTGGGTTCTTGGTGTAGACAGCTATATAGAAAGTGTATGTAAAGTATTCTACTGCAAAGTCTAAAAAAAGGGGAAAAAGTAGAATGGAGATGAAAAGATTGTGGGCACCGAGGGTAATGTGTTCTCTGAAAGCTATTTTCTTGACTTTTTCTCCCCAGCCAGCAGTTGGATCCCCATCAGACTTATTGGGAATGTACGTGGACTTGATCATCACCAAATTTGTTCACTGATGGTGCAATGATGTTTTTATTGTTAAACAAATGGTCAAAAGTTAGAAAAATCAGTAAGAGGATACATGTATGTTCATGTTAGCAACAGCGATGATGGTCTTAAACAAAGTTGACCTTGATATTCTGAAGTTCACAGGACCACTTCAGTCTGCACATGTAAGGTCAGCTGAGTACAGGACTATCACAGTCCTCTTGTTACATTTCATATGTCGGGCGTAATTTGCCTAGAAATAAAATCTGAGATCTTCTAATTTATAAAATACTTGTTTATAAGTCTTGCAATTGTATGCATCTTTTTAAGCTTCGCCAGATATAATGATCTGGAGTTCTGGGTGCTGCCATTCTGAATTATATTTTTTTTTTTTTTTCCCACACCTGTGTTCAATGAACGTATTCATAATACCCTCAAAGAAATGCTGAACAATAACAGCATCTCTTCCAAACTGCACAATTATCTGTGCATAAAAGAACCTAGGGTACCCAGCTTTTACCTCCTTCCAAAAATCCACAAGGGAGTCCTCCCACCACCTGGACGCCCAATACTCAGCGCAAATGAATGCCCCACAGAGAGAATATCTGCCTATGCAGACTTCTTTCTGAAACCGCTTGTGAAGAAGATTCCTAGCTACATTAAAGACACTACCGACTTCATAAACAAAATTGAAGCACTGGACCCATTACCAGACAATGCTGTTCTGGTAACTTTAGATGTACAATCTCTGTACACAAACAATACCACAAATGAAGGCCTTAGAAGTGCAGCAAGGTGTCTCATCCACCACAGAGACCCCGCAGAAAAACCCAGAAACTCAGAATTGGTCAATCTACTCAGATTGGTCCTGACTTGCAACAATTTTGAGTTCAATGGGGACCACTACATCCAGATAAGTGGCACAGCAATGGGGACCAGGGTAGCCCCCTCTTTTGCCAATTTATTTATGGCAGATCTGGAAGAAAACCAACTGCTAAAATTTCCACTGAAACCACATGTTTGGTTCAGATTCATCGATGACATTTTTTGCATATGGACGTTTGGAGAGACAGAACTAAAAGAGTTCATCTCCCACTTGAACAACTGTCATCCCACTATCAAATTTACGTCCAACACAACCACAACTGAGATCAGTTTTCTAGACACTCTAGTTAAAATTGATTCAGAACGCAAAGCATACACCACCCTGTATGTAAAACCGACAGATACACACACGTATCTCCATTACAGGTCCTCCCATCCCACACATACCAAAACGGGTGGACCATATAGCCAACTCCTACGCTTGAAACGCATCTGTCATAAAGCCTCAGACTATGAGGAAAATGCCAGAAAAATGCTGAGTTATTATGAGAGGAGAGAATACCCCTCTGACCTCCTCACTGAAGCCAAAAACAAAGTGGATTCAGTGAACAGAGCCACTCTATTGGCACCCAAACCAATAGACACAGCTAACGACCAAGAAAAATTCTTCATGATCACCAGCGTCAACCCAGCCAATCCACCAATCAAAAGAATAATCCAGGACAACTGGAAAATCCTGGAAGCCTCTCGTCATGCAGAAGCCATAGTGAACAAGGAGGTAGTGATAGGTTTTAAAAGAGCCAAAAACCTACAAGATTTACTGGTTCGCTCTAGAACCAAGTACACAATCACAAGTCCACAGAACCCAGCCATTTCTGGGACAAAGCACAAAAACGTTTGCAGTCGCAACAATTGCAAATACTGTGCAAGACTTGACAATTCTGGCCAAACGGTCAGTTCACAAACAGGGAGAACTTACAAAGTCCCCAAAGGAGGATGCTGCGAAAGCTCCAACCTAGTGTATCTTCTAACATGCAACACATGTAAGAAACAATATGTTGGCCAGACCTTGCGCCCCCTACGTGACAGATTGCGAGAACATTACCGTTACATCAGTAATGGCGACATCACACAACCTTTGGGCAGACATTTCGCCCTAAGTGACCACACGGATCTGAATCTCAGAGTCCAAATATTAGAGTACATCCCAACTCCTCCCCGCCTAGTGCGCTCTAGATTGCTGCGACTAGACAGGGAAAAACACTGGATGCACCAACTACGCTCTATTGAACCTTTCGGTCTCAATATCATGGGGAAATGAGCTCAATCGCTCAGTCTTATGCTAAATTTTTGTTGTCAGAGCTCCCCTCCCCATAATATTATGTACACTCACATTGCCACACGAGTGGCAATTCTTTGGAAACACTGGAATTCACTTCTGGAAATGTGCCTTCACACATTCCTTAGCCCCTATTCAGGGCCCCCACTGTAAAATGTTTACAGTGACCATTCAAGCCCAAATCCATTTTGAACCCACTGACCCAGTGGTGTGGAGCCTAGGTTTTCAACCAATGAAAACCCAAGCAGATTCAAAATTCTTTGAATCAAATCCTACCGTGGAAACCAATTTTTTCATCCACTAAGAATCCGCAGCTACGCTATCACAATACACGTGCATACGTAGCAACGGATCTGTTACCCCACGGTATAAATATAGGCCTTTCACAGTGTTCCCAACAGTTCCTGATGAGTTGCAGATCGCAACGAAACTAGTCGAACGTTTTTCCTATAACATCATTAGCCACAGCGGCCACTTGCCCTGTCTTAGCCACATTCTGAATTATACATGCAACTTGTAAGCAGACACAAATGTCAAAAGAAGCATTACAATTAATCCAAAGATTTTGTTTTGTAGGTCTATGTAGAAAAAGGAGCCCCTGATCTGTTATCTTTGAACATATTTGCAGGAAAAAGAATCTACAGAGGATTATAATGTGGCTTGCATATTAACACTGCCGCCCTACCAAAGGAAAGGATATGGAAAACTTCTAATAGAGTTCAGTGAGTAGATGTACTTTGATCACGTACGTGAAAATGCTGTTTTTAAGTTTTCCATGAATTACATGTGTCATGAAACTTGGCAGGAATGTCAATCATGCAGAAAGACAAAAAACCTGACGTAAAATAGAAGATATGGACCAAAATGTGTTGAAAACATACTGAATTTAATTTTCAAAGGATAAGGCTAAGGATTCCAAATATGCATCATATATAGATGTTTGACATTGCATAATATAGATGACCTTGACAAACTTTTTCAAGGTCACAGGGGGAATACATTTTGGGAAATGATTTTTTTTTTTGCTCTGCTGAGCAAAGGTTGCAGAGCTTATGCGACCGCTCATGTCTGTCCGTCCGTAAACTTTTGCTCATTAGCATGATCAGTCCACAGTTTCCAAGTTAGCCCAATATAACTATCAGGACTTATAGAGTGTATGAAAATCTAGGCCACTTTCAAATATTGCTGGCGCCACCTACATTTTTATTTAATATAGGGGGTCAAAATGTGAAAATCTTGTGAACACTCTAGCATCCTTAATTTTTAGCGGATCTTCACCAAATTTGGTGGGATTTGGGGAGGTCAAAGTCTAAGTTGCTGATGATACTAGTGGCGCCACCTATAATTTGACAAAAATTATGTGCCAGAATGTGTTTTTAGATGTAAATTTCCATATTTGGAAAAGTAATTGGATTACGCTTGCCATATTTATACGATATATAGACCGTGGCCAAAGGTAGAATGTTATGTAATATCAGTGACCTTGACTTATTTTTGTGAGGTCACCATGCCTTAAAAGTTGAAAAGGTGATTTTGTAATGACTGGGTGTATCTTGGACATCAATGGCAAAGAGAATTCAGCCTCCAGATCAAAATTGCACGTGATTACATAAAACTGTACTTGATGACCTGCTTGTTGGGTCAGTGTCACCCAGTTATTATGGAGTTTGGTACTTGTCCAAGTTTATTGTTTTTCCTCAATAACTCAAAAAGTTATTACCTGATTTGAACAAACAGACTATATATGAAAAGCTGGATGTGGGGTGCATATTTTGAACACTAACAATTTTTTAATCGGAGTTGAAGGTCAAGGTCAAATGGCCAGTTTGAATATTAGGGTCATCTTGTGAATGCCCTGCACCCCACAATTCTTGAGATAGGTCCATATAACATTTAGGGGTTATAAAGTGTATAAAAATCTTTGTTGACATCAATAATTGATCAAGATAAATGCAGAACATGGTTGTTTTTCAGGTTACGAGTTATCCAAGATAGAAGGAAAGACGGGGTCACCAGAAAAGCCATTGTCTGACCTGGGCCTCTTATCATATAGGAGTTATTGGTCACAAACAATCTTAGATATTCTTATTACTCTCAAACCCAATGAAAATGGTGAGAGACCTTCCATAACAATTAAGTGAGTACCGTTTTTGATACTTGCCTTGTTTACTGCCAATTTGTAAACATTGTAGAATTTACTGAATAAATTGTTGTGTTCAGTTGTGCAATTAATATACTCTTCTAAGATTTTTCAACATTGAGTACATTATGCTAATTAAAAGAGAAGACTTTAACAATACAGAGTCAAATGAAAGTATTAAAAAGTGTGGACCAAATAGTTAATTTTGCACCTCAAATTGTAATGAATACCCAGAAGTTGCAAGTTTTTTTTATTTGGTTACAAAACAACAAAAGAGTGAGTGTGTGTGGGTTCAATGTCACCCACACTGAAAATACTTAGTACTAAAAAATGTCCATCGATACAACTACTGTATACACTTCCAGAAAATTATGTACTCCAGTTGCTGCATATATTTTTCCATTGATACAATTTTTTTATACACTTCCAGAAAATTATGTACTCCAGTTGCTGCATATATTTTTCCATTAGTACATATTTTTAAACTAAATTCACAGAAATCATGCTTTTTTTTTCAGTGAACTTTCAGAGATTACCAGTATTAAAAAGGAGGATGTCATCTCAACACTACAGCACTTGAACCTCATTAACTACTACAAAGGACAGTACATCATCACTTTATCGCAAGAGACATTGGAGGCCCACGCCAAAGCCATGGTCAAGCGGAAAGTCCGCATTGATCCCAAATGTTTACATTGGCAACCAAAAGACTGGGGCAAGAGAGGAAAATGGTGAAATAAGATGCTTGGCATCTGAACATGCTGGTACATGTACCCTGTCTCGTCACCAAGGATACCACAATTTACTGACAGTAAAGCAGGAAGTGAATCCTGTTGACACAGAGCAGGAGGTTGTATCGTGATATTTAGAAACAGTTGTCAAACAAACTGGACATCCAGAAACTTCAGACACAAATTTTAGAAATGCAAATGGTAGCTTTCGCTGACCAGTCTGTTTCCTAGAAAACTAAATGTGTGTGCTAAACACTTCAGGAAAAACTGGATCTGAGTCGACAGAACGGTTCACGTGGCAATACAGTGGTACCTGCTATTTAAGACCACCCCTTTCTTCCAGCCAAAAATGGTCACAGGTATAACAGGTGTTCTTAAATTGGAGGTAAATTTACAAAGAATCTAGACTGCAGTGCCATCAGAAATGTGGTCACAAAAGCCAGCTGGTCTCACGGCAGTGGTCTTAAATTGCAGGTACCACTATACCTATTGTGGTCTGGACTGCACAGAATATGGTTTATCTGAATCTGAAGGGTCTGGTCCGGCTTTGCTTTCAGATTCTCATTTGTCCAATGTTTCATCTTATTCATCAGGTCATGGCACTTCAAAAATTAATTATGTATTTAATTGTAATAAATGCAGAAAATAACACATTACATGCAGTTTTACAATCATTCAACATACAACAAATTAGTTTTGGGTAGTTATGAAGCTTGCATTCCTCACAATCTTCAATAGAAATGCCACATCTTTATGTTAATTTGAGCAGCTGTTATATTTAGTATTGAAATTAAGTTGAAAGTGGCAAATAAGACAAATCTGCATGTTTTTTTTTTAACTGAAAGGAAAATGAATTATTTTGTCACAAGTGGACTCTTAGAAATTTGTCTGCAATGCATGCAACAAATTTCTGCAGAAGTAATTGTGTTGAATATAAAATGATTTGTTACATTGACACAAAATGATTTAGACTGTAATGATGAATTATATAGGATATCAAATCAGATTCTCATGTTGAAGTAGGTCATGGAATGTTCAATCATCACTCAATACTTTGGATGTGAAAAAGCTCATAATCACTATGAAAACCATGTTAAGGGAAATGCATGTTTGGGTTCAGTGTGGCTGGAAAATAGTTGTACTCACTGCTGGTTGGCTGGAGATGGGTTTATAGTTTTTAGATAGGGTCCAATGAATATGCAAGCTTGCCTCACAGTGCTACACTAAGGATGTTAGAATGGAGTGGTGTAGGGGTTGGCAACCCTAATGGGCTCACTGCCTCACCAATGGACATGCATGTTTGCACAGCTGTGTGGATGGGTGGGTGGTGGTGGGGGGGGAGCTTACAAGTGGCAATATTCACAGCAGCATTCTCCTGCTTCACTTACTGTCAGGCCATTTTTAGCTCAGCTGGCTTGTCAGTAGCTGAGCATATCTTATGGTCCTTCGTCCGTAGTCCCTCGTCAACAGTCAACTTCTTCCTCGAAGCCGTCAGCCAGATTCACTTCAAAATTGGTGGCTATGTACCTTGGGTGGGTCTCTACCAAGTTTGTTCAAGTGGGGTTTTTTTTCTTGATTTTTTTTTTTTTTTTGTGTGTGTTATTGGTATTTTCAACTGCTCCAGAACCATCACTCAAATTGATCTGAAACGTGGTGAAAATGTTCCTTGTGAAAGTGCCCCTAAAAGCTGTTCAATGGGTAGCAATTCTGTTGACTCCGTACTTTTAACTATATTTTTCAAATACATGTAGGATGTGTTCATATTTAAATGCAGTCCTCCTCAATCACCTATTGAACAAAAGAGGAAGCCACCTGTATATAAGGGCAGATCCATGTATTTCGCATGATTAAAAGTACTTTCTCAATAAAATAAACAACACGAACACAGAAAAATCTTAAGAAGTATTAACATACATTTGAAATATAAAGGATGCTTAAATTGATAAGAAATTGGCTCTCTTTTGGTTGAAAAGGTGCTATTTGTGGATGTTTATGTAGTATATATTACAAATCTGCCCTGATCATGGTGGAAGCATCAGGCTGTTGTCCTGGCAACACAGGAAGTGAACAGGATTGCAGTTGAAAATGAATGTCTCCTATTGGTACTGAATGGTAAATGCACCTTTGCTATTGATTACTATGGGAGTCAATGGGCATTCTAATGCTAATTCACATTTTCGACTTTTTCTCCGAAACCTTCAGCCACATTGACTTCAAACTTGGTGGCAATGTACTAGTACCTTGGGTGGGTCTCTTGGGTGCCCCCCCCCCCATGGGGGGGGCACCTTTTCTGTTTTCGGCTTGTCTGCCCATCAGGATTTGCACATTTTTATCAGTACCGCTCTAACTACAGAATGCCTTTATGTATTTTTGCTCAAATTTGGCAACATGCTTATGTTACCTGGCAAGATGAACTGATTAGATTTTGGTGTCACCATCACCTAATTTGAGCAAATGAGAGCCTCACCGAATTCGAGCAAAGGGCAGGCTTATTACATGCTTGTTAGGGCTAGTTACTGCAATATCTCCAGAAAGCTCCAATGTATTTTGCTCAAATTTGGCAGTATGCTCATCGAGCATGCAAAGATGAACTGATTAGATTATGGTGTCACCATAACCTAATTTGAGCAAGTGGTGGACCCTTCAGTCAATGCTTTGCGTTGAAGGTATGTCTTTTTTTTTTCTTTTTTTTTTTTTTAAAGCTGAAAAAATATTTTGCATCAATGACTATTTCACAGCTGCTTACCCTCCTCTGCCTGTAGATTGTGATGAGCATTGAATTGAATAAATGGAACACACATTTTGATCCTCCATCATGAATAAACAATTCTCACAGACACTAGTAACTTGTTTCGGCATTAGTGGGTGTGTTTTGGCGTTTCAGGGCGGTTCCCGGCATTGCACAATGTTTGCCAGCATGAGACGGCGTTACAAACGCCGGGAAATGCCGACTAACGCTGGTAAACGCCAAAATCCAATTAAGCCTTTGGGGGCTCGGCGTTAGCCAGCGTTGGTTGGCGTTTGCCAGTGCTATTCGGCGTCTGACACCCTTTAAAACGCCGGCTACCGCTGGCAAACGCTCTGTAGTCCTCTAAACTAGCAAACTCAATGGGATACATGCAAAAATTGAATTCAGTTAAACTGGGATGAGAAGGATCCATGGAAATTTGTATCTTGTACTTGTACTTATCATTAATATACTTTTATTTTTTATACTCATGGGCAATACAACATAATGATCTTTAATATTATGATGATGATTTATCCGTTGAGGTGTATGTGTAGTGAATGACTTTGCTCGTGATCACTGATATTTTGGTCACCTCAATCTTGGTTGCAAAGTAAAGACAAGCAACCAACCCTCTTTTTCAATTTTTATTTAAACACAACACAGCAATTTTTTATTGTATGTAGAGCAGAAGTCAAAAGCTGAAAATTCCGTGTATTATATTCATCGAGATTCATATCTATGCTAGCACAAAGCTATACATTGCTGACTTGTGCTGTACATACAATAAAAAATTGCTGTGCTGTGTTTAAATAAAACTTGGATGATGATTGTTTGTTTGTCTTTACTTTGCAACCAAGATTGAGGTGACCAAAATATCAGTGATCATGAGCAAAGTTCTTCACTACACATACACCTCATGAGCAAAGTTCTTCACTACACATACACCTCAATGGATAAATCACCATCATAATATTAAAGATAATTATGTTGTATTGCCCATGAGTATAAAAAATAAAAAATATATTAATGATAAGTACCAGTACAAGATATTAATTTCCATGGATCCTTCTCATCCCAGTTCAACTGAATTCAATTTTTACATGTATCCCATTGAGTTTGCTAGTTGAGAGGACTACAGAGCATTTGCCAGCGGTAGCCGGCGTAAGTCGGTGTTGAAAGGGTGTCAAACACTGGCAAAGGCCGACTAACGCTGGCTAATGCCAAGCCCCAAAAGGCTTAATTGGATTTTGGCGTTTGCCAGCGTTAGTCGGCGTTTGTAACGCTGTGTAACGCCAGGAACCACCCTGAAACGCCGAAACAAGTTACTAGTGAGAGTTATATACAATGTTGTCATCGCTCAGAGCAACAAAATATTTTATACATGTATTTGGCAATTTTGTTCAGATCATGGATAAATCAAAGACCAGCACCTTGGCGTGATAAGTGTGCCGACAAAATTTTCAAACTTGACTACCTCTGTCATTTTGTGGACATTTCACCAGGTAATTAAGCCTACATAAGAGCCCCATTGAACTTTGCTTAAGAATTTTCCCCTCATGCTAGTATACACGTAATTTTGATGTGGGGGCTCAATTCTCTTTGCCACTGATGTCAATACTGGGACCAGTAACAAAAGCACTCCCCATTCTTGGAAGACCCAACCTAAAACAGTCATTACTAACACCCCAAAAGTTTTAGTAGCTTCTTCACTTACATGTACAATTTTATGCAGACGGAAAAGTCATTATACAGTGAAGTAATTGCTTTTTTTTGGTGAAGGTTAACATGTTAACACAATGGTTGATTTTCACATGCCCCTTAAAATAGATACAATTACACTGCATAATCATTAAATATAAAGAAGTGAAAATAACTTGAAATATACAAAATAGCAAGTCAAATCACAACCAGTGAAAGGAAGACTTGCTTGAGAGCAAATATCTGTGTGCCTTATCATGGGTACAGTATTCATACCTATGTGTGTATGCTTATTCTTATGTTGAATGATCTTTGCAGAATGCTGGCAATTCTTTTAAGTTCTTCATTTCACATACAGACTCTATAATTATGACAAGAAAATGAAGGTTCAAATACATCAGCAATATGATAATACAGGAATAAAACTAAAAAAAAAAAATCATGATGATTCTGTGCTCCTGCTGACTGCAGATTTTACTGCTCTATGCATGTACTGTATTAGTGCTTGCCAAAAGCTGACAAAAGTTTCATATTTCAAAGACAAAAGCCAATGTCACTTTGACCTTTCAAGGTGACTCAAGGTAAAGTTAAGAACACCAAAAGAACCCTGTAAGTACTTTCCGACTGATGCTTGTTAGTTTCCATGGGCCTAGGATCCACCATTACCAAGATATAAATCAGTATGTCAGGGTTACAGAGTCAGAAAAAACACTAAACATTTCATATTATATCCATCCCCTGTGATAGGGCACATAATAATTCCATTATCGTCTTCACAAATTTGATGGAAGGTCCACCTGGGGAATGTCTGTACAAAAGCAAATCACTCCATACAAGTTTTCACAGAAGTCCAATTCATGTACATGCAACACTATATTGCTCCTCTGTACATGTACTTGTACAGTAGCAGCACTTTCTAGAACATGGTCCCAAAGTTTGATATCCCATAACTTCTAAATGTATCCTCGTTATTTTTTGCAAACTGTCGTCTGTAGTAGGATAATATTCCAATAAATTTCAGACAATTCTTATCAGCTGTCCATGTGAGGTCAAAAACAGCCTTAACACATAAAAATTCATTTTACAAAATCTCAGCAGCACCTGGTGGCCAAAATGTAATTTATGTGACCCCAAGTGACCATGTATTCAATGACAATGCAATTGGTTCAGTGGGTCTTGAGATTTTTTTTTTCAAAAAATGCAACAAAATTCATAAAAAATAGAAAAATTATTGGTGCTTCTAAGACTCCATGCCATTGACTTCTGTTTGTATATTCAAGAAAGGCTTGCTGCTGGCTACTACTGATCACATAAAACTTCAACTGGCTTTACCCAAAATTGGTCATACACTGCCAAAAACACGGCCTGTCAAGATAGACTCGTGACGCGAGAATTCTGAGAGCACATGGTGGCACTCTCAGTCTCATGGCAATAGCATAACTGAGTCTGTCGTAACAGGCAACTAAAAGCAAATTTTACTGCTTACTGTATGCAGTACATGAACATATAAATATGTATGGAACAAATTTGCAGTCAGGGTGACGATGCTTAATAAGTTAAAGGCAAAATTGACAGGGTTTTTTTTTTTTTTTTCAATTTCTGAAACACAGGAACTGTTGCAGAAATGATGTAACACCTTCTGAAATACCATTTTGGAAGTGCCGTTTCAGTAGACCATGCACCCACACACAATGTCAGGTAAAACACAAGTCCGTCAAGTTTTATATTTTTATATACAAATCAACTTTACATGTAAAATTTAAAATTTCTCTGCTGACTGAGATGCAACTGCCCGCATGTTACCATATACTTTTGAAGGGGGACTCCCTAGAAAAGAGAGAAAAAAAAAGAGAAAATGTATTAATCAGTATACCAAACTGAATATAAAATTTTAGTGCCAACATTACAGAAGTGATTAATGGAGTTGCCGATTCATTCACTTTTTATTAACATGCCAACAAATGCATGTAGAAGTACCGGTACAACTCTTATCAACTCAACTTGGATTGTGCTTGTAATTAACTGACAGACCAGACCTAATATTGAATTCTCGTATGGAAAAGGAATCAAATCTTAAGGTCATAAATACCAAACAACTTGAAAAAATTTTGCATCAATTGTCTAAATGGATTAATATTTACACTCAAAACATCCCAAGTTTTTTAATCCAGGAATTAATTCACTGATGCAAATTCATTCATGTACATTTTTAGTGTAAGTAAACATCTAATTGAACTCTATCATCACAGTTAACTGTGTACAAATATGAATTTGGGCTACCCTACCTAATATGAGGTTACATATTGCTGTCCGTGCTATTTTTATGTTCTGGAAGGATCCCAGTATATGTATTTTGCTGAAGCAGAAACATGTAAACATTATCAACACAAGTTTCACACAAAAGTATTATGATGGTCCCCCTCTTGTAAGGCCCCTCTCACCAGAGGTCACCCCTCTGACAAGACCACTATTCCTATAATACAGAAAGTGTGGCATTTCCATCATACTTTCCCCTCTAAAGAGAACACCCCCTTTATAAGGCCCTTTTTGCACTGCCCTTATACAAGGGGGATCACTTTTTTCAAAAAAAAAAAAAAAAAGAAAAACTGGGCAAGGGCCTGACAACAGTACTTACTACATGAACAAAAAAGTGAAAGGTCTGTGTGTTAGTAGGTAACGTCAATCTTTACAGACTGACATTACGTAACATTGAGACCACCCTGTATTTATATACAGGTGCAGACAATTCCCATTGCAAACATCCATCAATGCAAATTGTTGGGTCTGCTTATTAAAAAAAAATAAATCAACCCATCCATCTGATGACATAATGAGGAATACAGTGTTAATATTGACACGCTTTCCATGGCATGTTGTGCTTGTGATGTCACAATCATGCACTCTGTCACTGGACAGTTCCAGTGGCTTTTTGCATGCCTAGTGTGTGGTGTGTTGTATCACCTGTGATCCAAGGTAGGAGTTCCCAGTGGTTTAAGCTCTTATGTGTTTCTATAATAGACCTGTAATATAAACTAGGTTTATACTACCAGGTCACCAGAAAATAATAGCCCCACCCCCCTCCCACCCCCAAAAAGGAAAGAAAAAGACAACAAAACTATCAAGGCACCTGAAATATAACAAATCTTTAATGAAGACTTATCATGCATCCTTTAGCCCTTGGCAGACCAATCCAACAGCTTTCTTTGACAGTCATCTAACTGTGCACCAAGGAAAATTGTTGGCTGATTACATGAAAGAGGCAGAGGACTTTTGTGACACCATGCACTTTCTGGTGAATTTAATTAGGAAAACATTGCCATTTTGATACACTGACATAAGGTCTCCCAGGGTTAACTATTACTGGATATACTATGTACAATTTAAATTGTCTTTACAGATACATACAAACTGTCTGCTGATGGCACTGTGACACCAGACACTCTCTGCTGAATTTAATTTTTGGGGAAAAAAGTACATGCTGATACACTGATGTGATGCCTCCAATGGTTAATTATCACTTGATATACTACATATAAATTAGATTTATCTTTACATATCCCTATGAACCTTCTTAAAAAAAAAAAAAAAAAAAGTCTCTCACCTTCATTCAAAACAAGTGGAAAAGAAACTCTTCCTTTTTCTCACCAATACTTGATACTTAATCAAGAATGTTCTGTTTTACATCTTCTCTTTACAAATGTATATTTACCTTGAGAAATAATGTGACAAATTTACTTACAATTGTCTTTTAAATTTCTCGAAAATGAAAATGTATATTGGTTGATTGCAGAAAATTTACATTCCACACACTATCACCCTTTCCAATGAATCATAAATTTCTCAATGCAAGAAAAATTAAGTGCATACTTACATGTCTGCCAATACTATTCGACATTTGGTAACATTTTCAATCGTAAACTTTGTTTTGCCCCCTTTGCCAGCTATTCTTCCAATGGCTCTTGCCAGATGGTCTCCTTTTAATGGTTTGACTGGAATTACAAAAAGGTACATTTAGTCATAGCACTCTCACTCATTGCCATCTTCATACATGTACAAAAAAAAAAAAAAAAAAAGAGAATACATGTATATATGCATGCATGAGGTGCAGCCAATAATGAAGTTATGGCCATTTTGGCTTCACTTTTTTCACCTTGGTAATTGGATTTTTCCTACCCTCATTAGTATGGACATTTGTGAAAACATTAAAAAATGAAAAACAATTTATAAAATCTAATTTTGAAGCATACTGACCATAAAAAAATCATATCCTGAATTGTACTTCCTTCATGACCTTGAGATAGTAGGTCAAGGTCATTCATATTATGCAATATACAACTTCTACATATGATATCTGTCTGTGGTACATTTGGTATCATAAGCCTTATTCTGTCTCTACATATTGAGTTTGACCTTTTTTTAAAACATTTTGGTCTGTATATTGCATAAAACTGCAGGAAGTGCACCTATTTCAACACATCAGCCTGTCTCTTGATGATTGGTTTAAACTCTTTGACAATTAAAATTCTCAAAAATTTCACATTTTGACCCATATACCATGTAATACTACATGTGGCACCACCAATGTCAAACTTGAACTAGTTAGTTTTTCATACACTTCACAAGTCCTGGATAGGGCTAACTTGAAAACTGTAGACTGTATCACATCCATGAGCAAAAGTTTATGGACTGGTACATGGACAGACATGAATGATCACATAAGCTCTGCAATGTATGGTTAGCAGAGCTAAACACAGCATGTGTCCACACACAAACAGTAATAGAAATAGTGGATGATGACTCAAGAAAAGACAAGCCAGCCTAAAACGTCAGCTGAGGTAAAAAATTTTTATTCTCATGTCTGTGTAAATATATGCACAGATCTGACCCATTTCATGGAAGCATCACTTTCACACCACAGGGATTTTCTTCCAGTTGCCACATGCTAAACTAAACAAGTACAAATCCCAACAATGTGACATGGGATCAGGCCAGCACTTATCTACATACTGCTTGTTTGGAACTACTTCAGTTCATTATGTTTCCAGAAAACCAATTCAACACGAGGGGGCCAGCATGGGCAGATTTTTCCAGGTTAAATTGATGCATGGAGGTATTCTGAGTAAGGACCATGTTGGAGAATATGACAGTGACCCAAAGACTTACCATCCGTTATCTGAAAAGATTCCAGGTAGAGGTCATCCAGCCTCACAAGTGCAAGGGCATCCTGATGAAAGATAGAAAATATCTATGAGCTCTCACAAGTCTGTTTGCTGCACTAGGTATAAGGTGATCATCAAGAAGCTATGAATTTATCAGGGTTTTTTTTCTCTCTCTCTCTCAAAAGGGACAATCATACACAGGAATTCCTTCTAAATTAGCAACCAAACATTGACTGTCACCTGGGTCATTTGCCACAACTCAGCACCAACGACAAAAATAGACAGGAACTGGGATACAGTTATAGTCTGAAAATAAATTGTTTTAGCTCTCAGGGGAAGTGAAAGTCGTTTTTTAATGAACAGGGACAGGATCCACTTTACTAAGATGTAAGCCAATATGTCATTTTCCCCTTTGAATGTCACTCAAGGTCAAAATTAACAAAACAGAAAGAAACCCACCGGTATTTTCTACTGCAAATTACTTTAATTTCACTGTACTCTTATTTTCGCTTATTTTGATGACACAAAACGATGAAATCAAAATGATAGTAAAATATCAAAAATACACTCTCCCCCCCCCCCCCCCAAAAAAAACCCTGAAAATCTATGCATCCAAAAATAAAGCAATTTACAGTATAAGTGTTTGAAAAGAACCCAACATGCATTTGGGGAGAAAAACTTGAAAACAGTGAAAAAACTTCAAAATTCATTTACAAAATGCTAAAAAAGTTAGAGAACTACCTGTCAAACAAAATAAGGTCCAGGGGACTCCATACATGTGTCTGTCTAATTTCAAGATGGACAATGGATCACTGACCATCTTATGATTGCCAAGTCAGCTGTGCTGATAAATAGTGATGTCAAGTAATGGGTGCAACACTCTTACCTCTACTTCAAAACCTAGGGTAAATGCTTTGACAAAGTCAGCTGCTTTCTGCAATGCACCAACATCTCGAGTTTCTTTACATGTCTGTAAGAAAATACAGGCAAATGACACTGCATAGTTCACATACCAGGTACAGCAAAATAGACTTTTTTTATGAATAAAAAATGTAATTGTTCATGATGATAGTAATCCAGTTGTTTTGATCAATGTTGTTGATTTTACTTTATTCTGACTGTTCCTTTACATACATGGCAAGTCAAACAGTCCTTCTTGATTGTACCTGTAAGGTCAATTTGTTGCCCAGTTACATCAGCATTGTTAATTTTTTAATTATGTAACCTTCAGCTAAGTCTTTTTTCTTGGTCATTTCATTTTTTTTTTTGGGGGGGGTCATATTTGAAGTTTGTGCACGTGTGCTGAGCTGTTGTGAAATCTTCCAACCCAACCCACCTTTCTTTTCTGTAACACTTTGAGGCCAGTTAATTTATCATTTGGCAGGAATTGAATTGACAATTATTTCTCTCCTTTAGAGCCAAATAAATATATGCAATATATTACTTTGATGTTTCTTTATTACTTAGCATATATAGTTTTCTTTAATTGGCACAGATAAGCTTGCCTGCTTCACAGGCCAATCTCTACATCTTATCCACTCCATTTAGTCTGCCCTCTGGCTACATTATCACTCTTTCAGCACCAAAACAGTAACTCAATTTCTAATTGGTCTACTCTGGTTACCATGGTATGGACTACAGAGCAATGGGGGACGCACACTGCCAGTGGCCAAGGTGACAATGACCAACTCCCTGACTATTTCATCAGTCCACGAGAAAGGAGATACTGCACTTTTATTATTACTCTGGCAATAAATCGAATCTTTGCACTCCTGGGGCAGACCAAGTGTAGTAGAGAGAATACAGACATTGGTGTGCTTTGCAGGCAAAGGATAGGCATTTCAGGCAGATTTCAACAATTCCCCTTTACAACCGCTTGGATTCATGTTAACAGGCTTAACAGCTCCATTTCTGGATCTCCCATTGCAGCTTTTGATGTTTCAATGATTTGTGTGTGCCCATTACAGCATATTTTCCACAAAATAATTCTAATTCTCAAGACTTGATTCTTGAATTTGAAATTAAAGGATTTTCATGCAAAGGAACCTACCAAATAAGGTTTTGAAAAGTCTTTCACAGCCTTTAAAGTTGCATTTGAATCATGACTTTCAAATTTAAGGATTTTCATGCATTTAGGACCCTACCATTTCACTGGTTTTGTCAACAGAGTTGCCTCCAAAGCAGACCAAGTTGTGCATCATCTCTACTGCACTTGAAGTGGCCAGGATAAAACATGGAGATTGGTCTATTAAGCAAGCAATCAACTGAGCTGAAATATCTGCAGTTTGGGAGACCCTTGTTCTGTCATTTGTGGGGAACATTACCAGAAACAAACAAACTTGGTTTTAATAACGGTCTTTCATTCCTTCCTCAGCCAACCATGGCAGAAGTCAAATAGCAGACAAGCAATCTCTCAGGATTAGGTTTGTGCTGCTACCAGGATTGTCCTCACCTTGATTTCTACATTTCTTGTTTTCAGATTAAAGCGGATCTGTAGATGCAGGTGTTCTACAATGGGCGTGAAGATCTTCATCCAGTTCTCTTTCAGTGGGGTGTATCTGTTAGCTGGTACCGGGATCTTCCTTAGTTCCATTTTACCAACCTACAACACAAATATAGCTCTGTTGTTGCCGAAATATGTACACATACACTGTCATATAACAAAAACTGTGCTAAAAGACTGATCCAAGGGTAACATTTTAACCATACTGTGTTTTCATGTTGGAACAGGAAGTATCTAATGACAAACCAAATGGGTATTTTCAATCAGTATATACTTATGCTTAATAAAGAGTGTTTTAAAGGTAACATTTGAGAATGAATTTCACATCAGTCATTTGTTTTAATTGATAGTGACCTCCCCAGTCTTAATTCAGAACTCTGCAGAACTCTATTACAAGGTGACACCACTCATGACTTGTCATTTTGGCCATGTACACTGAACTAGTATATTGAAATTATAGTTAACAAGCAGATCAATGAATTGATGTTTTTCAACATTTTCCAACTTTTTTTCCTTTTGACCAACTGTCAAATCAACAAATTGTCCATTTCATATTATGAAGGGCTTGACATTAAGGATTTTGGCCAATTGTACCAGGACAAGCTGGAGAAAAAATTTACTTGAGGTTATTTGAGGTCCTACAAGTACCAAATAATTTGGTTGTCCACTGGAATTACTGGTAATCCACTCGCACTTGTAATTTTCAATTTCACTTGTCCCAGACAATCGGGCTTGCCTTAATGTTGAACGCTGTTATGTCGTGTCAGCATCTCAATGTTGACATTATGTCTGTTGATGTTTTGCAGATGGATGGATAGACAGACAAACAGATGTTTATTCTTTTACCAGGTCTATGGCTCAGTGAAGTGTCACTGATCTGCCATTAGGTTTTGGATGATGATGGTATATGTATGATAAATCACAATGCAAATATAAGATACAGGTATATTACAGAGAACACTCAGGTATTTATAACTATTAAGTATATACAATGAATTAATGTAAAAACAAAGTAAACCCTACACAGTCTGCTGTGGCTGAAAGAAAATGACAGCATTCTTCAGAACATGGCTCCAGTGTTCTGTACTAAAAAAAATACCGTTCAAAGAACGCAGTACCCTTCGGCCGCCTTCAATCTCTTTTGCTGTAAGTGAATAGGAGGATTAGTGTCCCATAGTATCAGGTATAGTTACCTATCCAAATACTACTATTGTACACTTGACCTTTGACCTCAAAAACATTAGGTCAAATATAGAGGTATAACCTTGACTTTCAATAGTGGTGTACTATCATATGCAATTTGAAAGTCTTGTCTCAAAAGCTTCTGAAGTTATAGTGGGTAAACAAAATTTCAATGACTAGGTCACTGTGACCCAGATACTTGACCTAGTGACCTACTTTTGATTCATGACACATTTTTTGGTTATGATACATGTGTGTATAAAATTTTATGTAACTGACTTAAATACTCCCTTACTTATACCAATACCACCATTGTGCACTTGACCTTTGACCTCAAAAAGTAGGTCAAATATAGAGCTATGACCTCCATTTTCAATAGGCTTCTAGATCACTCTATGAAGCTTCTTGTGTGTAAGCTTTAGATTGCTAGATGCAGGCTTTCAATAGTTAAGAGTGGTGACGTCACTCAGCATATGTGACCATTGTGTGACCTTGAGAATTAGGTCACGGTCAACTATGCTTGCACACAAAGTGGGCCATATAGAAGTGTACTATCATGTGCAATTTGAAAGTCCTGTCTCAAAAATTTCTGATGTTATAGTGGTCAACAAAATTTCAATAAATAGGTCACTGTGACCCAGATACTTGACCTAGTGACCTACTTTTGATTCATGACACATTCTTTGGTTGTGATACATGTGTGTATAAAATTTCATGTAACTGACTTAAAAACTTCCTTACTTATACCAATACCACCATTGTGCACTTGACCTTTGACCTCAAAAAGTAGGTCAAATATAAAGCTATGACCTCTATTTTCAATAGGCTTCTAGATCAATCTATGAAGCTTCTTGTAGATTTAGATTGCTAGATGTAGGCTTTCAATAGTTAGAGCGGTAACGTCGCTTAGCACATGTGACCACAGTGTGACCTTGAGAATTACGTCAAGGTCAATTATGCTTGCACACAAAGTAGGCCATATAGAAGTGTACTATCATGTGCAATTTCAAAGTCCTGTCTCAAAAATTTCTGAAGTTATGGTGGTAAAACCACGGGATGGACAGACAGATGGATGGCGCCGGGTACGACAATACCCATCGGCCTCATAAGGCCGAAGGGTAATAAAGCGCATATGCAACTGATCTGTAGGATTATTCATGTATGGTCTATCCAAACATCAAATCAACTTTTTACAAATTTTCCATTTCAACAAATTTTATGCTTTTTTGGTACACTAAACATTGTGTTCTTGATGATGCCATGTCATGTTTACAGAACCACAAATGCTCCACCTCACTGCTAGAGTTTCAATGCGCTATACAGAATTAAGAACAGCAACTGCCTCAGTATCTCAAGTAAAAAGAGACAAGGACACAGAATATGGGGTTTCACAAGGTACAAATACTGAACCTACTACAAGAAACCATTGTCTACAAGTAAATAAATTGGACGTGCTACTGAACCAGGTCCGTTTTCTGTTGTTGCAGTGACTACAGAGCCGGACCCGGTACGGCAGACAATATACACAGGAAAGCCAGATCTGGTACTGTATCTAATACTGTGAGAAATCACTCGAGTGCCGGGTGCGGTACTGTAAATAATACTGTAAGAAAGGACTCGAGTGCAAGGTTCTATGTATGTAGAAATTGGGACCCGGCGGCACGGAAATACATGTCCAAGGGAATGGTGTACAATACCATTCCAAATCTGTCACTTGTGTATACAGAATAAAGCATATTTGCCCTAACCTGTGTGCTCCAAAAAGACTTACATTCTGAAATGCTACTAAAGGTTTACATTTTGAAATGCTGTGGATGGAGTGTTGATAGAGTATCGCAAGATGATAATGACGTCACCATAGTAGCCAATCACAGGCCTCCTGGTGCTGTAGCAGGAAAATTATCTGCAACTGGACCCGGTTCTGTAGACACTTTAAAATAAATTACCACTTGACATTTAAAAAATGGACCGACTATTTTCACAGTATCATTAAAATAGACCAGCTGGCTATTTTCACGGTACCGTGATTTTAGTAAGAATTCTATTTTCCCTGTGGATTTCAGCCAATCCGATGTAACTGGGTCACTATGACATATTTCAGGTCCACTTTCAAAGACCTCATTCCACTAGACAAGTTCAGTGAATGCAGGCGTATTCTTGGTTGTGTTTAAACATGCGAAGCGAAATGGAGAAAGATGTCATGAATGTTTTAATAAATACATTGGCGCACAGCACTTTAAAGTTTACAAATACTTTATGATTTGTGGTCACTGCTGTTGGGCCGAAATGCGATCCTTCTGTTCCACATAGTACATGTACCTCCGTATCATGCCATTCGTGGTGTATTGGACTATCTAGTTAGGGCGCAACCATTCAAGACTCCCACTTTCAAAGACCTCATACCACTAGACAAGTTCAGTGAATGCAGGCGTATTCTTGGTTGTGTTTACACGTGCGAAGCGAAATGGAGAAAGATGTCATGAATGTTTCAATGAATACGTCGACACACAGCACTTTAAAGTTTACAAATACTTTATGATTTGTGGTCACTGCTGTTGGGCCGAAATGCGGTCCTTCTGTTCCACATAGTACATGTACCTCCGTATCATGCCATTTGTGGTGTACTGGATTATCTAGTTAGGGCGCAACCAGTCAAGACTCTCAAGTCAAGGTCCAAAATATTTTTTTGCTGAAAAATCCACCCCCTTACGATACATATGTGGGACCCTTTATCTTGTCAATCAGTTTGAAGTGTATATACCCATTGTGAAGCCAACAGCACCTATGTCAAAAGTATACTGGGGTGCCTAATTGTCGGACAGCTAAGCGCTAGGTTGCGTTCATTGCCAAACTGAAAATTAAATTACATTTACTGATGTTTGGCAGTGCCGCTGAAAAGACCAAACACTGTGGATTATTGGTACCTGTTCCTTGTCAAATCATTCTTTGGATTGCGAGTGCGCACACATTTTACAAGAGATGATTGAGAAAATGCTGCCATGAGCAGAAAGTTAGGTGTGCCCAAATGTCAAACATGGGAAGGTATTTGGCTCCATGTTATTATTGTTCACCTTCTGGCTGGAAATTAAACTCCAGCCCTTGAGGTGAGATTCTCTGTACTTTAATACACATATTAGATTAACAACTTTATTTTGAATTGATTGTTAATTGATTCTCCTGTTGGTATTGTTTACTTTTTAATGTTAACTTTAGGACTCCTCTTCAATACCCCTGCATCCTCTGAGATTCAGGATTATCAACCCTAGTGACTATGAGAGTGTTGCCGAGTCTTTACCCCTAGTTAACTTTATTTTGAAAACTGCGTCGCATGGGTGTTAAATAACGCTTGCCGACTATAATGGATATTTTCTATCTAAAAGCTGACATTGTGTCTTAAAATAAGCAAATTTCAAAAATGGTCAACTTGTCTTCAATCCCACATCATCTCTCGGTGTTTGTTAAAATAATAATTTTTTTTGCACATCTTGTCAATGAATGGCAAGATTTTCGCTGATTTCCAAGAATGGACCATGTTCTGTTTTCAACTTGCCACTAGATGGCAGTGCATCCATACTCACACCCTTTGGTTCAGTGCACACTGCTTTCAGCATGGCTGAATATGGTAGCATGAAGGTTGTGGACCTCAAGAAAGAGTTAATTAAACAAGGAGCTGTTACAAACGGGAAAAAAAGTGATCTAATAGCAAGGTAAGTGTCTATAAAATACGTTTCAATAACATTTTACATGGAACTAACTGAATACTGAACCTTGTTGCAGCTGATTACTAGACTGCCATTTACAACCATTTACTACAGTCAATACACTCTCAACAGGTTACTGTTAAACAATACTTATCCCCTTGCATGAGCTATGAATGATTCATTGATGGAACATTATAATAAATAATAATTGTTTTCTCTATTTGCTTGTCAATATTTTCATTAGTTGTTGCATAAATTGGGGTTTAAAGGCACTCCAAGTATGTCACTGATAGCTACCATAGTCTGTGTAACAGGCCATGGGCCAGGCTGCCCAGTAGCTTGTATATTGGGTCACTTGCTGGGGGATTAATTAGGTGCCAAAGTTGCTATTGTTAAGGACAGGTAAGACACCAAAAATAAATCCCACTTTAGTCAATCCCAGCTCAAAATGTATTTCCGTTAGGATAACATATCATATATGTGTGTAATCGTCTTACTCCAAAGAATTTATGAGTTCCGTTTTGGGGTGTCTGTGATGTTAAGTGTTGAATAAACAATTGAAAGTTGACCGCAAAGCATCCACCCCATAAATGTCCATATAAGTCACTAATTATTTGTGATAAAATGATAATTACACTTGCATCTTAATCCTGACATATTGACAACAAAAAACGATCCTGCGATTTTTTATGTTTTGTTTCGTTTTTCTGTTATCCATCCTCAAAGTTTGACGTTTCAATTTTCCCTTTGATTTTCAGCATGTTAATTTTCTTCATTTCAATGAAAAAGAACGAAGCAAAATTTCGAAAATCGCTGAATCGTTTTTGCAGTTCAGACATTAAAGAACCGAAAGCCGTTAACCGGATTAAATTTCGCCCAGCCGTTTTCTTGGAATAACCATTCTTAGGTGGGGTTCTCGTCCTATTATTCTTTCTGAGAAAACAAGCTTCAAACGCCTTTGATGTTGATCATTTGCCTCTGAAACAATACCATTTGCTCAAGTTGAGCTGACATTTGTACAAAACGTAGTAAACATCGGCCCTTAACATTTGGTGAGGTTGTCAATCAATTCTTGGCCAATCACATGAATAAAAGAGCCTTTGAAGTACGGAAAACATTATTCAGCGATCTGTCAAATGGCGACAGCGACAGTCTGGTTTCAAAGTGTGACGTCATGGAGGCGGCCCTTCGGGCCCGAGACCTCGAGCCTGGCAACGAACGTTGCGTTGCCTTGCTTCGGTGAGGCGGCCTATGGCCGCTCGTGGTCAGTGCACGGATGGCGGGTTTGGTCTTGCGCCCCCTACCTCTTCATCCCGTTTTTAGAGATAGTATTTTATTGTATTTACTCCTATCTGTATAATTTATGTAGTTAGCTTGTTGGACTTGTCTGTACACTTTACTTAGTTAGCTTTTCATTATTTTGTAGTTATTTTCTCAATGAGTTTCATTTCTCTATCAAACTTGAGTTTTGTAACGCTATTTTGTGTGTTTTCTCTGCTGTTCAAGTTTACGCTTATTTCTATGTGTTTATTTGTACTTTTATTTCCTCATCCCTGGGTTTCGATAAAATATTATTATGTGCGTAGGTATTGTTGATTAAGGTGCTAGCTTTTTCCCCGCCTGTCTTTCGTGTGGAGGACCACTGGGGTAATCCATCGCGGCACGGCCTTTGAAGTTTGAAGGGACATCGTCTGACGATTCCCGCTCCTCTTGAACATTTAAAGTCTTCCTTCATTAGAACACAAAACAAGCAAGATAACTACAAAGTAAACCACTAAGGCTATGATATGTTAGCATGTTTGCATCTTTTCCCTACCCACAAACGTACTTTCGGCATGCTGTCTTATTTCGCATTGCCGCCCTGATACCACTCTCCTGTTGCCATGGGCCGTTGCTACCTTCAGCCACGTGACAGGCTGTAAAGTATGATTGACGGGCGGCATTGTTCCGTTTGGCGGCTGAAAACCAAAAGAATGACACATGGACGTTCATATGTCCCCATGCCTGTGTGGTTTTTGGCGTTTTTCTCCTATTTCTACTTTAGTTAAAAGCTTGAAATTTTGACGACTAATAGAAAGGACTTTTATCTTGTAAAAAACATTAAAATCTCAAAATCGGCCATACAAAGGTTTTTGGAGTCTGAACTGTCCTTAAGGGAATACAGAGTTATAATAGCCAGTACCATATGCATTTGCATCGGAAGTGATGAATGATAATTTTAAGAACCTGACCCCACATCAGAGTGATATAGCAGATATTGTCAAGTCTAAATGTCGTTTATTCTCTGAGGAGATTACCTCTTCTCCAGATGACATTAAACTTACTTCTAGCATGATTTCAAAATTTATTCATAAATTGAAGAGAAACTCCTCACCTGGATGTGACGGTATCTCCACAGAGCACCTCATCTACGGAGAGTCCGAACCTCTATTAGATCATCTGGTCACCCTATATTCCATTGTTCTACAATATGGTATTGTGCCGGATGTATTTTTAACTGGTATCACCATTCCTATTCTGAAGAAGAGTACTCTTAATCCGAATATCCAAGAGAATTACCGGCCCATCACTTTGAGTTCAGTACATGCTAAAATAATCGAACTTGCCATTACTCCTGACGATGCGTCCCTTTCTGAATCCCAGTGTAATTCACAACTGGGATTTAGAAGAGGTCGCAGTGCCACGTTTGGTTGTACTTTCTTACATGACCTGGTTACCGTTTTTAATTATATGAATTCGCCAGTGTACGTGTCGTTTGCACTCTAGATGCCCAGAAATGCTTTGATAGTGTCTGGCATGACGGCCTTCTTTATCAACTCCAAAATATTTTGCCAAAGTCACACTGGTTATTAGTTCATGATTGGTATAAACACTCACGTAATATTGTTAGATGGAATGGCCAGTATAGCCATGTCTTCCCCATCTCGAAGGGAGTACGCCAGGGAAGTGTCATTTCGCCATACTTTTTTAACATTTTTATTAATGATATGCTTAAGACGGTGGATGCTGCCCGGGGTGGTGTCTGCGTGGGTGGAGACACATTTAGTGCCTTCGCCTACGCAGACGATGTCACCCTGTTCAGTGCCACCGTTACTAGATTGCAAACATCTATTGACATTTGTTATGAGTATTCCAAACAATGGAGATTTAACTTTAACCCTGCTAAGTCTAAATGTATTATTATGGGTCGAAAACTATTGAGCCAGTCTCCAATTTTTCTGTTAGGTGGTGAATCTATGGAGGCGAATGAATATGTTGACATTCTTGGTGTAACTTTTACTTCCAAGAACTCATGTAAAGTTCATGTTGAGAACAGAATCAAGAAATGCAGACAGAGTTATTATGCCCTTGGTAATGTTGGCCTCTCATACCCTGGGTTGGACACTAATGTTAAAACTTATCTATGGAATACTATGTGTTCCCCTGTTCTCACATATAGTCTTGATACTGTAAACATTTCAAACACTTCCCTCCGTGAACTGGAATCTACGCAGGGAACTCTAGTTAAGCGCTTCCTTGGTATTGGTAAGCGCTCGCACCATTCTGGATTCAACCGTCCCTCGGCTGTCCATGAGTCGGGGCGCCCGCGGGACGGTGTGGTGGACTCATTAGGGTACCTGATCTGCCACGAGAACTTTATTAAGCCATGGGCAGAGGAGCATGTGCTGGCGGTCCTGCTCACTAGGTGTTTCTAGTGAGCAGGCCCGCCTGCCCGGCCTCTGCCTGCCCATAACAGCAGCTCCTCTACAGATCTTGGTAGTTTGATCCCGGCTTATTAATATTTTACGAGCAATAATGGTTCGTCTCTGTATATATGTATATCATTATGCGATTGTATATGTGACTATGTATTTATCTGTGTCTCCCCAATATTTGGGGGTGAATAAAATTATTATTATTATTATTATTATTGCTATGAAAAACAGTTTATACAGTATGGGACAAACAGCTTTGTTTACAAAACTGTTTGCCTGGGCTTAATGATACCTCTTTAACTTCATACTCAAGATGTTGAAATGCTGATGAAAAAGAAAATAAAACATTGTTACTTATGTCTGTATGTAGCAAATAAGGAGATATCTTAGTCCCTGGATTTAAGTTCATGAGTAAAGAGTTTTTATTTCAACTACACCAAACTAATGTCCAAGGACTACAGAAAGAGGTTACTTATGCATACATCTACATGTTAATGGTATATAGGAATAAATACAGTAAAACCTGACTTTAGTGAACACCCTGTGATTAGTTAACACTTTTCTTGGTCCCTTTCTAGTTAAGTTCATGTTAACTTAATTTGACATTAGTGAACACCTTTAAAATAGTGAACACTTTCTTCGGTCCCAAGGGGTGTTCACTAATGACAGGCTTCAGTGTACATCAACATTAAACGCTTCAACTTATCTTCACTAAAGCTTATTTCCGTTAAGATATTTTGTTCCAATTTTCCCTTTTATTGCCACTTTAGCACTTGTTTTTATTTCCAGGCTAGAGGCATATGGCTGCAATGCAAATTTTGGAGATGAACCAGTGGCACTTCATGATATATCTCTTCCACAGTGGCCACAACAAGGATTTCGCACCCTTACAGAAAGCACTCAAAACATCCCCCCCATTGAGAATGTCACATTTGACCACCTACTCACAACTAAGACAAGCTTCTGACTTGAACAGTTTGGGTGACCTGAAATCTGTGGAGAAAGGGGAGAAACTGTTGATCAGTCATCGAGTTGAAGCATGTAGTATGGCAACAGAAACGGGAGAGGCAGACGGCAACACCTTCTTCACTGGAATCGTGCGGGCAGCCATGAAGAAAAAGGTAAGGGCAGAAAATGTCATTACATCTTTGTACATTTGTATATTCAGCTTATAAGAAATTTTGAAGCTTCCATTTCAAAAGAATGAGGGCATATTACCTGAAGAATAATACTGATGATTATACATGTATATATATATATGGAACTACATTTCAACGAGTGCTTTTTTTCTCCTATTTTTCACTACAGTAGTACCTGTCATGAAAGACCACTACTTCTTACTCTACTTTATTCAGTACTTTTCTTGTTATTTGTATCTCTCATAAGGGACTATCTGTCTCATAAGACCACTTTTTGATCCTCCCTAGTGGAGGTCTTTGGTGACAGGTACCACTGTGCATGAAATTGATTGATTTAGTCTACATGTATTGGTGAAACTGTTGATCAGTCATCAAGTTGAAGCCTGTAGTACGGCAACAGCCACAGGAAAGGCAGACGGTACAGCTCTATATTAATAATACACCATAATGCAGTGGGAGTGAGCATTTACCACTGGATGGCATACGGTTGCGACACCGTGCAAATGTATAATCTAATGCCTTGGTATCGCGTAAATAGGCAAATAACTGTATACCATGAATATAGCCAGCTATATTCATTTATAACCTGTGACATGAAAATAGATGGCCAGTATGCCATCACAGTACCGTGAAAATAGACTGCCGGTCTGTTATCACCATAATCACAGTACCGTGAAAATAGACTGCCTGTCTATTTTCAGGGTACCATGAAAATAAAGGTGTCCTTTAAAAGATATGGTATTTCATGAACCCTTGATCATTGTTTACTTTTTCAATGTGAAGGGTGACACACATGTTAGCAGTCTGGCAAAGATCTTTATGTGTGTCTCCATGACCCATTTCTATTTAAATTTATGTTTTCCACAATATACTCTGTCATCTTGCTTGCCTTCATACTATAGCTACTTTGATGGTTGAATAAAAATATCCCAAATCTTGGGGCTGCATTTTGAATAGACTTGCACAAGTCCCTGGTGCATGTCCCTATTTTCCCATCCCGCGGTCCCACCCAGAAGTGCGATACATTTTCCCCTCCACAAAGTTAACTGAATAATATTATGCCAACTACACGGTGTTATTAAGTAGGTCCTATTATTATTATTTTTTTAAACTGGTCGACACTGCCGCCGTGTCGGTTTCAACAGTAGCAGCTATTGAGTCCTGGTCAGTTCTAATCCCATTATCATTGCGAGTGGAAATTGGCCTGCGATGAATGCATGGCTAGTCACTGGCCACTCAAGCGAGACAAAGCGGACCGTCTCCCTCCGGCTGCCGACACCAGGGACTTGTCAAACTTGCACAAGCCCACTCTGGACTACCATCAATTCGATGGGAGTGACGTCACAACATCCGGGGTTTCGCGGGATCTTGGAAGTCAAATCAGTGCCACAACTTTTTTATTTTTGCATTAATGCAAACTGATCCACGTCATGATTCAAGTTTTGTTGAGTAAGACCTCTACATTTCTATGTGGTTCTTTTGTCAATTTAAACAAAAACTCTTGCCCTACACCCTAACAAAGGAAATATATCGATATCAATCACGATTTGATCAAAGCGGTCAAACCTGTGTGAATACTATTGCATGGGTACCGGTCCGCGCATTTTTCTGCGTTAGCGTCACGAACGATTGTTCCTCTGTTATTTTTTTCTAAAGATCGGTTGCGTATTATATTCAATTATAATGGTAGAGCTTGTTGCTGCAGTAAATAGTCCATAAACACACTTTATAGCAGTTACTGACAAACTGTCAGCATGATAAACACGCGGCAGTGGTAATTTCACCCGAGCCATGTTTCCCTTCGGCTAGCGTATTTTACTCTCTTTCCGTGAAAAAATTGGACCCTCTGCTCTATTGTACGCAAGGACTGGTACAGTGGTAGTATATGTTATCATTCCGACCAATTTACAGCGTTAAATTTTGTTTCTTGCTTTAATAAATTGTTTGAAATAGAAGCAGTTTTGAAGGGGTTCCCGCTAAAATACTTTTGTTTCAGATAATGGGAGAGCTTGTTGTTAAAATAGACAAGGTTCTAAGCATTCTAACGATATAAACAACATGGCGCGGAGACAAAAAAAATCGAGATTGAGACGATGAAATCACCCTATTTTTGCGCAGTTTTGCAAACTTACATCATTCAAATTGTCACAAGCAACGACCCGGTCATTGATTTAAATCATCGTAGAAGGAAAATATTCATTTTAACGCCGCTCGAAATGGCCATCGGCAAGAACTGACGTTTCTCTACAATAGAATGTGCACGCTTGCATGTAAATAAACAACGGTCAACGCAAGGAATTTGAGACGGCCTTGAATCTGTCACGTGCTTGACTGCTCATGAATAATTCATAGCAGCGACAAGCCGGCAAGTTTGACAAGTCTCACTGGACGCCTTCTGCCTGACGCGGTACACTGCAATTAGACAATCCTTAATCCTTCATTACACAGTAGCTCAATTAACAGCTTCTGAAGAGGAGTGCATTATGACCGCTCGCTTGTCTGTGTGATAAGAAACACAGTGCAGACCGCCCGGCGCTAATCATCTGGAGTCAATGTTATCTGGTTATATACACGTTCCACGCCAATCAGCTAGGTAAAGCTACGACGTGTGTTTACTTAAAATTTAATTTGGCAATGAATTTGATTTTAAATAGAATACGGAGGACGGTCCAGTGAGACTTGAGCAAGTCTACATTTTGAATAACTTTCGAGAAAGAAATTGCAATTAAGCACAAAAGAAATGCTGTTCAAGTTGGTACTTCTGCTGTCTGATGTTGCAAGTGAAGACATGAAACGAAAACTGACATTGCGCAAGACTTAGGCTGTGTACAAATGCAGGGTTACTGTACTGGCTATGCATCAGTCTGTCCATCGGTGATGCACTCCCCTTTGACGCAAATGGAGTGCTCAACCTCGATCCCACGGTCCAACCCAAGCCCCCTTCCCCACTCTCTCAACCCAAAAGCCTCCCATATCCGATATCGCCCCATAAAGACTACACCTCCTCCTTGTCAAGTAGTGGTCTACAGAACTGGTCTTTAACAACAAACGCAGCACTGACCATCTTTTCTCCAGATATTGGTGGCAAGTTTGGTCTCTTTGGGCGGGTTTCCGATGTGTCCATTTCTGATCCCGATGCTCCTGCTTCGATAAGTTTTCGTTTTCTTGATCTTGTTTTAACTTCTTTGAAGCCAGCATCTTTGGTCTCCATTTCACTGTCTTCACGTGCTGGCGATGTTTTGCCTTTCTCCGCCATGTTGATTCGTAAGGGAAGTCCGTGTGGGTCCTTGTAAGTAACGGAATGGAACCGGATTGTCATGGGATAAATTAATATAACGTAAGCCTATAGCAATGTCTAGCACTTGTAGAAGTCACACAACGGGTGCTCATGCATCACGACTCCCTTATGACCTATAATACTGTGAAGTTCTATAAATTTTCGCGCTCGATTTAATTTCGCCCTTTTTGCACTACCACTCCAAACGCAAAATTAAAATGCGCGGAAATAAGTTGCATTATATTTCACGACATTGTATGGTATTGTATTGCGGGAAATTAAAATGCGCAAAAATTCTATAATTTAGGAAAAATTGTGTTTGCACAAAATTAAACACACACAAAATTTTCTAGCACCACAGTAAGTTTATGAGGTTTTGTCTCATTCCAGACACGCTACACAAATGACACGACTGGATCATAACACAGGTTGACACTTCGTTGTCCCCCAATGTCATGATGATATCAGAATTTTCAACTTTTTGAAATTGTGTAAAATTAATAGGAATATGTGGTAAATCAGTAAAAATTGTTTTCCTCAAATCACAGCAATGTATACAATCCAGTACAAAATGCATTCTATTCTCCATCTTGACCTCATCATTACAAATTTTACATTTATGTTGTTCTGCTGAAGTTACAGGCTTTGCATATTTCCTAGCTTCAATTTCCAAATTATGAGAGCTTATTTACATTTTAAGCCCCCCCCCCCCCCCTTTGCAGGCCACCTGTCTCATGCAGGGCCACAGTAGATAAGTGGAAAGCCACAGAAATATTATCATTGTTGTTGTTATTACTATCATTATTAATATTATTTCATCTTCATAAATGTCTTTATGTCGGTAATTTTCCAAAGCGAATTTCTTTTTCAATATCCAAT
Organism: Hermodice carunculata; assembly: GCA_964020975.1. Classification (NCBI taxonomy): domain Eukaryota; kingdom Metazoa; phylum Annelida; class Polychaeta; order Eunicida; family Amphinomidae; genus Hermodice; species Hermodice carunculata. Next base: position 77,451,841 of record OZ026615.1, on the reverse strand, counting down.
ATGTCTGGGCATAGTTTTAGCAAATGAGTCACCCTTGATGAACTCGGACAACCTACTGCTATTTTTAGGTACATTTCCATGTAAAATCTGCTTTTCAAACAACCAATTTATCGGTGAAGGGCATAGTTTGATTACTTTCCTTACTTTCTAAGTGCAAGTTTTAGCAAGGAATTAGATACACAAAAGTAGCCACTGATCAATGGCCTACTTCACCATGTGGCAAGTCACTTTACAACATTATGAAATATGTATTTCAGGATTTAAGATATTTTGAATTACACCAAAGATGTCTTCAATTCACTTAATATATAATAGCCACGCTTATAGGCATACCTCTGAATGCTAGAATTTTAAGTTTAAAGTTGTAATGGAGAAATTTAGGGGTCCCCTGTAACTATTTTAACAAAATTTCCTGGCATCAAGGCATCACTTTTTTATATCAAGATGATGTCACAAAATTTCATGATTTCTTGATATCAACAAATCGATTCTTAATATCAAGGTCACTTCTTGGTCATATCAAAAAGTCATACCATAGAGCAAGCAACAGTTGCTAGCACTATGGTGATACATAGGCTACAGATTTATTAATCTAAAAGTTAACGTCTTGAAATCAAGATATGCAATAACTGGTCCCTGCATATGCGTCTCAGGCTCAGGGTCCTGTTACAAGCCGGATCGGAACAGAACGGGGTAGTGTAGAGGAGTGTTCTTTGGCCCTCCCAGACCTTTTTGACACTTACTTTTTTATCTGATAATATAACGGGTTATAAATATATGCCAAATCAAACCTACAAGGTCCCAGTCTGCCTCGTAACAGGACCCTGATACATATTACTTGCAGCGACATCGCTCGATTGTCGGGACAGGAAGTCCGCCATGTCTGGTGTTGACATGTGGGGAGCGGCTATTATGAATTATATAATTTCATTCGGACTGGTGGTTGTCATTGTTACAAATGCAATAATGCTTCAAACTTCATTTTTGTTGCAGAATAAAGTTACTAAAGACTTTCATATTTGTTCAAGAAAATATTACGTTAATAATAAAACATATTGGTATATAGTAAATGCATTTCTCTGATTTTTCCTTTTTCTATGATATTTAATATCGACTACATTGATTTTTCTTCAAGGTCTTTGTCAAGAGTTCCACTTTATATATCTTTATATCTTACATATACAGAAAGGTAAATCTATTGGAAGGAAACAGGTGATTTTACAAATACCTTTTCCTTTGCTGGTTCACATAGAATGTCCTTGATAATTCTGAAGCTATGATCAAATATCAATTACAGTATATAGACTCAGACTCAGACTCGGAGAAGTTTATTTGACTAAATGCGAACATATACCTACTTCAATGACCAGTATGCAAAAATGAAGTGTTTGTTTAGTCTTTTGATAGATAGATAGATAGATAGATAGATAGATAGATAGATAGACAGACAGACAGACAGAGACAGATAGATAGATAGATAGAGAGAGAGAGAGAGAGAGAGAGAGAGAGAGAGAGAGACACACACACACACATACATACATACATACATACATACATACATACATACATACATACATACATACATACATACATACATATAGGATAGATAGATAGTGATTCCTGTGAACTTCAGAATATCAAGATCACTTTTATGTATCCCCTTACCGATTTGTCAAAAATTTGGACAGCACCGCCATGTAGTGAACAAATTTGATTGAGATCAAGTCCATTTACATCCCCAAAAAGCTTCAAAAGAATCCATCTTGTGGTATGTGAGAAAAAGTCAAGAAAAGTGAAAACCTCTTCAAAAAAATTCTTAAAAAAGCAACAAACAGTTGAACCACCATCTGTTGCACAATTTGAGGTCTAGAGGTCTCCAGAAATGTCCCTATGCAATTTCAAAGCAACTGGCTTTGCGGTTTTGGACAAGATATTTTTATGACTTTGCCCCAAAATGAACCAAGAAAATCATAAAAATTAAAAAATCACCAGAGCGTGACCATTTGAACAAATTTGGTAAAGACCTGTCTAAAGTATATACCTGCAAAGTTTGAGGTGAATCTAATTGACTGCTCTGGAGAAGCAAAAAATGTGACTTACCATTGCAATCCCCACTGACTTGCATTGTAATCAATGGGAATCTATGCATTAACTGATAAGTACCCAAATTGAAAAAATTGTTAAAAATCAGAGAGGCAGAGTAGCGTCACCTTGTGAAGAACTTTCTTTGACCCTCCACATGCAACATTTCAATCTATTTCAGAAGAATCCAAGTGACAGTTTTGGAGAAAAAGTCTAATATAACAAAAACACACACTCATTTGTAATTAAAAGTAGAGGGCTGTGTAAACAGCCCATGCTCAGCTGATCTTAGCTTGTCCTACAAAATCATGGTCGCAACTGAATAGACCTGTGTTGAGCTTTAGCAGATTGCATATGACATTTAAAGGTGTTTCAAAGACATACGATGGAGCTCCCTAACAGCTCAGCCTGACTAGCAAGTCAGCTAAGCTCAAAATTTCAGTGCCACCTGGTGAACAAATTACAAACTACGAGTCCCTAGGAGTGTTCCTGTGTGATATCAAAGCAATTGGGTGTGCAGTTTTAGAGAAGATATTTTAAGATTTCCCCAAAAAATTACAAAAAATCATTAAAAAAAAAAAAAAAAAATTGCTGAAGTGTGACCATTTGAACAAACTTGGAAGTCTCACCCAAGGTACATTGCCACCATGTTTGAAGTCAATCTGTATGAAGGTTTTGGAGAAGTCAAAAATGTGAATACGCATTAGCATGCCCATTGACTTACATAGTAATCAATAGGAAAGGTGCATTTACCGATAAGTACCCAAATTAAAAAAATCATTAAAAATCAGAAATCCACAGCAGTGCCAACTGTTGAACAACTTTGTTTGACCTTTTCACAATGAACATATCCACAAAGTTTCAGCTTAATCTAAGTGATGGATCTGGAGAAGTCGAAAATTGTGAAAACACACAAAAAAATCACAAATAGAAAAAAATTGCAGCGCCAGCAGGTTAATAAATTAAGAACTGGGAGTCCTTGGGAGTGTCCCTGTGTAATATCAAAGCAATTGGGTGAGTGGTTTCAGAGAAGAAAATTTAAAAGATTTGCCAAAAAAAACAAGAAAAAAATTCATAAAAAATCCAAAAACTGATGGAGCGTGACCATTTGAATCAACTTGGTAGAGACCCACCCAAGGTACATTGCCACCAAGTTTGAAGTCAATCTAGCTAACAGTTTTGGAGAAGTGAAAACTGTGAATTAGCATTAGATGCCCATTGACTTACATGGTAATCAATAGTAAAGGTGCATTTACTGATAAGTACATGAATTGAAAAAATCATTAAAAATCAGAAATCCACAGTAGTGTTACTTAATGGACACCTATGTTGGACTTTTTAACAAGGAACATATCCACAAAGTTTCAGCTTAATCTGAGTGACCATTCTGGAGAAAAGTCCAAAACAGGAAAAACGCACAAGAAATCATAAAATAGAAAAAAATTGCAGAGCCACCTGGTGAACAAATTAAGAAATATGAGTCCTTCGGTGTGTCCCTGTGTGAAATGAAAGCAATTGAGTGAGCAGTTTCAGAGAAGATTTTTTAAGTTTTGCTCAAAAAAGAAGAAAAATATACAAAAATTACTGGAGTGTGACTATTTTAACAAACTTGGTTGAGACCCACCCAAGGTACATTGCCACCAAGTTTGGAGTAGTCTGGCAGACCGTTTTGGAGAAGAAGTCAAAAAATGTAATTGTGAATGGACCGACAGATAGACAGACGACTTGGCCTCCTGAAAGCTCAGCCTGACCAGCAAGTCAGCTGAGCTAAAAAAAATCACAGCACTTCCTGTTGAACAAATTCAGATCTAGAGGTCCGCAGCAGTGTCCCCATAAAATTTCAAAGCAATTGGCATGGCGTTTTTTTTTTGAGAATAAGAAGACTAAGTGCAAGTTTGGCCAAAAAGTTAACATAAAAATTCCAAAAATCAATGGACCACAACCATTTGAACAAAAAAAATGGTAAAGAGCCACCCAAGGTACATCCTCATCAAGTTTGAAGTCAATCTGAGTGTTGTTTTTGGAGAAGAAATCAAACATGTGACTTATGGTTGCAATCCTCATGGACTTCCGTTGTAATTGATGGGAATGTATACATTAACTGACATGTACCCAAAGTGAAAAATCTGGTAAAAATCAGGTGCCAAATATCATCACCTGGTGAACAACTTTGACCTTCCACAAACTAATTTCTAGTTTCAGAACATCTTAGGACACAGTTTCACAAGAGAAATTGAAAATAGCTTTAAAACACACAAAAAATGTAAAATAAAAATTGCAGAGCCACCTGGTAAATAAAGGTCTAGCCAGGCCAAGAGGTGTCCCTATCTACTTTTGAAGCAATTGTCTGGGCAGTTTCAGAGAAGATTATTTTAAGACTTTACCAAAAAATTAACACAAAAAATCATTGGACCATGACCATTTAAACAAACTTGGCAGTGACCCACCCATGGTACATCCCCACCTAGTTTGAAGAGAATATGGTCTGTGGGTTTGGAGAAGTCAAAAATGTTAAACGTGAATGGACGGTCGACAAATCATCACCCATCCTACATATGAAGTGCAAGTGCATTCTGATATTTACATCCAACATGTATCATTGTTAAGTAGAATGTAGGACTCTACCATCTATGTTCACTTCATTACTTCACTTGGTTCAGTTTACATCAATACAAGTGTACCTGTTATGATGCCAGATAGACTGGACATTTATCCCAGGCAAATCAATTCCTTTCTAAAAAATATAGCTCATGCTTTTTTATGTCATTCTCAAATTTTTTGGAGAAAGATGCCCAGGTCAGCTAAGTCCATGACTGACACAGTTGTTGTTACCAGATTAGCAAACTTGAATGGAAGACCTGAATCACTAGAGGGCACTGCTGGTCAAGAGTTCTTTTCATGACATCACTGGCCTGGTAAGATAGGAAGTGAGGTGACAGGTGATCCCTCTTGACAACTGTTGCCCTCTAGTGATTCATGTTGACAAAGTTATCCAACCAGTATGTGTTATCATATACCAAGAAAGTAATTAAAACTCAAAGTTCTTATTCATATCTTTATTAGCCAAGCTATTCTTTTCATCCAGCTTCTTGGTGATGTACATGTATACTGTTTACAACACAATGACTAGAATCAAAAGCAATTCAAAAAGAAAAACAAACAAACTTTTTCTCACATACTTAACCCTTTCCCCCTTGAATTGAGACTGAGTTAACAGCTTTCCTTGGCTTGGGTTGCGCACTTGCCAAGGAAAGCTGTTCACCTGGGGCATGTTATCTTGATAGGTCTCATCTTCAATTCTCAGTCAAATTACTTTTCACTACTGCTGAAATTAGCTGAAAACATGGAAGCAGACGACATTTGACCTGAAGCCAGTTTTGGCCAGTTTAAGGGGGAAAGAGTTAAAGTACCACATCATATTCACCCTAGGCACATGTACTTGCGCAAGTGTGCAATACAACAATTTACAGATGTAACTTAAAGCTATGTTTCTGTCACCTTTGTACTGAATAAATTTCCCACAATAATGTATGTATGTACCTAGAGTTTTAAATTTATATAAATGAAAAATATAAACACAATCTATATAAAGAATATCCACATTGTCACATGAAACTAGAAAATAAAATACTACTTTGTTCAGATGAACACTTTTGATAATTAAGCAAGTTAAGTTAGAACAGACATTTTGTATTGTATGATGTAACATAATTATAATGAATATGGAAGCTTCCTCTTGAATATTCTTTGATACAATGTTGTCCTATATATTTCATCAGAGTACCCTAAAGAGGGTTTACGGAAGACTAGCTCAATCAGATATTTCAGATTTGGGTTCAAAAATTCAACCTTATATATCTGAAGGAGCACTTGAGAACTGAACAGTCAAAGAATCGCCAGCAAAAACAAAATAAACACATATTTAAACTATACAGTTTTATCAGCAAAATATTATACAAAATACCACTGTGATGATTATTAACATATTTCAGGTATCTCCTCTCATTATCCCTGATTATGACCAGAATTAAATATACAAAGGCAAAAGCTGGAAGCATACTAAGCTGACCCTTTGTGTCACAGACCCAAGACAGTGAGACAGCAGTAATATCCATCTGGTTCCACTCTATTTAGGCAACTAAGTAACCTAATGAAAAAGCCTCCTCAAAACATGGTAAATATGTAATAAAGTTTTCTGAGTAAAGTAATCAGCACTATATATCAAGTTTTCTATTATGCATACATTTGTTTTTTTAAAAAAAGACAAAAAAGCACCCTTAGGCACAAGAAAACAACATAACAGTCTCACATTGACATCTTGGAATGAACATATAAGTGACAGTTAACATATTTTTATTAATATATTTTTGTTACTTTTATTTCTTTATTGTAACATTTTTTGTTTTGTTTATGAAGATTTCATGTAAAGACATGTTGGTCACTTGAAAAAAATTGCAGGCTTGTTTACATCTTGTGATTTACAAAAGGACTAGAACACTGCTATCCTATGTTGTCGGTTTTTTAAAAATTATATTAACATTATTTTCATAGTTTTGTATAAGATGATTTCATGTTAAGACATGTTGCTTACTTGGAATAAAATGCAGGCTTATTACTTATACTATGTCTTGTCACTTAAATAAAACCTGAACACAGTTATATGAATAAGTAAGTACAAAATACCCACTGAACCACCAGCTCCAGATCATCTTGCTTTACTCAGAAAGTAAAATGGCATCTTTTTTGTCAGTCAGTCCCTTTGCATTTGTAAAACTGTCACTTGTTGAGAGGACAAAATAAGAGTTCAATGACAGTCCTGTGCCAGGCTGAATGCATGAACAGATTACAAGTGGCCATGGCCCCTTAGGAATTTGGTTAAGGTCATCTGTGTGCTTTCTGCTAAGTTCAATACTATTATCTTGTGCAGTATCAAAGTCCAAATTGGAAATGTTATTGAGCAATCAAGTAAGAATAAAATAATCCTGTGCCCTAGATAATTAGATCAAGGTCAAGCATTTATGGTATATACTGAGTCCTTATGCAGGACTATCATTGTGTGCAATATCAATGTCCTACCTAAATAATGCTCCAGTTCAGAGTTAAGTGAACAGTAAACTTCACCCAAGTGGCACTGTGACCTTGGGAGTGAGGTCAAGGTCACTAATGTGAAGCATCCTAGCCCTTGTAGTGTGCCATCATCACATGCAATACATACTTGTTACTCAAATAGTTCTTGAGTTGTGGCCCAAACACCAAGTTCACTAAAGTATCCCTGTGATCTCAGAAATTAGGTGAAGATCACAGGCACAGTTATCATTCTAAAATGAAATAAAATTATATATATATATATATATATATATATATATATATATATATATATATATTTAATTAGTGGCACCTGCTGTATGTATGTATGTATGTATGTATGTATGTATGTATGTATGTATGTATATATGTATGTATGTGTGTGTGTGTGTGTGTGCGTGCATGCGTGCGTGCGTGCGTGCGTATGTATGTATGTATGTATGTATGTATGTACAAATAATCACAGCACCACCTGTTGAACAAATTTAGGGAACACATAAACATGATAAATGCTCCAGTTTTGTTTTAAAGGCAATCGGTCAAGTGGTTGTGAAGTTTTTTTAACAAGCAAACAAAACTCACATAAAGTTAGAAAATCACAAAATATTGAACAAAGTCGATATAAAACTGCCCAATGTGTATTCCTAGCAATTTTGAAGAGAATCTGGGTGACCCACTGTGAGAAGCCAGACATGGGAGTATATGTAGAGACAATGAACACCCATCCTATATGCTCACAGTTGTCAACTTGGAACATAGTTATTTACTCACTTGAAAATAGTAGTTTGGCACCAAATTTTTGTCTAATTATATCATGAAGCAAAATGTATTGCACTTTTAACCCTTACACCAGTCATTCCTGAAAACAAACTATGCAAGCAGAAACAGTCTTTTAACCCTCACAACAGTCATTACTGAAAACAAACAATGCAAGCAGGAGACAGTCTTTTAACCCTTATACCAGTCATAATTGAGAACAAACTATGCAAGCAGGAGAGTCTTTTAACCCTTACACCAGTCATTACTGAAAACAAACTATGCAAGCATGAGACAGTCAGAAAATGATACAAATGCAGAGAAGCTATAAAAATATTTGTTGACCTGGCCTCATCTCTATAGCAAACCACCAAAAGAGTGCCCCCCCCCCCAAAAAAAAAAAAGAAAGAAAGAAAGAAAGAACCCCAAGCTATTCGGTATGAATACAGACTATGTGATTATGCGTATGTCTGGATTTTTCAGGCTAATATATACAATACTGCATGACAGCAAATGGCTTCAAACTGCAACCATACTGGGACCAGACTGTTTACAATGTATCCTAAAGAGCCACCATATAATTATAGTTACAATGCTCACATAACAGAGATCATAATACTTGATATATCTTGGGTCATCTCCTCAGGATGCCCACATAGTGTTTGTCAACAATATGGCAAAACATATCAGGGCAATCGATAAATTATGCCCCCAAAACTATGTATTTTACCCCCCTGGCCCTGCATGATATTGTAAAGCAATATCTGACAGGCGTTCAGACACACCTATACTTGTGGTCTATAGGGTTAAAATATTTGACACAATAGAATTCAATATACTGTAAACAATTTTTATTTTTGCATGTTTTAAATTTTCACAGTTTTTATATTTTTGGCAATCACTGTATTTTTATTTTCACTATTTTGAACATAATTTCTATTCAAAAAATGTTAAAATACTATTTCACTGTGATTTTATTTTCATGGTTTTTTTTGACTTCAGCGAAATAAGCAAAAATAAAAATACAGTGAAGTTAAAGCAATTTACAGTAATTGACCATCAATTTTCTGTTACTGCTGGTACATGGACAACAAGTATTCCAAACAGAAAATGTATCTGTATACAGCAGCCATGCAGAGTGTTGAGAAACTCCTGCTAGGAGAGGCCACCCTGCTTTGTAAGCCTATCTGCACAGATGGCCAAAATCTTTTTTTATCTGTGTACATAACCTGTTTTGAGAGACCACCTGTCAATTGAGAGCACTTCTGTAGCAGTCTGGGATGGTCTCTCCAGCCGGGGGACTAGGGCGCCAAGACAACAACATATTTGTATCAACTCTTTCAGTGCCAATCACGGATTAAGTCGATCCACTTAAGTCAAACTAGTCTGAATTATCATTAGGATCCAAAATTCGTATTCCTCGTAAAAAGACCTTTCATTCAAGTACCAGTATACCTATAGCTTCAGAGAGAATATCCCAGGTCAACAGCTTTTCTTGGTGTGCATTGGGCAAAAAGCTGTTGACTCAGTCCAAAATTTGGTGCTGAAAGAGTTAACTCTGTCAGTGCCAAGTTTTAGCTGAGTCAGCAGCTTTCGCCTTTGCATGTTGGGCACAATGTGCTTAAAGCATGCTGAAGACAGCTGCTAACCACCACCATTTTTGTGGTCTCTTCAGTTATAGCCATGTTCGTACTTGAATGTAAGGTCAGCTTACGAACAGTATGAATCTTGTATCATGTTAATTCAGAGCACATTGACTTTTGTAAAAAAAAAAATGTCACAGAAAGAGTTAAAGGGCTACAGAGCGTCATGTGATCCCAGACAAGAAAATACTCAATTTCAGGGGATTACATTCAATAAAGGTTGTATCATCAAAGTATTATAATACTTGTATATATAAAGGATCAGAGGCAGTATTTATGAACAAACTTTTTCAACTTGATGAAAAATCCACCCTCGCCACTGTTGTTTTCAAACCAAAAAATAAAAAAATCATTTCAAACTGAAGTTTGGAATGATTTTTTTCTTTGTTGTGAATACCACTTTAAACTTCATTGTTAACTGGTACAGATTAAGCTGTATCTTTACTATACATGTCCTGTCAAAAATATATCTACCTTACATCACATTCTTAATCTGTAGTTGCCCTCGAAATGTTTATCAATGGCACAAGGGTACTGCCCGACTGAACCTCCACTTGAACTGAACTTTTGCGGCAGTGCTCCGATGGAAGTACAATTTCTGTTTCAAATATAATTCTGGAGCAACTTGTTAGCTGCATAAAAGGACTCTTGTTCCTATGACTTTTGTCTTATTCCTCTCAACCTGACCAAAAGGGAGCCGCATCAAATGCCACCTGGTTCCTAATTTTCATACAATTCTCTCTATTAACCCTTTCAGTGCCAAGTTTTGACTGAATCAACAGCTTTGCTTGGCATGGTGTGCATGCATTGCATGTTGAAAGGGAACTCTACGTGATACCTATCAGATACCATGCCCCGGTCAATAGCATTTTGTGACATGGTAACAGCTCAACCAGCATGTTAGTCTGTATCCAAAGGGATTAAAGTTCACATTAGGTTACACATTAACAGGTCCCGAGTCTGGCGTAGAATTTGCCGCAGCAGCAGCAGCCAGAGTCCCTGTGGAAGAGCCAGGTGTCCTGCGTGAGCGTAAATGTCCTGATGAAGTAGACTTTGTGATGGGAGAAACCGTAGGCACAAGATACTGGCGCAGATAGGCAATGCTGACTGGCTGCTTGGCTGATAACTCCTCCATCAGGTAGCCTGAGTTGCCAGATTTGCTGGGACCCAGATCCATCTGGACAGAAAATATATATATATATATATATATATATATATATATATATATATACATATATGGATACACATATTACATATACAGTGAAACCTGTTTTAATTCTTTAACACTTGATTTACTAAACATGACTGCTGTAAATCATCATCTGCTTTCAAGGTTTTACTTCAATATTTTGTTAATACAACACACAGTTGCGAGAATTACAGGTAAGGCTTATCATGGAAACATACCACAGGTCAACAGCTTGTAGGGAATACCTATCATTAAAGCATACCCTAGGTTAACAGCTTGCATGGAAGACCTATCATGAAAGCATACTGAAGGTTAACAGCTTGTTGGGAAGACCTATCACAAAAGCATACCCCTGGTTAACAGCTTGTAGGAAAGACCTATCATGAAAGCATACTGAAGGTTAACAGCTTGTAGGGAAAACCTATCACAAAAGCATACCCATGTTAACAGCTTGTAGGGAAGACCTATCATGAAAGCATACCTCAAGCCAACAGCTTGTAGGGGAGACCTATCATGAAAGCATACTCTATGTTAAGAGCTTGTAGGTAAGACCTATCATGAAAGCATGCCCCGAGTTAACAGCATATAAGGAAGACTATGATGAAAGCACACCCAACCTTAACAGCTTGTAGGTAAGACCTATCATGAAAGCATGCCTCTGGCCAACAGCCTGTAGGGAAGGCCTATCACAAAGGTATGCCCCAGGTTAACAGCTTGTTGTGAAAGACCTATCATGAAAGCATACCCCTGCTCAACAGCTTGTAGGGAAGACCTATCGTGAAAGCATGCCTCAGGGCAACAGTTTGCAGGGAAGACCTATAATGGAAGTACACCCTAGGTTAACATCTTGTAGGGAAGACCTAACATGAAAGCATACCTCAGGTCAACAGCTTGTTGGTAAGACCTATCATGAAAGTATACACATGTTAACATCTTGTAGGGAAGATCTGTAATGAAAGTATACCCTAGGTTAACAGCTTGTTGTGAAGACCTACTAAAAAAGCATAGACAATGTCAACAGCTTGTAGAGAAGACCTATCATGAAAGCATGCCTCAGGCCAAAAGCTTGTAGGGAAGACCTATCATGAAACCAAGCTAACATCATAAAAGGAAGGTTATGATGGAAGCAGGCACAAGCTTAACAGCTTGTAGGGAAGACCTATCACAAAAGCATACCCCAGGTTACCACCTTGTAGGTAAGACCTATCATGAAAGCATACCCCTGATAAGCAGCTTGTAGGGAAGACCTGTCATGAAAGTACGCCTCCGGTTAACAGCTTGTGGGGAAGACTTGATTAAGAAAGCATACCCCAGGTCAACAGCTTTCTGTCAAATCCATTGCACTCAAGCTGCACTGCACCAAGGGAAACTGTTGCCTTTGTCTTGTGGGTAAGGGAACTATCCACAGGAACTGTGAAAAGTAGTCCTTCATGACATAAAACTGGACTACAATGCACTAGCGGAAGGTATGATTTTCCATTACATGTATATTAGTAACAATTTTGGACCTTGTTTTCTTCTATGTGAATTCAACACAGAAGAGTGGTTACACTGTACCTGTGAAATGTAGGTGACCATGGAATACATCTTCCTTTCTTTAATGGCAGGCTCAATGATCCATCCACTTGGTAAAAACTGAAATATATTTAAATAAATTAAATTAATGCTAATTCTTTCAGTGCCAAGAGGGACTTCAGTCAAACTACTTAGGCTGAACTGGTATGAATTAACATAAGGATGCTAGATTTACATTCCCCATAAAAAGACCTTTCATTCATTTACATGTACATATACCAACATGTCTATAGTTTCAGCAAATATATCTGTCCAGGTCAACAGCTTTCCTCAGCACACTTTGGTTGCATTGCCCCAAAAATATGCCAAGGAAAGCTGTTGACTAGTTCAAAACTTGACACTGAAAGAGTCAATATATATATATATATATATATATATATATATGAGTTAATACCATACACCGGTATGAAAGGGTTATACCTCACATGATGAGAAGTATATGCTTGTACAAATTCACCAGTAAAACCAATCTTTTCTTGGTGGTAAAATTTTACACTTTGATAGTGTCATGTTATCATCCACAAACAAATAATCACAGATTGTTATGATCCTGTCTGTCATGTAACACTTATGGATAAGCATAAGTAGTCTGTATGTGGTATCTATCTGTTACATAGCCATTGTTTCATGAAACCTTCAGAGAATGGAAGATTTTTTTCAATGTACTGACTGTATTACGCTGCTGTCTAATGGTCATGCAATGCAAAGGCGGGTGCCCCATAACAAAACCAATCTGACAAACCGATCTTTAAAAAAAATAAATAAATGCACGGCCGAAGCCATGAGTTTCAGTACAGCTCACTCCAAGTGTCATATACATATTTATTTGCACCCTCCTCACTTTGAAGTCCTCTGGGACATGCCATAACTACATGTTTAACTTCTGCAGCCGGGCAAACTGTTTATGTACAACTTAAATCAATCTTTCACATATTTATCTCAAATGGTTCTCAATAATTCTACACTGACAAGAACAAATTAGATGGACTTAGATTGGAGAAACACAAAACTTAACTTTCTCAATGATCAGTAAATCTTGCTCAGTTCTGAGACAGCAGACTAAGCTAGCCCAGGCAGCAAGACAACCAATGACAGCCACACTGCACACTGTCACCTGTACACTCATAGCAAAGGGTTAAAGCCCACACCAGCTCATTGATCTGTACCTGTCCTCTGGTGATTTCCTCATGCTCAGGACAGCCCGGCCAGCTGACTGACCTCATGCTGATGATGTAACGCTCGTCTTCCTCTTCACGCTCACTTTGCAGGATGCAGAAATCACGAGATTCTTTGCGAAATAGCTGAGTCACTTCATGGGACAGGTATACTGTGAGAAAATAAATGATCTTTGAATTCTTCCATTTATGCTTTAACAATGAAAACGTCATGCATTTCCTGTAAAAGTAACTTTTAGAAGTGTCTAATTATGGATCATTAAAATGTTAATAGCCCGTGTATTCCATTTCTTTACAATCATGTACACTATAAGAAAATGGCAATAAATTAATCAAAATGTTCCCAATTAATGAAATTTTATTTAACAATTAATGTTTTCAATGCATTTTTCCAATGAATCAATGGATTTTTCTTCCTAAATTTTGCTCACTGCCTTTATTCTATATAAGTTTGTTAACATGATGCATAACCACCATAGTGACCTCAACTGGCACATGATGGAAAAATCATGAAATTTGAAACAGGATAATGCATCTGTATGTGCGATAGTATTTAGCATTTAGCACATCTGTTATACACTCACATAGTTTCAGTCCACTTCCAAAATCATGTAGAACATCAACTTTCTGTCAATGAAGTAAAGCAACAAAAAGTATCAACAACAAACCATAAAATGTGAATTAACTTCAAAGTAATACACCAAACAACTAATGCAAGGCCTCGTTGAAAAAAGTAACGCTGTAGTAAGTTTTAAGATTAAAATATAGGTTTCTACCTCTGCATGCCTGCAAAACAACTGGTTTTAAAAAGATGATTTGTGTGTACAGAGTGCAATAAATATGTTAAAAAGACAAAAATTTAACTTCTCAATCAAAAAGGCTTAGCATTGTCTTATGATCATGATAATATTTATGTATGATACCTTCAACATTTCATCATAAGTAAACCTTGTGCGTGGATTCTTGAGTGCCTCAAAGACTGCCTTGGGTGACGAGGCAATAAGTCCCTTTCCCAGATAACTACAAACAAGCAAAGAATATTTGTTACATACAGGCTGCAGCAATTTCACGTTCAAACTTTTTCTTTATAAATCATGCATGGAATGTGAAAAACTTCCATGTATTAAAAGGAGATGACTTCTCATATACAGACATACATCATATGTGTTTATTTAAACTTGTATAGCCTACATTGTAGAAAATAAAACATAGGACTATCTTTTAGGCTGATACAGTCTTTCTTTCACTATCTTTTTGGTTGATGCAGCTTATCTTCAAATATTATCTATAAAACATACTACACTAAAATAACAATTCCTCTAAATTTCTGTATTGATGTTTAAGCAATATGCACTGAGAGAAAATACATCAGAAGTAGAGAGATTGATCATTGTTTTAAGCCTCTTAAGTCCCCTGGGGTGCTTAGAAAATTTAAGTGAAATGTGGCCCATATTCAGTTAAGACTTACCTTTTGGGACATTACTATGGACAACATTAAAAAGAAAGGGGGGGGGGCACTAAAAAGGGATACTGCAGTGATTGATTTCTGAATTCTATGCTATACAGGTTTTGCAGGGCATATTGTCCTAGAAACAATATCCGGTGATTTTTCTCAAATATCATAATTTAAAATGATGACTTTATTTTTTAAATGAGCATCCTTGGCGAAAAGCACCAGCTTTCCTCCAGAACATGGTCACTGGCACAAAACTGTTGCCAGCATCCCAAACACAACCTTTCTCTCAGCCAATGTGCTACAGCCCACAGAACTGCATTAGTGCTGAACATGGCAAGACGGGAGAACTTCAGCAGTGATGGTGAGCATGATTAATTTGTAATTTTTTACATCCATATAAAGGTATAGCTTATCGGCGTAACACAGTATGCTTTTTTTCCTTTACACTTTCATATTATAGTTTGTCTAAGGACACCACAAAGAAGGGCTACAAACATATTTAAAAGGCACAATCACCCACGATGCAGTGACTTTCACCTTTTCATTGATACAACTAAATACATTATTCCTCTCAATAAAGGCCCCTGCTCTAATACACTACCCCACCTCCTTGAAATCTGAAAAGATCACAAATGAGACCCACAAAATTTTACATTCCGTGATCTTTTTAACACTATTTTAGCCATAATGTTCAAAGTAAGGTTCTTCATTGAAGCTTATACGGTTGTAATATTGAAATCACCCGGGGGCTTATTAGGAGGCATACAGTATTTTACCAGGTTGCTGGAAAAAAAAAGTTCAGCCTAACAAAGGCAACTTTTACCTCTGTACTGGAGTCCCATCATCAAAAAGCTTCCTGAGGATGACAACCTCTTTTTCCAGACCACAGTATCTGATAATCAAACATCAATATCAAAGCATATTTATACATTACTTCAGTCTAAAAGCTGGTTAACTGTGCATATTATGAGGTGTATACATTCATTATAATTTGTGGATTTTGCTGTCGCACAATTTTTCTCTTTCAATGTTGAAACTTTGCAGTGAGCCACTGCAGCAACATCCAAGAATAGACGATGTGTGTAGCAGATGGTGCCACTGGTGACTTAGGCTTGGTATGGAGCTTATTACATGTGCCGCCATCTGGCGAGTAAAACATATCCAGCCTCACTAATTTGCTATTTGCTGTCCACCAGAAATGGTGTCACAAGTAATTAACTTCCTCAAAATCCCCTAAGCATGCAGGACTAACTAATGTTAAATATTACTGTACCAGCACTTGTGATTCATTACCATTAAAAACAAATGCACAGTGACCCAAAGGATCTATGTGCCCCGCCACAATATACAGAAAAAAGCTACACAATGTGCACAGCATGTCTGGATGCACAAAAATGATATGTTCTTGGGCCTTGTGACCTTGCATGTGGGTCAAGGTCAAAAGCAATGCATGGCGCACATGCCCTTGGTATGATGCATCTCTGGTATAAATTTCATTATTCTATCTCTAAGGGTTCTAGAGATATGCTACCAGACACGGAAATGGATATGTTCTTGGGCCCTGTTTTCAAGGTCAAAAACAATACACAGCGCACATGCCCATGTTATGATGCATCTCTGGTATAAATTTCATTATTCTATCTCTTAGGGTTTTAGAGATATGCTCCCGGGTGGACAGACGGATGGGCACAGCCACTATGCCTACTAACTCTATGTCCCCCTATGCAGAAAAAAGCTATACAATGTATACAGCATGTCTTGATGCACAAAAATTGATATGTTCTTGGGCTTTGTGACCTTGAAAATAGGTCAAGGTCAAAACAAATAAAAATTGCACACGTGCCCTTGGTATGATGCATCTCCGGTATAAATTTCATTATTCTATATCTTATGGTTCTAGAGATATGCTCCCGGCTGGACGGACATATGGACGGATGGATGGGCACAGCCCCTATGCCAACTAACTCTATGTCCCCCAATGTAGAAGAAAGCTATACAATTTATACAGCATGTCTGGATGCACAAAAATGGATATGTTCTTGGGCCTTATGACCTTGAAAATAGGTCAAGGTCAAAAGCAATAAAAATTGCATACATGCCCTTGGTATGATGCATCTCTGGTATAAATTTAATTATTCTATCTCTTAGGATTCTAGAGATATGCTCCTGGATGGACGGACATCTCCTTTGAAATTAAAAGCTTCATACACTATTCCACCATACCGATACTGGTATAAACAGGTGAATAGTAATACAATTTTTAGCACCATGAAGTTGACTAGAGGTGTTATGAAGTAAAGTGTACTAAGGTATTGGCTGAAAGCCACCTCTTCCACTGTACTGGAGACGGAAACGGCCCCTTTCCCTACTAATTCTATGTCCCCCTGTGCCACCTTCAATGGCGGAGGACAATTACAGATCTATTTGAAAAAATGCAATCTATTACTGTTGTAAAGAATGATCAAGACAGTGTCAAATAGTTATGCACAATCACTTACATCCAACCTCCTGTTCTTTCTGCCTGTTCATCATATGACCGACCTATGTCTATGTTGGAAATGTTACCTTTCTGAAAAAATTATTTAATTTCATTTGTTAGTGACAGCCACATATATGTATCAATATTCTGATATAGAAGAGTACATGTCATGTATAATGTTTCGTCTTAATTTTAAATTTTAAATTCCAGAGTTGTACCAGATTTGATTGAAGCAGTTGTGCTCTATGGCCAAAAATAAATTTACTATCTCAGCAAAAGAGCACGTCAGATGCACTATTCTGCTTGGTGGCAGCACCTGCTTCCTGTGTCATATGACAATTTTAACCAATGGATGAAGCAAGGTTTGTTTCTTTCCAAGCGTCTCCACCTCCAACAGGTGGAAGTAACCCATAGTGACACCTACAGGAGACATACTCCACTGAGAGTGAAATGTTTCAGAATGACAAAAATGTGGCAGTACATGCCTATGAATCATTAAATGAAATCACTTACTCCCACTATGATCTGTGACAAATATCTGGGGTTATTTTGAGATCTGCAAGGTACATACCACCCCCCATGAATTACGAAATAAAATAATTTCCTTCTACCATGATTTCCAACAAAACAGTGAGAGTATATGCTACTTCCTATGAATTCCTAAATGTAATACCATACCTCTGCCATGATGTCAGAAGCTGCCTGGTTGCCAATCATTCGCAAGCTCATCTCGAATTTTTGTTCTGAAGCAATCAAATGTCAAAGGCTATCACATACAAAGTGAAGCAAAGTATAAAATCATGTTTTCTTTTAAGTCATGTATCAGCGCCAGAGATTCAATTTTGTTTCCTAAATTGAGTGCTACATCATTCTTGATTATACCTTGAATCAAAATGCTTGAAAATGTTAACATTTTGAAATCTGTCATGAGATATGGTGAATCTGGACTTTTTTTTTCTTTTTGGTTCAACATGTACCTGTATTTTGAAATACCCAACATGCTGCCAGTCCTGTTGAATTACTCACCAATAAATTATTGACAACAGAGCAGTGCTCTGACAAAATCTTGTGGCAATAGAGCACTGCTCAGACAAAGTCTTGTAGCACAACCACAGGTGAAGACAGACCGAATATTAAGACAGGTTTCACTGTATCTCTAGATTGCTAGTTCTGATTATTTCAAGGCAACCTTCTGGCATTGTAACATCATAATTCAAGTGACATCGTCCCATGAATATTGTATATACCAGTACACATACAGTCAAAGAAGGGAGACTGGCCCAATGATGACTAACTTGTGCTCTTTGAAACAAGGTGGTCTCCCACATGACCTGGGCCTACACAAATAACATCAAAGATAGCAAGCCATGTACGTATCCTGAACATGTTCATCTTTCAAGCCAGGTGTTCTCTCATGGGCATACCAAACTCAACCTCTATCCCCAGGACAGAGACCCCTGTGATCCATACTCTATGACGCAGGCAGTACATAATGACTATGGCACTATTTTACCTGCTTGTTATACTTGTCATGCTCAGTCCTATGCTGCACATTCATCTGGCTGAAACATCTGCTGAACACATCAACCATACACGGATACATGTGCACTATAAAGAAAGTTAAAACTCAACCATCCATATTTTGCAGTCAGTATCAGATTTGCACTATAGGTACATCTACATCATTACCATACATCGTTTTTGGTGGATTTCGTGTTACTTTTTCGGCAACAATAACTGGTCCCCTTCAGTAGTTGATCCTACAGCAGCCAGAACAAAACAGAAACCAGGAAGGACTTGCTGAGCAACAATCTGAATTTGTCTGTCCGTCTTCAAAGTGGAATTTGGCACCAGTTAGGCTGGCATATCTACTGCAGAGGTCTCATCTTTGAGAGACCATCTGCCTTTTAAGACCATGTTTATGAGGTCCCCCCCCCCCCCCCCGCCATATTTGACCACCATTGAGGTACCACTTGCAGTGGGCTACCACCATCTGGGTGGTCTCTAATGGAGGTACATGTACTAGAACATACATGTACATCTGGGGATATTTTGAGATCTGCAAGTTTCATTTGCCCTAATTACTCCAATCTATAATACTACAACCTTTGTTCAATTCAGCTCATCGTGACACCAAAATCTAATCAGTTCATCTTGCCAGCTAAGGTAAGAATAATTCCAAATTTGAGCAAAATACATGGAGACATTCTGTAGATATTGGGGTAACGAGAATGTGCACATCTGGATGGATGGACGGACGGACAGACAACACAAAAGAGAAAGGGTCCCCCCATGGAGTGGACCCTTAAAAATGCTAATACATGTCACATGATATGTAGGTAAAATAAAAGGACTTATAGCTGTAGCATACTAACAATATTTGGTCATTCTTCTATTGGAAACAGTCCCATCCCTTATGATGAAGTACACATGTCTCAATGTTTTCAATTTGTTTAATTCTGTCCCTTTGGCTTTTTACACAAGACGCTGAGCAGCTTTCCTTGGCACAGGTCTGCTACTAAGCTGTCACTTCACACCAAGGAAAGCTGTTAATGTGGGCCATGGAGAAGGTCTGAAAGTCAATAATCTTTCAACTTTGAAAAAGAAAAAAAAAAAAGAAAATGACATTTGAAATATGGAAATTGTCAAGACAGTTTCCACCCACCTGGTGTAAAGTCCATATCTTCCTCTGGCATACTGGACGGTGATTCCAGGTCGTCCTCATCATTTGTATCTTTCTCCTGACTGTCTCTGTCCACCAAAAACTTTGGTTTCTTGGGAAGGTTCAGAGACAGAGACCTCTTGGCTAATTTCTTATTATTTGAAGTGTCCTTGGCTACATTTTCCTCGCTTTCATCCACAGAATGATGAATAGTTGTACTGGAGCGTAGAAACTTAAGAAATGACCTTTCATGGCGCCAATGTTTTTTATGTTCCTCTTTTGGTAATTCCTCTTTTGTTTCATCACTATGGTTTTCCTCTTTCCGTCTGTCTTTTGCTTTATTTTCTTTAAGGTGTTCATCATTTAGTGACTCTTCCACAAAATTATTTTCTTTCAGATCATCGTCATCAGAACTCTCCGATATGCTTCCATCAGCAGCATCTTTAGACGGACCATTACTGAGTATCTTGGCGGCCAGGTCTGTCTTAGATGAGGATGGGGGAATACTTGACGAACTAGAACTTCTCTTTTTCCTTTCTTCATACCATTCTTTTTTCTCCTCTATCAAATTCTTAAATCTCTGTATCAGTGTGGTTTCTGGCTTTCCCCCAGGGTCTACATTCTTCGTTTTTGGACTATGATTTTCCTCCTCTTTAACAGGGGTCGCTACTGTTGGTGCTGGATCTAATGTTGCCTCCTCTTCCTCCTGTTCCTCATGAAGTAATGTCTCAGCAGAAGGAAGACGGATATTTTGGAGCGGAGTACACTGCAGTTTACGATAAAAGAAGTAGTTTTGGAAGCAGGCAAGTTTAAATGCAGACAGGAGATGTAACTCAGATGTGGTCTGTTGCCGACTGGGACTCATGATCACAGTGAACAGACACTGATCCATCTCTGAAATAAAACAAACAACCACAATGCAATTGTCTGCAGCGCTCAAAGTTTTCTCCCAATTTTCTTATCTGTATAATTCACATAAGGATACTTTAAATTTATGAACAGTCTCATACAAGTAAAAATCTTATTAGCTCACTGACTCTTTTTAATGCATGTACTGTAAATACACTGATTTTCACACATATACATTTTCCTGGTTTTTAATTCAGGCATTCAACTGCAGTTTAAATTCCAGTCTTTTTTTTTTTTTTTTGGCTTCTAGTAAACCTATGTTAAAACACTGTTTCACTGTGTTTTAATTTATTTTCATGCTTTTGTGCCATCAGAGAAATAAACGAAAATAAAAATACAGTGCAACCAATAGCATGGCAATGTGGTACCCTCTCTTTTAAAGTCAGCCCAAGTTCACCAACAGTATGGCCTCATAAGACGGGTGGCCTCTCTGGAGGGGAAAAACAACACACAAATCCCATATTTGCTGCATGGAGAGGTGGCCTCAGTAGAGGGAATAGACTCTTATCAGTGGAACTTACATGAGGGGGACCACGGTACACCAAAACAGAGCTTGTACATGTAGTTATAACAGTATTGAGGGCATGTGATTGTACCTGGTTGGACCTGACAAATATACCACAGTTTAGAGTACCTCAATTCATTCATTTATGTGATTTCAAACTTATTTGCTAATTATTTTATTGTGAATTTTAATGTACATTTGTAAATGAGCATGCCAGCAGGATGTACAAAAAATTAAGAAAAAAAACATAGGCATGAAAGAAGTGAGAACAGGAATGTGGAAAAAAGTATACAAAGAACGTTTGTGCCAACATAAGGAATAATCTTTACAGAGGAAGCCCCAGCCACACCAGCACAATCCGTTAAAGTTTGATATACATGTATATCTGATTACAATATGAAAATAACATATTGCTAATTATGATATTTACGTGTGAAAGTGACAGTTTTATTGACACTTTCTCACAATTTGAAGATGCTGCCATATTCTGAATAATTATATACATAATATCAGCATCCAGATAAACTACAAAACCACTACATTGAGAAATAAAAATACTATGCTGAACTACTATTTGGCATAGTATTGTGGCAGTTATACACACACTTGTTCTGCTTAATGTTTCAGATACCTGTATTGATGATATAAACACAACCCTTAGAGATGACCAAATCATGGTCTCTCAAGCTAGACGCCTTTCCAAGGGAGGTACCAACAAGATGAAATGTATTGAGCAAAGGGTAGCCTGTAAAAGTGGTCTTTCATGATGGATGATCCCTCAAGCCGGGGACCAGTCTGGTCAGCAGCTTTCTTTATTGGACACTGGGTACATTAGACCAGACAGCATCAAGACAAGTTTTTGGCTCAATCCATCCTCAGAGTGTTAAAAATAAATAAACAAAACAAAGAAAAACAAACAATATAATGTCCAGCATGATGCACATGTACATGTGTATACAAATGACTGCTATGATGCAGAATTAACTTTTAAAAAATCCTGTTCAAAAAAGGAGCCACACTATACAAACAAAAATGTCCATATCTATGCACACAATTAAAAATAAAAAGTTCTGGCACCAGTATCAGCAAAACCAAAAGTAACACTGCCGAGCATCTATCCATGCACACTAATGTGTACCTACCACCACACAGGTGTAGAGGTGCCAAGACAGATACACAGCCAGACACCACAGCCAACTGAAGCTGAAATGGAATTGAAAGTGATACCGACCAAACCAACCTTCTACCGGTTGCGCAAGGTAGAATGTCCACTCCTGTTGATCCTCGTTAGACTCCAGCAACCAACAGCAGCCATTGTCCTCCCGATGCCAAAATCTGAAAGTTGAAGCAGAAGTCCTGTGACCTTGACACAACTTATACTCTCTTAAGGAGCTAGACTTCATCAGCCCCCAGGTGGCTCCACCTGCACCTGGTGGTTACTTGGAAATGTACTGGTGGCTCCATCTGTTGTTAACATATGCTATTGAAGGTAACTCTGTATGTCATTGCCTTGATATTATCCTGTCATGTCTGTTCTTGAAAACTGAACAGAGATGACAGCTATGAGACTGGCTACAGGCACCTCTTATGGTATCTTTATCCATAGCATAACAGTCAATTTAGACTTGTCATTTATAGCATAGATAACTTTCTAGACAGCAACCGTTTGATTAGTCAGTCATATATTTTGGCCCAACCTTTACTTCACAATAAAAACAAAAGGTCCAAGTGCCTAATGCTCTTGACATATAATTGGATGATCATCATGCGAAAATATTTCCTGAAATGCACTCCCTCCATGATCTTGAGAAGGAATGTCAACCTGATCCATATTATGCAACATTAAACTTTGACATGATTCACATTTGTGGTATATTTCATATCAT
This sequence comes from Hermodice carunculata, assembly GCA_964020975.1. Taxonomy (NCBI): domain Eukaryota; kingdom Metazoa; phylum Annelida; class Polychaeta; order Eunicida; family Amphinomidae; genus Hermodice; species Hermodice carunculata. The sequence continues at coordinate 77,428,439 of OZ026615.1, read as the reverse complement.
TAGCTTCATTCTTTCTCAACATATTGAATTAAGTGTCCTTTATTCATGTGCCTAATGACATTGAAAAACAGGTCAAGGTAAGAAAACACATCACAAAATTTGACCATTGTCCTAATGTGCCATATTTGGTGTAAATACAGTAGTTCAACTTCAATTGATTATCTCACTAATGAATTTCATTTGTTTTGACAGCTATTATGTTAGTTCCAACAAAAAGCACTAGTGGTGCCACCACACATCATGGACGTATGCACATAAGTTAAAATGTAAGGATCATCACCAACAAATCATTTGCTGAAATCCATTCCCTCTGTGACCTTGAAAAAAAGGGTCAAGGTCAATCATATAATCCAATATCAAACTTCTACATATGATACACATTTGTGCTACACTTGGTATGGTTAGCCTTACTAGTACTCAACATATTGAATTTAGTGTTCTTCACTTAAGTGCTTAATGACTTTCAAAATACATGTGGGTCAAGGTCATTCAAACTTTTGGCCTAATGCACATTTAGAGTAAATTTTGTAGGTCCATCTCAATTTATTATTGCAAGAACGAATTGATTGTGTTTTTGATACCTATGATATTGGTTCCAATTAATATCACGTGTGGCACCACCCTGACTCCAAATGCCATAAGACTCTTGTATGTATTACTCATATTTTCCATTGACCTATAGATGGCACCACTAGTATCGTTCTGGTTTGACAAATTAGTCTGCAGCATATTCCCACCAAATTCCGTAAGGATCCATTGAAAATCAAATGCACTTGAGCCTTCACAATGTTTTGACTTTTCAGCCACTGTATTAATTTTATTATTTATCCACCAGGTGGCAACACCACTGCTGAACAGAACCTACATTGCCATGAATAGAACATGTCGAAAAAAATGTCAAAAGGCTTTGCTATCGTGTTGACAAGCAATTGTTTATGGACAGATGGACAGACATACATGAGTGATTGCATAAGCTGTGCAACCTATGGTCAGCAGAGCTAAAAGTCTCAAAGATTGCAACCTTGGTAATTTTCATTCTCATAATTTGCTTTACCAACCCAAAATAATCTAGGTTTGTCACACATTGAAATTTTCTTTGATTTTTTTGGAAACAAGCTTCAACACTTGGAAATGTTTTTATCGAATATTCTTCCAAGAATTCCAGACAAATCTGCCTCCAAAGCAGACAAAGCTCTGTATTTTCTCAAAGTGGAGTGGAGAAAACATAGAGATTGGTCTGTTTAGCAGGTAACAAACCACAGTAAAATTCAGAGCCTGCAGGCTGAACTAAGTGTCTGTACTGGCAAAAACTTGAAGAAGTTTCTCGAGAATTTTACCTGTGAATGGTTTTCACCCTCCGGACAAGCCCTGCCCCCTGCAACCTGGTAAACAGCTGATTGATAAGAGTAACAAACAAGCTGGATACCATGTCTGTCTCCCACCGAACGATGTCATGTTGTACCGGCAGACCGGGGCTACTTTTGGACTTGTTTGTGTTGGTGGGTTCTGTTGCCATGGAAACATACTGAATTTGGTTGACATCTGGATCCCATTCATTCCATTTGGATATATCACATAAATGTTTTAGCACCACCTACAAGATAAATTGTTGAATGAGTTTTGTTGGTTTGTGTGTCACATTACAGGTAGTGGTTTGTCAGACTACTGGTTTCGTGCTTCAAAACACATCAAATCATAAATATATCAATCATCTACACTAGATTCAACATGATAAAAGTAATGAACACATTTTTCATTTTGTATTTGATACTTCTGTATTGTCCGTGTTAATCGTTGGAATAGCAATGTCATACTTCTCATGCACGTCAGTGATGCGTACTATTAACCCTTTCCCCCTTAAACTGGCTGGTGGTCAAATGTCATCTGCTTCAGAATTTTCAACTGATTTCAATAGCAATGAAAAACAATTTGACTGAGAATTGAAGATGAGACCTGTCAAGAAAACATGACCCAGGTCAACAACTTTCCTCGGCATGGGTTGGGCACTTAGTGCCCAACCCATGCCGAGGAAAGTTGTTGACTCAGTCTTAATTCAAGAGGGAAAGGGTTAAAGATTATTGACAAAGCTTTGCACAACAAAATATGTTGAATGGGCTCAAAATGGCCAAAATAAAATGTCTGGAAAACTAAACCAGACAGCAGTCATACCTATACCTTTGTAAATTTATACATATTCAAATGTGTCATAGTGTGCCTCTTGTGTACATTACATATAGAGTAGGTCTTCCAGTATATTTTACAAAAATTATTCTACAATTGGTTCAAAAGCAAATAATATCTGTAAAAAAATATCCCAGTAATGTTGCCAATTCTGCCTACCTGAGGATCAGACAACAATACATTTACTTCAGGTGCTTTGTCAAAGGCAGGATAGGAAGCCAGTAGGTCAGCAGACACAGTTACATGTAGATAGTGCATGGGAACCTGAGGCTACACATGTATGTTTGAAACTACTGTATTTTAACAATACTTAGAGGTTGGCATGCCTGCGTAAAATAGTACATGCCAACAGACAAGTTATAGAGGGCAGCACTGATGAAAATAAAGGTCACCTGACCTATTCTCACCATCACTGTGGTCAGGGCAGGTCATGTGATATGTCTTGACCAGTGCTTCATCTGCTACTTCCTGTCTGTGGGTGGGTGTGCCATTATAAGGTGCTAGGCTGTTCATGGAATATGTGCAAATTCAGGTATTTGAAGAAATATCCATGGATGTTAGGGTTTGCTCTCTATGCCTTCCCACACATGTTGAACTATGCAGCGGTCATCATGGTAGCCTAACCTATTAAACTTGGTGTCATCTTGAGATGGCCAGAGCTGGTAACTGGATTTCAAGAGGTCCATACTCATATACCCAAGCTGCAATTGACATCTCATAGAGTGCGGAAGTGGGTTAATTTTTTGCTGATGAAATCATTACACTGAACCTTTCCGTTTTATGATAGAAGGATAACAGTGCACCTAAGGGAAGCTGTCAAAAGATAAATGTTGGATGAAAAAAAAAAACTACTCTAGTTTAGTGGGGAGGGGGGGGGGAGTTGAAGGCCCATTTAGTTTTCCATCCGACAAAAACGATATAAGCAAAAAATATTGACATACTTGCAAACAGGAAAACATTGTTTTGCTGATGTATTCGATGTGGTTGTAACAGGTTCATTAAAGTAGCTGTCAACATTTTTTTATGCATAAAAAGTATTTCAGGTTGCATTTTCTGGAAGGGAAAAGAACACCATGAGTGCGCGGTAGTGCAGGCCCCATTTCCCACCATTAGTTTTGTATCAGATTAATTCATTTTTGTATGATATGGAAGTTCTGGCATGTATGCTGTTTGTTCATGCTCAAATATTAAAATGTAAGTGAATAAATTATTAAAATGGTAGAAAGCATTTGTTTTATTGTTATACTAGCCTCATGAGTTGTGAGTATATATCACATACAGGTATTGAAATACACCTTTATATAAACTCACGACTCTGAGCCTCAAAACCCTCGCAATATTTAATACATGTATATAGTATTTGTTATTTAGCCATTCAAGACAAAATGGCCTTTGGATGAAGACTTTAAAATGCCAGATATGGAAATATAAATGCATACTGTTAAAACCTGTAAATAAATACTTAATACAAAAGAAAGAAGGCATAAATTTCAATGGTGAAGTTACTTTATTTGACAGTATTTAGTATCAATCATTCATACGTGGATGTGATCAGAGAGTTGTGAACCACCACAATGTCATCACATTCAGGAAGACCAAAGTTTCACTGTAAAGTAAACTTTAGGGGGGTTTTTTTTTGGGGGGGGGGGAGGAAGGGGGTCTGAGTCAAAACTAAATTACTTAAGTTTCTGGCCTAACTTAAGGGACAAGAAGGATGGGTCTATGAATTTATTGTGTTTATATCAGGAGCTTGAGGTATTAAAGAGGTTGGGTATAATTAATGAATTATAGAGCCTCACATTTTTCACAGGATGTGTTGGTTTAAATTGTAGAAATGACACTGAACCTTGTACTAGCTGTGATGCTGTTCATTGCCAAGACTCACCTGGGATGATCCCTTGACCTTACTGTAACAGCCATACACACTGAGTGGCTGTCTGAGGAAGTCGCACATGAGCGGTCGAGTCCATATTCTCTGGTCGTACCCATAAGCATGTAGCTTCCACCCGCCATTTATTCCCACTGGGAAGGGCTGAAACAGAAAGGCACATCACATGTAAAGTGGCCTTAGTTCCTCCCTAAAAGGCCAGGACAAATTTCTAAGTGCACCAGAAATATGACTTTGTATGAATGGCCTCTCTTGAGGGTGGGTGGGTGGCGGTTTACACTGACAGGACCAGTGGCCTCTGTGGACAGGGGCACCTAGCTCTCATCCAGGGACCTAGTAAGAAAGGCACCCTACACATTGTGCATTTGTGGATAGGTACAGTTCAAACATATTTTATTCATACAAATTACAATACCCTACTTTCAAGTGGTGTAATATAACTGTATCTATAAATATATTTGGTACTTTTTGTCTATGAAGTGACACAAGTTGGGCACTTTAAATGTTCTATTATACCTTGTAAAAATTTAAGTCCATAAAAACTGGTTCTCTGACGCCAGTGTTTCAATTAACATGCCATATTTCTCACCATGCACATTCCTACCAGAAATGTCTGGTCATGCAGAATTTGACATTATGTAAGGCAAGCCCTATTGTCTGGGACAACTATTTTCCTCAGTATGAATGAATGAATGAATGAACAAATGAAACAAACAAACAAACAAATAAATAAATGAATTACATATGAGCTCTATAGACATGTTACCCAATAGCTGTCTGAGCTTGTGCCAGAATTATTCAGGCGAAAAACCAATCCAAACTTGCTGCTGTGGTGAAGGTCACTTGCTTTTTTTTTTTTTGTTGCATGACATTTGTCAACAACTTTCCACAAAATACTGTACGCACAGTGCACAGTGGAAAGCTGTTGACACACTGCCCTGCTTCTGTAAAGCTCATGTTGCTTGCTTAAGACAAGGATATATATGTGGGTACAGCATGTCTTAAACAATACAAACTATATTGCTCTTGCAAATATGATGACTTGGAAAGATATTTTATTTTAATTTTAACTGATTAATTCAAATATTTTTATTTTCATACTTTTTTTTTGTAAAAGGGATAGTCATATCCTCTAAATAATATAAACTTTCTTTTCATCATGCTAAAAATAATCATTCTCAGTTTGCAGAAATGTTAGTACATGTACCACTACTGGTGTATCCATCAGTGAGGCTGCATCGTGGTCCATGTTTATACTCCCATCGCTTGTTGACAGGCAATTTTGACAGGAAATGAATATGCATGTGTGGTATGTACTCGACATATAGACCTACCTGCCATGTATATTATTTTAACCTAGCAAAATTGACAAGCTCAAAGACAGGTAGCAACAAACTACATGTAGGTCATGTTTTAACATCCCATGCAGCTAAAAAGATAATTAAAATGTGCATCCTATGTCATAGTAAGTAATTCAATAATCACATGAAACTATTGACCGAGTGGCACAATGTCTGAGCCAGTTTAACCCACTCTTGGTCAGAGTACAACTGAGTCAATAGTTTTCCTTAGCATGGACTGGGCACAATGTGCCTAACCTGTGCCAATGGAATCTACTGACCCAGGGTGTGCCATTATGAATGGTCTTACACACAAACCCAGCAAAAGTATTTTCTCAAAACAAGAAATTGAAGTAAAAATATGAAGGCAGATGACAATTTACATCTAGGCACTCTGGGTGACTTGAGTGAGAAAGGGTTAATAAATGGGTCATACATGTACCTATAGCTGCATAGTCATAATCTTGTGACATTCTTATCTGCTTTGCTTTTGGTAATAAGTAAATATATGTGTGCTTTGTGAAATTAATATACACTACATCAAGACTTTTTATCACATTCTCTGTAATACCAGATAAACTGTTATTGATTTGTTAATCACAGAGGCCAACATGATTATACCTTTCACTCACTGTCTTCAAGCTGGTGCAATGAACAAACACAGGGCTAGAACTCTTGCCCTTTGCCTGTGGCATAACTTAACCCTCCCTACCAATGGCATTGAAACTGGCTCAAAAGTTGACTCGCCTGCTACACAGATGTTCTTGGCCAGCGTTCAACTGACTGTGCCCAGGCTGGGGCTGGTCAAAACCTGGCGCCCCAAGAAAGTCTACTATGGAGGCAATAGCTTGACTTGATACAACCTGGGTGTCTGTGCCAAAGAAAGTTGAGTTGATCCTGGGCATGTTAACCCAATATATCTCACATATAATTCTTACTTTAAGTACTGTCCATTAATAAGAATCTGAAGCATAAACAGAGAGGTAGAGAACTCTTGACTTCTAGCCCATTTTGTCCAAGTCTGAAAGTGCAAAGGAAATTGTTCCCCTTTCCTGGTCAGCCAGAAACTGAGTCAACAGTTTTCCTTGGTGTGGGTTGGGGGCATTGCACCAAACGTGCACCAAGGAAAGCTATTAACCAGGGGCATGTCATTATGACAAGCTTTACCTATAATTCTCAGGTTAACTCATCCCATACCAGTCCCTGATTTTTCCGTATATTTACCCAGATTTGAGACGACAATTGCATATTTAAATTCTTCATGAAAAGAGCTTTTGTTCAAGTACCAACATGCCTATAGTCTTAAGTCAGTGGTTCTGGCACTGACCAAGGCCTGTCACCATAGTATGGAATGAGTTAAACAAAAAAAAAAAAAAAAAAAAGAAAATCTACTGACATGCAATTAAGTCAAAATATAATTGCAGACAACACTTTAAATCCTGAAGCTTTTGCAAAACTTGAGTCGGAAAAGAAGTGCTGTTATCCAAGTACATGTAACTAGAATTTCCTATTCCATAACAATGAAAACTTCTCTATTCTTGGTGGTTATTAGTACCAGCATACCAGCACTATTTAAAGGTTCTGGTGATGTTGACTGGCAATGTCCTTGGTCTGTAACAACTGCCATAAATCCAACTGAATAGAATTCTACATGTCATAATTGTCCAAGTTATGACTGCATCACACACGCAGACAGTTGGAAGCATTATATACAGGTTAACCAATCAATAAATTGTTTAACAATTGTGTGTGCCCATAGATTTGCAATATTGTCACAAGTCAGACCAGCATGACACATGGTAAACATAAAGAAAATAAAATATAATAAAAAATAGAAATAATAAAAAACAAAAAAACAACAACAACAGACACACACATATTCCACACATTCATGGAGGCTTGCAGGTCAAGCATTTCCAGAATGTCTTGTTGATAGAATGCATAATTAATTTATCCCCCAAAAAATTACTCTAAAAACACTTGATAAGGGAATGCCTAAAATTCACCAAGGGAACCTTAGCTGCAGACTTTCCATTTAACCCTTTCATGACATCTACCAACATCACTCCCAGTATCCTTCCAAAGTACACTGTTGCCATGTAACCTTGCCCCCAGACACAATGACCCCAGTGAGTCTCCAAGAACATGTGCTCATTCTAATATTTTTTGGCAAAATTTTATGGAACAGAATGTTCTACGTGACCCATCAGTAGAATCTGGAGACATAGTTCTTTCTACATATGCAGCTTGGATATTGACATACAGAGTATTAACATCATTGTGTAGTTTAAGCGTATGTCCACCCAAACTCTGCAAAGGGTTATGGTGGTGTCAGGGCAGTGACCCTCTGTCAAAGGTTAAAGTACTGAAAAGGTTAAACTTAGGGGACATGTGAACATATGTGCTGTAAGTATATTTGAATACACTATTTTTTTCACTTTCAATAAAATATTGCAAAAAAAATTTCAATGCCACATGTGCATGCCCATAATCATAATAAGCACATTGTCACACTCCGTGCCAAGTCAAACAGCAAATCAATGAACTGGAGTGGCTCTACAGGTTAAAAATATCATTTGACAGACTCAGCACATTAATGTGTACAGTGGTCCCTGTCTTGAGAGACCACCCCAACAGTTGGCCCAAAAGCAGCCTCTTGAGACAGGTACGTGCCTTTCTTCAGAGGTACAATAACATGGAAAAGACAGCAGTGGGAATCTGGCAAAAGTGGTCTTTAAAGCCAGGTGGTTGCTCATTGGAATGGCCTCTCAAGACAGAGACCATTGTACAGACAATGTATTTGGGATAAACTGCTGTATCCTGTGTTAGAGTGAAGCTGGCTGGACAGCCTAACTCAACCACATGTACTAGTCTTTTGTTTACAACTTTTTGTTTGAAATTAAAAACTTAAAAATAAAACCCATGCTTGCCTAGTCTTCCCAGATTACACACTGAAAGGTCTAATGGTCCCTGTCTTGAGGGACCACTCCAATGACAGACTACCTGCTTAAAAGACCATCATGTTCTGGACACTGTGCTATAGTAATTTTCATGTTATTTATACCTTCTATGAGAGACCATCTGTATTAAGAGACCACAATTTTGTGATCTCCAGGGAGTGGTCTCCAAGACAGGTTTCACTGAAATGCTATAATGAACCCTGTTTTATGCCCACTCGGCTCGTTTGCCTACCACAGCATGTGTATTATATCGTATACATAAGAACAGCTGATGTCTGGCTAGCCAATGGAACATCCTCTGTTCTGTTCAAACAAAGTGCAATCATGCTGTACCGGTCCTGCTATAATTATGACAAAGACCATGCATTCTGGGCTGAGCAATGTTACATTGCCTGATTAACAGGCACAATGACATAGGTCTTTCAGTCTGCAATGAGCTCTGTGCAGACCAGAACATATCAAATGCCATCATGGTGTATGCTTTATGCCTCCATGCCACTGATGTTCTGATGTCCTCCTGTCATTTTCTCACAGCATTATGTTTAACCATCTGATAGACAAAAGCACAAAGAGAAATGTGTTGAGATAGGAGGGCCTGTTATGTGTGTGCAGATGAGTATAGTGTCATCTATTATAATACACCTTCTATGAAATGCCCCTCTTTAAGGGCCAGCTATGTGTGTTTGGATGGATATAGTGTCATTTATTATAATGCACCTTCTGTGAAATGTCCCTCATTATGGGCCTGTTGGGGGTGGTCATTATTTACAGGGGATGGAGGGGTGGAGCTCGGGATATTGGGATAGGGTATTATCATAGTTTTTGTGCCCCCCCCCAAGCAAGTCTGCAGAATTTTGTGACCCACCAGCAAGTCTGCAGAATTAGTGCCCCGCCCCCTCCCCCTGTATACATTCAGCATTTCAGAACTATTCAATGGGTATACAGAGATAAATTTGGAATTTGTAGTTCCTTTGAACTTAAGATAACTTTATTAGACAGATCCAGAATGCAAAACTGGTAAAAATGACTAAATCGGCAAAGAAAAATCACAAAGAAATCAGCAAAGTCATTCCACTAGAGGACAATATGGCTATCCCACTGGAGGATAAGCATATGGAAATAGACCTTGAGAGCTATCACCACCACTTGTGCGGTCTTGTTATGTACCCATTGATCCCATGCATGATCTGGACAGTTCCATCCAAGATGACCCGTTTGACTTTTGGGAAGTGATTACCCATGGTCAAGTTTTTAACCATATTCATATCATATCTACATTGTGTGATTTTTCTCAAACTCAGAGGAAACATACTTACATACGAACAATATACATGTGTGGGACAACATTTAATATTTCATGTTCAAAAGATCAACTACAGATCATGTCCAATGCCAGTCTAAAATACATACCAATTAAGTTTTGTTGCATTTTAACTATCAATACAATGATGTGGTTTCAAAGTTCATTCATTGATTGTGTTGCTCTCATTCCCACTTGGAGTTCCCTTCACTATTTTAGCCTTATACAGGTTATTGTACATATGGCATAGGAAAATCAAAGCAAATGCACATCCTACATTAAAGCAACAGTGTCATTTTAAACTTCATATTTTGTTAGAACTGCCAATTAAAAATTCAGGAAAAGACAAAGAAGAAGAAAAAAACAGCATGTGGTGTGTCAGGGCAAAGACATACACATGTAGACTAGTATTTGTACGATAATTATGCATAATGTAGTCTTTTATTTGATACATGTATATTACAATGGACAAACTTTCACAGTGGTTCTTTTTTTTGTAATTTTGATCCCTCTTTTTTTTACATTTGAAGTAAAAGTTGTGTGAAGTCAGTTGATTAAATTATGTGTTCCATGCTGAATTGCTGTTCTGTTTATTGCTTCATGTTGAAAAAAATAAAGTACAGTGGTCCCTGTCTGGAGAGACAGGCCCTTCAGCAGGTCAAAATATGGTCCCTCAAAACAGGTAATCTTTCATTAGAGGTACAATAACATGGAAAATATGGTCTTTATATTAAAAAGGATATCCTGTTTCTCATCAGAGGATTCTTTCAAGACAGGTAGGTACCACTGTATGTAGTTCTGAAAACTTGAAAATCACATTTAGTGTATAGAATAAATCATTTTGTCTTTCAAATTGTTTAGAGAAGAAGCAAATATTGACTGTGGTACTACATGTTGTATGACTTTGTTATAAACTGATTCACAATTTGATGACACCCCCACCCCCCACCCCCATTAGGAGCATGTGTATTTTTTTGGCCCCCCCCCCCATAATTGGGTACAGAAATTTTGTGAACCCCCCCTCCCCCCATATCCCAAGGGACTCACCCTGGGAAATAATGACTGCACCCTATGTATGTGTAGATGGATATGGTGTCATCTATAGTGCTCCTTCTGTGAAATACCCTTCATGAAGGGCCTGTTGTGTGTGTGTAGATGGATATAGTGTAATCTATAGTGCTCCTTCTGTGAAAATGCCCCTCATTACAAGGTGGTTCGTGATGTGAAAGGTGGGTCTGTCAGCTCACACTACAGCAATTTAATATTACTTTTATATAACATCCCCTCATTATGAGGCATCCTGCTGCAATATGGTCTACCAGATTTATCTTAATAAGGACACAGTCCCTAATAAGTGCACCCCCCATTTTTTTTTAAAAGGACCCCCAAAATATCCCATAGTTTTCAAACAAGTGGTAGAATATTGTTACACTTAGAATCTACATTTTTTTAGGTTTTTGTGGATGACGTTTTTTCATAGTGCACTGTGCATTTATTAAGATGAATACAGTACATGTAATCCATGGCCTCCTTCACCAGTGTTATAACAGGGAAGCACTGCAATTACTTCATGTAGTACCTTAAAACTTAAAGTAAAATGTACTTTCTGGTGGATCAAAACATTTTAATGTAAATGGTAAGTGAGGTCTAACAAACAAGACGCCAATGGGCCTAATGCTCTGCTGACATGTAATGACCTGCCATACACCCTGGGAAATGACGAAGGCACTCCAGAACAATCAAACCGCCCTGTCAACTGTCTAATGTATGCAGATGACTTGGTATTATTATCAACCTGCCCCCTAAAACTACAAACACAACTGGATAAATTACATGCATGTTGTTCAGAATGGCATTTAAATGTAAATATACAAAAAACCAAACTCATTGAATTTAATTCACATGGGCAGAATGGTTCAAATAAGTACAAATATGGAAGAATTGAATTAGAAAATGTAAAGGAGTACCAATATCTTGGGATTGTGCTGACAGCCAGTGGAACTTTTACTCCTGCTATGGATACTCTCTATAGAAAAGCCCCAAAAGTTTTGTTCCACCTTAAAAGTTCATTAAACAACAGTAATTCCAACCCCAAGCTGGGTCTGAAATTTGTTGACACATTAATTAAACCAATACTAACCTATGGTTGTGAATATGGGGAGCTCTTAACAGTGGGTGCAACACAATGCGAAAGGAGTTTTGGTTTGAAAAGAAAAACCTTGATTCAAAATTTGAAAAATTATAACTACATTTTTGCAAGTATATTCTGAATGTACATGGAAAAACCACTAATATGGCAGTCTATAGCAAATTAGGGAGATATCCCCTGTACATTAATATGGAAACATATAATAAAGTATATGGACTACATTCAAAATGGGGAAGATGACAGTCTAGTAGGATGTGCATACAAGGAAGCAGTTCAACATAAATCAGATAAATGCACATATCTGGGTAATATCAATATTGTTCTCTCGGAATTTGGCTCCCAAGTAGACAAACATAACTGGAAAGAAGTGGGTGAAGCAATGAAACAACAATTTTATAAACTGTGGTATGAAACACTAAATAAAAACAAAGACACCAATTTCAAAGGAAACAAACTAAGATTTTATAGAATATGCAAAAGTGAATTCTCATATGAAGAATATCTAGATGTTATTAAAAACCCACATCATAGAGCCACTATAACGAGATTAAGAACAAGTACCCATAAATTACATATTGAATCTGGCAGACATAATGGGACACCACTTGATGACAGACTCTGTAAACATTGTGATATGGATCAAATTGATGATGAATACCATTTTATATTTGAATGCAAAAAACACATGTTACCAAGACAAGAACTACTGCAACACTGTCAAAATGAAACCAGATTTTTTAACCTGATGACCCAAGAACAGAAAGTTTTCTACATGTTTAATTCAAGCGAAAAATTGCTAAAAGCACTTGGTGGATATGTTTGGACGTGTTTCCAAACCAGAGCTCAATAACTTATTGGTGGCACATGAAGGAAAATATAGATTTGTACATACATATTCTTGTGATTCATGTAAAGCTATGCTGTATACTGTATATTAGTCTTTGTAGTCTTTAGTCATGCTGTTTGCCCACAGAGGGCACCATGAAATTTCAATGTAACTGTTGGCCCCTAGAGGGCAGAAGTGGTTTAATAAAGATCTTGAACTTGTAATTCGACAAAAATCAAAAACACAATAACAGTAATTTCCTGAAATGCAACACGCCTGTGACCTTGAGAAAGTAGGTCAAGGTCATCCAGACTGTACAATATAAAACTTCTACATTATACTCGTGATAAACACTGTGGTATGATTATTTTTATCAGTAGCTTTATGGCTTGATCATTGACCTAACACAAACATGGTAAAAATTTTGCAGCTACATCTAAATTTATCAACACAATAAAGAATTTTGTTTGTTGTTCACCTATGATGCTGCTTACACATTTGTGGTACATTTGGTATAATTGTTCGAGTTCTTTTTCAACATACTGAATTTAGTATCCTTTACTAAAGTGCTAAATGACCTTGAAAATAGGTCAAGCTCACCCAAAATGTTACAGTGTGATCATTGGTCTAATGCACATTTCGTATGAATTTTGTTGTTTCATCTCAATGCATTATCAAAATAATGAATTGAATGAGATTTTGATATGTATGATGTTAGTTCCAATTAATACCACCAGCAGTGCTACTGCAATGCCACATAATTATGACACAGACTTTTATCTGTATAATATTTCTAAAATGGTACTTGGATCTACATTTATGTCTACATGTCAAGATGTCATGAACCATCACAGAAAAATAATTTTGTGTGCATTCCCTCTATGACCTTGAAAAAGTAGGTCAATGATATCCATACTAAGCATATGATACATATTTATGGTATATTTGGTAACATTAACATTATTTTTTCACAAAATATTTAATTTAACGTATTTTCAACACACTTTGGTCCATATCTTCCAGAATACTACAAATGGCACCACCAAATTTCAGTGCATTTTTGTCTTTTTACTTACTGAAATTCCTACCAAGTTTCATGATGATTCATGAAAACTCTTCAGAAAAATGTATTTTATTGAATCTTGAAAGTTCAGCAACTTTGTAGAAGAAACATAATTTAGTACAGATAAATTTGCCACTTAGGATCCACATAGCAACTAAAGTACCATTTTATTCTAAAAGGTGGAACACAAATGCAACCCTGAATGTATTATTTCTCCATGAAAACATTTGTCAGAGTATCTTGCCTGTGTATGTACCTACACTATTTTTGAAAGACACCTTATTGAAGTGAAGCTCATGATGCTGTTTTAATGCTCCCTCCATGCTGTATTAATGCTCCAAGAAAGTATTAATGCAGCAGGATACTGCATCAACACTGCCTTTATGCTGCAATGATGCTTCATTTATGCAGCATGGTCATGTTGCACTGATGCTTCAACTGAACTATCAATGTAGCATTAATTATGCTGCAATCATGCAGTGTCTTCATGATCCCAAGGCAGTACATGATTATACTTCACATATGCTCCCAAGAAGCATAGATCCAGCATGATGTTACTTTGATAATTCTGGCCATACTGTATTTATAATGCTCCCAAGAAGCATAAGTACAGCATGGCAGTACAGTGGTACCTCTCTTGAGAGACCCCTCTAATGACAGACCGCACATCTTTTTAAGACCGCTCTGTAAGAACACTGCGCTATCTTTTCCATGTTGTTGTACCTCTAATGAAAGACCACCTGTTTTGAGAGACCGCATTTTGACCCACCCTAGGGGCGGTCTCTCAAAAGAGGTACCACTGTATTGATTCAGCATACATATATGCTTCATGGCTGTAATACTCCTACCAGAAGCAGCATTGCTGCAGCATGCCACTGCTAACAGCATCCTGCGGCCACAATCCTGCATTTTATGCTGTGTTGATACTGCGTCTATGTTGCAATAATATGATCATGATGCAGTGATACTACTTTGTTACTGCACTGATGCTGCATTTTGATAAGAGACATACAATAGCAAACCCACATTTATCTGTGGTAGTCTTTACGCCATAGATTACAATAACCCATGGCTAACAGCAAACTTGCTGACTCAGTCTTTATCCAAAGGGAAAAGGGTAACATGTTATATCTTAAATTGAAGTTCATATTGGACTTTTAATCCATGTGATAATATTTCTGATATCCAGATATTTTGCCGGAATGGATTAAAAGTCCAATATGAACTTCAATTTATGATTTACTAATCAACATGTGAGAAAAATGTCTTTGAAACAATATATATGTTATATCTTTTTTTAATGTTTTGACTTTGTTCAGCAAAAGTACCATGTTGTGTAGATTTTTTTTAGTCTTTTAACTTTTGTTTTTTTTTTTCAAATCTGTTACATATTATTTAATGTGAGATATGGATCCCTGCTATCATTCCAAGAGTCAACATGGACTGTGTCTATAAATGTAACATTTTACGATTTTCAACGATACTGTTTTTTGGGTTTTTTTTGCAAAGAAACAAAGAAGCAGCATTGATGACAAGATTGTGGGTGTGTTGACAGGTGAGGGCTTTCACTGTGCCAGGTATACATTTGTAATCCTCCACAGATACCCTTTAACCCTTTCACTGTCAACTGCCACTAAAGTTGAACTACTTAACACAGACTGCTCTCAAATATGGTGCGGGATTCATGTTCCTTGTAAAAATTCTTTTTAACCAAGTACCAGCATGCCTGAAGTTACACAGAAAATAACAGTCCAGATCAACAGCTTTAAAAGTGCGCTGACGAAAAACTGTTAACACGGTCCAAAATGTGGCAATGAAAGAGTTAAAACATCAGCCGTTGAATTCACCCGACCATAGAATGCAAAACCTAACTGGCATATACATATATGCATCTGGCAGGATACTGTAAACAGTATTGCCCGCTGCAGCTGTGCCCTGGCTGAGCCCTAGCTGGCTGATTTGCATTCAATATCGCTGGCACTTTGATGGCATATGTAACAAAGCTCAAAATCGGATGTTCCACAAGCCATATGTCTATAATGCTGATACAATAAACATAACAAAACATCACCTGACCTCACTTCTGACACACTATAACTGGACATTTGACACTATATACATACTGCATTGTATAGTTGAAGAGATGCTGTTAATTGCCATAATTTGTGTATTTCTATGTGGAAAACTTACGTCTAGAAACATAAAGCTAAATATGAAATGTACTGTCAACATTCAGACAAAAACCAGAGTCAGCAGCAGACCAGGTGCGCATAAGGCCTACATATGTACATGTACGTCACAGGTCCTGTCACTAAGATGTTCTTGAACCACTTTTAGCTCACCTTGTATGTAAACTTTACCAATAGCATATCACTCAAATCTTTCTCTGCCTATAATTCAAAGGTTGGTAACCTGAGTATGCCAGTGCAATTCTCATTGTGCACACAAACATGTTGCCATATTGTAGAGATTGAACTGCAGGCTTCATATTTCATGCATCAAAATGAACACGCAATACAGGAAACAAACTCTTGCATCATTGAACACTTGTGCAGACTGAGGAAGAATTGACTGACTGTAGCATACATCCTCAGGTGTTTGTATTCTTTGACCCAGTCATTATCATCCACATGTTGAAATGTTCAAACAAACATTACCTACCTTGATTTTTTGTAGAATCTGTAAGACATCCAAACTGTTCAAGATTTGTGGCTGAAATAAGAAAATAAAACAAAAATTGAGTATATAAATCACACAAATTAACTTGTAGAAGTTTTGATGGTACATACAGGTAACATTATTCTATGTATTTCAAGATAGCCTTGAAAGTTAAAGGTAATTCACAGGGTACATCATGTATTGATGTCATACTTTTCTGTTTGTTTCTTTTCATCGTTATTTTTCTCATGGGACCAATACAACTTTGAATGGATATATGACGTGTGCAGAGCAGCAAGGGAAACTGATATTCAACATAATGGCCTTAAGAGCGCTCATCTTTTGAATGCTATCTGTTTGTTTTCATTGCATTCATACATGTGTTTGTTTTGTGTGTATATATGTGATAAACATGTACATGTGTGTGTGTGTGTATATATATATATGTATATACATATATATATACATATATATATATATATATATATATATACATACGTACGTACATACATACATACATACGTACGTACATACATACATACATACATACATACACACAATTACCATTAACTTTGCAATAAAGGCTATCACAACAAAGGAAATCAATAGCATTTTGAAAACAAGACATTAAAGATGTTGTGGAAGTTTTTTCTTTTTGGCTTTTTCTTTGTTGTTTTTTCTTTTTTTCCAGTGTGTGTTTTTTTGTGTGCGTTTTTTTTTTTGTTGTTGTTGTTGTTGTTGTTGTTGGGTTTTTTTTTGCTTGTTTCAGTTTGCACTTAGCCTGATAAATACAATATGGACAGATGAATCCTTCTCTTACAAACAGCCAGCACACGGTGAATCTGGTCAACAAGTGTGACCCACATCTTTTTCACCTGTAACACTAAATGGTAACTTCAGCTCATCACTATAAATTATGTATCAAATAACATGTTTTAAAGAAGTTAAAATATGTTTATTAATTTGCTTATATCTATTATTTCTTGATACAAGGTAACATCTAAATATTTAAAACATGTACAACAGCACTCACTTTTTTGCAGATTTGATTTGTAAATTATACAGTGTCTGGTGTTGGAGACAAATAACAAATGCCAATTTGTTTATAAACAAACACTAATAAAATGAATCATTTGCAAAATTGGTGATAACATGCTGGCCTTATTCTGCACAAACCTTAAATTTGAGTACACGACCCAGTAGTGACCTTTAACCCATACACGCATTGATAAATGTAGTCATATACCTAGCAGCAGATGTTAACCTAACCTATATTCTACATCTTGGAGCAATGTAATTTGAAAATGATATTGCATCTGTTACATGCTGCATACATACCCCATGCTATTTCTGCATAAAGTTTATGCACAAACTTCCCTTTAACATACATGTATTAACATTTATTTTCCCACATATTTAGCACACAACTTTATTCCTTTCAGACGGATACCTCACATTATGTTGATGCTAATTCTCCTGGTTTCTCACTACTTCTGATATTTTGTGTTTAGCTATCAACTGGGATTATATTACATAATATGTCTACCTCAACATAATGTTGATGCTAATTCTCATGGATTCTCACTACTCCCAATATTTTGTGTTTAGTTATGCCATCAACTTGGATGGTATTACATAATAAATCCACCTCAACAGTTTACTACCACATGACATGCTTAACTCCTTCCCCTACAACCAATCAAAACTGGCTAGCTGTCCTATGCTGTCTGCTTCAATTTTTTGACTAATTTCAACAGTAATGAAAAACAAGAACCCTATCCATGCCACAGAAATCTGTTAAAATGGATCCTGTTGTCTTGATAAGTCTTGTCTCCAATTTTTTGTTCTAATTGTTTTTCATTACTGTTGAAATTAGTCAAAAAATTAAAGCAGATGGCATAAGACAGCCAGCCAGCCAGCTTCCCCTAAAACCAACCAAAACTGGCTGGCTGTCTTATGCCGTCTGCTTCAATTTTTGGACTAATTTCAACAGTAATGAAAAACAATTAGAACAAAAATTGGAGACAAAACCTATCAAGACAACAGGATCCATTGTAACAGATTTCCGTGACATGAATAGGGTTTTTGGCACCCAACCGATGCCAAGGAAAGCTGTTGACTTTTAACCCTTTGAGTGCCAGTCACGGCTTAAGCTGTGCTGATGAAGCTGGATTACTGTAATGATTCCAGATAGATAGTCCTCATTAAAAGACCTTTCAGTCAAGTACCAGCATGCCTATGTTCCCACTGAAAAATTTGGTCCAGGTCAACAGCTTTCCTTGGGGCACTTTCCGCGCAACGCGCAGAAAGTGCCCCAAGGAAAGCTGTTGACTCAGTCTCTAAATTGGCTCTGTAAGAGTTAACAGTAATTCGAAGAGGAAACGGTAAAGTATCTGATGCAGTATTGCTCCCAGTTCTCCTCCTACTGTCAACCTATGGCTATGCCAGAACATCCAAGTGACATGAAGTTGTATTTTCTGTCATACATGTACATGTCCCTAATGCTTTGGAACCAAACCAGTGACATCTGAGAATAACCCATTGGTTATCATATCCGCATTGCCCCACACAAAGACTCACTCCTGCTATTAGTTTTCCATCGTAACTTTAAATTGTGTTTGCTGCTGAAACACAAGGTGATACACAACACATGTAATTATATATCAGAAATTACCATTCATCCAGTTATGTTTGGTCTTGGCTAGATTTCTTCAACAGGTGTTCAAGTTGTACTTTTTATATTCATGGAGCAATGAGAGGACTGTGACAGTCCTGTATTCAGTTGACTTTGGACGCACACTAAAATTGGCCCTACAGGTGGCATTTGAAATAAAATCAAAGGTTATGCTTTACTTTCCAATTGCAACCCAAAGGTCCATTATACAGTACATATACACACAAAGAATGGATTAAGGACAGGTAAGACACCAAAAATAAATCCCACTTTAGTCAATCCTAGCTCAAAATGTATTTGCGTTAGGATAACATATCATATATGTGTGTACTCGTCATACTCCAAAGAATTCATATGTCCCATATTTGGGTGTCTGTGCTGTTAATTGTTGAATGAACAATTGAAAGTTGACCGAAAAGCATCCACCCCATAAATGTCGATATAAGTCACTAATTATTAGTGATAAAATCATAATTGGACTTGCATCTTATTCCTGACATATTGGCAACAACAAAAAAATCTTCCAATTTTTTATGTTTGGTCCCGTTTTTCTGTTATCTCTCCATCCTCAAAGTTTGACATTTCAATTTTCCCTTTGATTTTCAGGATGTTCATTTTCTTCATTAAATAGAAAAAGAGCAAAGCAAAATTTTGAAAATCGCTGAATCGCTTTTGCAGGTCAGACATTACAGAATCAAAAGCCATTAACCAGATTAAGTTTAGCCCAGCCGTTTTCTTAGAATAACCATTCTTAGGTGGGGTTCTCGTCCTATTATCCTTTCTGAGAAAACAAGCTTCAAAGGCATTTGATGTTGATCATTTGCATCTGAAACAATATCATTTGTTCCAGTTGAGCTGATATTTGTACAAAATGTAGTAAACATTGTTCCTTAATGTTTGCAGAGGTTGTCAATCAATTCTTGGCCAATCACATGAATAAAAGAGCCTTTGAACTACGGAAAACATTATTCAGCGATCTGTCAAACGGCGACAACGACAGTCTTTTTTCAAAGTGTGACATCATGGAGACAGCCCTTTGGGCCCTGTTACCTCAAGCATGGCAATGAAAGTTGTGATGCCATGCTTTGGTGTGGCGGCCTACGGCCACTTGTGGTCAGTGCACGGATGGTAGGTTTGGTCTTCCGGCCCTTACCTCTTCATCCCGTTTTTAGGGATAGTATTTTATTGTTTGTACTCCTATATACATACTTTATGAAGTTAGCTTGTTAGACTTGTCTATACACTTTAACTGGTTAGCTTGTCATTATTTTGTAGTTATTTTCTCAATGAGTTTCATTTCTCTTTCCAACCTGAGTATTGTAACGCTATTTTGTGTGTTTTCTCTGCTGTTCACGTTTATGCTTATTTCGATGTGTTTATTTGTATTTTTATTTCCTCATCCCTGGGTTTCGATAAAGTATTATTATGCATGAGGGTATTGTTGATTAAGGTGCCAGTCTTTTTCCCGTCTTTGGTGTGAAGGACCACTGGGGTAACCCATCGTGGCACGGCCTTTGAAGTTTGAAGGGATATCGTCTGATGATTCCCGCTCCTCTTGTACATTTCAAGTCTCCCTTCATAAGAATGCAAAACAATCAAGATAACGATAAAGTAAACAACTAAGGCTATATGTTAGCATGTTTGCATCTTTTCCATGCCCATAAACATACTTTTGGCATGCTGCCTTATTTCACATGGCCACCCTGACACTCTCCTTTTGCCATGGGCCGTTGCTACCTGCAGCCACGTGACAGGCTGTTAAGAATGATTGACGGGTGGCAATGTTCCGTTTGGCAACTGAAAACCAAAAGAATGACACATGGATGTTTGGATGTCCACATGTCTGTGTGGTTTTTGGTGTTTTTCTCATATTTCTACTTTAGATAAAAGCTTGAAATTTTTACAACTAATAGAAAGGACATTCATCTTGTAAAAACTGTTAAAATCTCAAAATTGGCCATGCAAAGGTTTCTGGTGTCTTACCTGTCTTTAAAAAGTCTCCACAATAAGCCAGTGATAATGTAACAGTTCTTACATTATTATCAACAGTTGAGCAAAAATCACTGATTGGTGAAAAGTCTAACAGAGTTTTTAAATAAAAGATTTTGTGTCATCCTTGTGTTGGGGGAGACTGGGGTAGTTTCTGATAGCATACTCAATAACCTAGGACTCCTAGAGAAGATTTATGCAGTCTGCAAGAAGACATGTTCATAGAATTGTTTAAAAAAGAATTGCAGATATCTGATCATTCGTCTGCGAGAGTGCAAATGATCATAAATTCCCAAGCATCAAGGCATGTTTTGCTTTGCAAAAAAAAAAAAAAAATCCTCAAGGTACTTTTTTTTAATATTTTAAGGTTTATGGAGTTTGAAACCAGGAGTGATGTTGACCACAGAGGGGTCATATACCCAATGATGCATTGCAGCACAGGGCAGTTGATGGTAAAGACATCAGACATTTCTAGCCTACATGCTGTAATTTCTTGACAAAGCCTTTGATATAAATGTAATCTATGTGACCTGATCTGGTTAGTGAGCCACTTAAAAACTCTTTCCTGGTTAATATAAGATTGAGTCAACAGCTTACCTTGATGCAGGTTGGGCATATTGCATCCAACCAGGGCCAAGGAAAGCTGTTGACCTAGGGCATGCTACCATTATGGGTAACATCTACAATTCTCACCAAAATGTTTTATGTTGACAAGAATTTTATGGAAAAAGATTGAGGCAGATGACGATCTGCACCAAGGCAGTTTGGGGCAATTTGAGTGTGGAGTTAACAGCACCAATCAACATCACACTCTTCACCATTCCCACTGTATGACCCATTCCTCACTAAAGGTGTTATCACACTCTTCACCTTTCCAAGTGTATGACCCATTCCTTACTAAAGGTGTTGTCACAGTCTTCAATTTCCCAGTGTATGATCATATTCCATACTTAAGGTGTTAACATGTAAGCAGCCTTTTGTCCGCAAATATTGGCATGCCTTTGATATTTTTGGAGTTTAGGATGACTCAATTCTCTGCAGACCAGTATTTATTCATCTAATATCTTGCATGTTGCTCATGTAAGCATTATTTAATAAAAACAGCGGTGCAAGTGTCATCTGCAAAACTGATGAGTGAAAGACAAGCATGCTTGAGATCATGAATAATGATGAAAAATCATCAGGGTTCCAACCAGGAACCTTGAAGCACAGAATCTCTGCAAAAGATACTCATAAACCCCTTAACCAAACCTGCTTCCCTGATTCAGGTAACTAAATTCAACGGTCTGCTCAGTGGTTGACACAGTTACAAATCCCTGGTCTTATTTGAATGCAAACACAACAGCCCAAAATAGTATAGCTGAACAAGGTCTAGTTTTCACCGGCCGATGATACTTTTGGCTGCTAAGACAGAACTGATGCAGTGCAAGAAAGGATGTACTAGTCCAAAGAGAATTAAGTGCAGGGACTACTGATGTCATTAGCCAAATGCTAATGTTTCATTCATTTCACTTAAGAAATTTACAAATGGCTAATTTATTTCAACATGAATTACATGCGTCAGGTCAAATTCTGCAGTGACTGCTGTTTTATTTCCTGATTTGGCAACAAATTTTGAAGTCCTAGATCTGTCCTTGCAGTTGCCCTTATCTTTTACATGTTATTTTTGTGAATTTTCACTTGTTCTGCATCAAATTTCACTTAAACTTGATGATGGGAATTTTCACGCCCTGTGACATAAAGTGAGATGAGGATGAAAGTCATCTTGGATTGATGGATGAAGCAATGATGACTGGTGAGCCATGCGGTCTGCGTAAGTTACCATTCATTCACAGAACTTTATCTTATTAGATTGTTGATACTGATGAGGGTTTTTTATGTTACGATACCTTCAATTTAATTACTTATTTTTCTACCATAGCCAGCTGGTTGTAACATCCATGTAAGCATCTAGCTCAATGAGTCTAAACTCCCTTGGGAGCCTTCATCACGCTATTGTATAATTATGTGTGTGTTATTGTGAAAATAAAAATTGAATTCAACTTAATCTTTAAGGTAGCGGCGGGGATTGAGCCTCGCGCAGCGGTCCCGCGACTTTGACGTTGCATAGATGAACTATGTTTCACATTTCACCCACAAAACCATACATTTTATTAATTGTTCAGACATCTAGATTTGTTAGAAAGAAGATTCATATCGATACGATTATTTTCAAGGGTTTTATACGCCCGTTTACAAGAGGGTATCAGATTTGACATTTTGTCAGCAGTTCTTTAAAAATAATCGATGCAAAAGTGTATTACCTATGTAAAATTAAAGTATAGACCAATATGCAGGAACCGTATTTTTTGTTTACAAATAAAATACATAATAACAGAATTATCGAATTCTTTGATCATCATTTTAAACTTCAGCAGTTACTTCATTTTGTGGGCTACAAAAGTCTTGGAAGGGGACATCTGACGGAAAAACAAAAAAAACGGTTCCCAGATAATATATTTATCTTTCAAAAGACGATTATTTGAAGCAGATCGATCAATTAGCTTTTTATTGACGCTGTCCACAAAATTGATTCATAAGCAGAAAATTTCATTCCGAGAAATCGCCGTTGAAAGATTTGAGGCCCTTTTTTTCGCACATTGTTGGCCATAATGACAATACAGCTTTCCAAATTCGGCCCGTTTTGGTCCCAGTACTTCGAAGAAATGTCAATCAACATCTTTGATGTGTAGTTTCCAACATACAATGATGTTTATTGGCTTAAAAAAGCAGTTTTTTACCCGAATGACATCAAATGCAGCCACACTTGAAAGCTTGTCACTCAGGTTTCCACGTGAATGGGACAGCTTCAAAGGGGGATTCGAAAGCGGATTAGCCACGTGACCCGAAGGTGCCATCACCTTGACCCTAGCAACATTGTTTGCATATGGCGCCGCTTGAACAAACGGGTTGCAGTTTCACAGCTTGCTCTACTCAGAAGGAGCCCGGTAGGCAGGAGTTGCTCACTCACTTCTCATCACCTTGGATCAAAGAACAACATGGCTTTATTAACGGCATGGATGGGACATTCGCCATTCAGTGTCTTGGACTACTTGCGATCACGGAAGAAAAGGAAGCAGATGGATGACAATGTGAAAAAAAGTGTTGACGACCAGGAATATGGATAGGACTGGGTCCGAGGGTAAATCGGACTTCAGCACAGTCACCGACTTCAATGTAGCTTATAAATGCTAGATAGGCGGTCAACATGAATGATCGTGACGTAACATTTAAGACAATAGTCCTGTTACTGATAAACAAACACTCCCAGGATAAATTATACTTCAAAGAAGAAACAAAACAAAAAACAAAAACAAAAAAAACCCAAAGCGAATGTTTCATATGTGTTGAGAATCAATTAGTTTCAACGTTGTATTGGTGATGAAACTGTATTGCTAGATTGAAAAACCTAATCCATTGATTTGCTGAAGTAGTCTTTGATCAGACCCTGACGGTTACATAGATCAATATTAGTTATAAAGCACCAGACCACGCTCAGATGTAAGGTGATGACGCTACCCTTCGTGCGCAAGGGTAAAACTTTCTTGCCTGCTAAGACGGACTGTGTTTGCTTGCCTGGCAACATGCACTTCAAGCGCAATTTAACAATTACACAGAGCGAGTCTGTCTGGCAGTCAAGAAAGTTTCCAATTCCCACAAAATTGAGAAAGGGATGGGCATCGTGAGGCAGTGTGTTCTTCGTGGCCTTGGCTTGTGCGCTTTTTTTTGTTTTTGTTTTGTTTTGTTGTTTTTGTTCTTGCCGGGAGCACAATAGAATACGCCAAGCCTATTTCATTGGTTCCTCCACATATTAGCGCCTTCCTTGTGATTAAGAATGCCATTCACTTTGCCACGTTTTTCTCGCGTATTGCCATTCGAAACCTTGCCACTCATGTAACATATTTTTTATTTTGTGGAGATAACTAGCCCACTGAAAGATAGTTGGCTCACCCTTGAACTGCAATAAACTGATCGAGACACAAAACCGAAACTTCCTGATGGGTGGGTGCGGGCGAGTGGTATCGGAACATGCCGCGCACAGTGAGACAAAATACTTTTATGTGACCGATCAACCAGCTAAAAGCAGAGTGCAGAGTCGCTTTTTGCAGTCATTTAACAGTAATCTGATTATTTTATCCCCCTGATGGTCAAATTTTTAAAACTTTTTTTTCTGTCCCCTCGCTCAGTGTACTTCGAAACACCCCCGTATGAAGTGGGCAAGTCCGTGTACGTGCAATGTGCCAGTCTTCCAGTTCCACAAAATGGGACAGCGCTACAGACGATACCAGTTTTAGTGGAGGCGTGTGCTTCATATAAATTTACTTCAAGGTTAACATTTAATGCTATTCACCGTTTCACATTCAGGTAAACGGACATATAATTATTGAAGGCAGATATAATTATTTACGCTGAATCGAATCCCCGCTTTTATAGTTTGCGGCATATTTATAGCCAAGTGGTCCAGTGTTAGGATTCCTCGATCGTCATGCGTATTTTTTGCCAGTAAACATTAAAAGCAAATTGGTCTTGGATAGGGCAAGACTGTAGAAAGGGTTGTAAGCCTTTATGATGTATACAATGCCATGATTCTTAGTAACGATTTACGCATAGGTTGAAATCGCCTTCATTGAAAACACACTGAGGCTCACGTCCATCGCCAGGTGCCGTTTTGACAATCGTCACCTTTTATCGTCCCTTACTTTTTAATTTTTTTTATCACACCGAGAAGGAAAACATGAGCCCATCGATTTAATTATCTACATGGCCATTTGGTCACCACAACAAACCCATTAATCTGTCCTAATCTTGTCAAGCAGTTTATACAAGAATTGGTAGGAGCGCACCTCAAAATGTCACAGTTGGTCGCTTGTCGTTGCTACGGTCCTGGATTGTGGAAAGCAGCCGACTGCTATCCAAACTTTGGCGGACTAATTAGCATACATTTGTAAACAGACATGCTCATGCTGCAGCCGGCTAAAACATGGTCATGTTTTTTCCCTTTTTTATCACATAAATTTTGCTTTTTTAGTAATCATGTTTGGTGACAAGAAAGTTAAAGTGCCAAACTTTACAGAAATGGAAAAAACTCATTTTCTGTCGGGTCATGATTTTGCCCTTATAGCTCAATCCCCGCCGCTACCTTAATGTGGAAGAACTAAGGAAAACTGGTGTAATCACACCAAGCCTGGCATTTACAATTTCCAAAAGTTCATAGCATCATACTTTCACTTTATTTATAATTGTTAAGAAACTCAAAGTTTCAGTTTCAGTTTCTATATTAGAAATAAATTTGTATCAATTACTGAGTTAAGAAAGTCAAATGTTTCTGATTGGTCACTCTTATTATTTTTATTTTTTTTTCATTCACTGTTATCTTGAATGTGGCAGGACAAGAGAAAACTCTTGTAATCGTAACAAGCTTGGCATTTGTCATTACCCAGAGTTGATTGCATCATGCTTTCACATAATATTAATACAATTTATAAGAATTGTAAGGAAAATGAAAGTTTCAGTTTCAGTTTCTTTACACAATTTACAGCAGTTATTGAGTTTACAAAGTATGATTCTGATTGGTTAATGCTAACAGCCCTTTGGCAGGTGGCACTTCGGTGCTTGCTCAAGGTGCACAAAGAGCAAGGAAGAATTAAAAAAGAAATTTCATGTGGCAGGGAGAATTGAAATTTAGATTGAGCAACATGCATGGTATAAAACTATTTCATGTCAAAGATAAAGTTCAAATGAGGTCAGCCTGATTTGATTTTATCTAGCACCAAACAAAGGTTACCCAATACAATTCAATGACAATAACAAATACAACAAATAAGCATTAATACACTTTCACATCACAGGTGCTTAAATAGCCCAACAAACTAAGTCTGCTGACTTCTTTTCAGTCGTATTAATTTTGTGTCAGAAGTAATTATGTTTTCTGATCATAATTTATGTGTGCGTACATTTATCTACTTATATCTGGACCCCACTGCACTGGCAGTGGGGTCCATAGGAATATATAAATAAATTAATATACACACACATAAATTATAATGATAAGGAAACATAATTACTTCTATAGAAATCAACATTTGTCTTTTTCTGTTGTACTTTGAATATGCATCATGCAGCCAACCTCATGCAAGGCTGACGCCAACAACAATGGCAATGGAAACCAAAACATGAATCGTGCTTGGACCCAGACCCCGGGCCAGGCTCAAGGCAAGCAGACACTCAGTGACTCACCTGGTTGTTCTTGTTGCATGCACCCACCAGCTTCAGTCCAATTAGAAATATGATAAGCAAGGTAGCTATTATAACGCTTATCAAAAAGAAGTAATTAACATCGAGGCTCTCGACCATTATAATGCACGCAAAAGTAATGCATCAACACAGAGTTTGGTACACCACTGCCCAGTTGGCACATGTCACAGCTGGCCGGATATTTTGCCTGTTACTTCCGGTAATCGCAAAAGCCTGCGCACAGACGCCAAACTTGTTTAAAATGGCAGCCTCCATGAAATCGTGAACTTTTTATTCGAGCCGGTGAGTTTTGTGGTGATCCTTTGCAGTTTAAGCTCGGTATATCTTTCTGAGTTGTGAAAGAGCACACAAATATAAGATGAGTTAAAATATGCTACCTATTTGCGTGTGGTGTAATTAAGTGTGATAAAATTTGTGTTTGATAGCGGAAAGTTTTAAATTGTCATGCTGCATTGCTGGGACCTTCAATATTGCTTCATTCAGTTTAATACAACTCACAATCATGGGAGCTTCTTTAGAAACCACCACACTTCTCGGTCAGCGGCACCATTTTCAAACTTTCTAGTACTATCGGTGTCAGACTGTGAGGCATAACTAATCAATCAAGGATACCTGTCTGCTAACCAACAATCCAACATGCCAATGGCCTCATTTATTGTTATTCGTTGAATATATATTACAAAATACAAGGGGCTGCACACACCGTCAATATAGGCCAATTTCCACTCTGATGTGTTATAAGGGTAGCCTTGTACATAATAGGTAGCAATTTATAATGTTAAACATAGAGTGCATAGATCGAGCAAAAACAAACAGGCAAAAACTGAACATATGATATATCACACTTATATCTGTCAACCTTCCCCACTGAAACTGTTCCAAGACAGAGGCATGATGCCAGGCAGAGATTGACCCTGGTTATGCCACTACTTTTTTCAGAAACACTGCCCAACTGCAATATAAGGCCAAAGAAAAAAAAGTCTGTGTTTGGGGTTTCCCTACCGACCCTTGCCCAAACCTCCCTTTCCTAAAACTTTTTATTGATTTTCAAAAAAAAAAAAAAAATCTAGGCAGATTTTCTTCATGAAATCAACAATTTATCCTTTTAAGTCACTTTTCTTCTGTTTTCAGAGCAAAAATTAAAAAAAAAAAAAAAAAAAAAAAGCCTACCTACCTACCCTATTTATTTTTGGCATGTAACCTCAAACACACTATTTATTTTCTTTGGCCTAACGATTTTATGGTATGTTATGTAGTAGGGTCCTAGCAGTTGACCAGGGGATATGGCACTACCAGAGTTAAGTCATTCTTAGTTTGATGTTCATTACCTGTCTTGTAACATGTTTCTGCTCTTTTCCAGGGTTTCATTATATTTATACAGTTTGCATACAGAGCCAGTGTTCCTGCAGCCAGCAGTCATGACGTCAATCATC
Organism: Hermodice carunculata; assembly: GCA_964020975.1. NCBI lineage: Eukaryota > Metazoa > Annelida > Polychaeta > Eunicida > Amphinomidae > Hermodice > Hermodice carunculata. Next base: position 77,399,684 of record OZ026615.1, on the reverse strand, counting down.
AAGCTGCAGGCATTGTCAGGAGTGGAAGGAGAGAGTCCGCTATGTTATATTCTGCAGGTGGATGAGTTCCGTTTCTTACTGGATTGTGGATGGGATGAAAACTTCACTGTTCTTCACATAGACAACCTAAAAAAGTAAATCTTTATGCCCTTTAACATAATATATGATGTATGTATGTACATGAATGCATACATGGACAGATCTAGACTTTAAAAAATTGCAGCCAACATTGGAAATACATGTTGATGAGGAGTAAAACTTTCTGCAAATGTCGTTCTTATTTTTGCTTTGTGTATTGAAATGTACAAATCGACCCAAACATGAGATAAAAATTTTATAGCATGCTTTGTAGATATGAAATTATCAACTCGCACTGGATACCATATAGTAGAACTCATTCGCTTCACTCACTCGTTCTGCTATATGGCATCCAGTGCTCGTTGCTATACTTCATATCGTCAACAATGCATGCTACAATCTATTAAATACATACATACATACATACATACATACATACATACATACATACATACATACATACATACATACATACATATATGGTTTCACCAAACTAGTACTTGTGAAATAGTAATAATTTTTATTGTCTAATTTCTGAAGGCAGTTTGCAATGCACAATCTGATATTAAATGATGTGTATCTTTGAAAAAATCATCACATGTACCTTTTTAACATACAAGAATAGAAAAAATCTTTATTTGATTTTCCAGTTTATTGTTTGTCTGTTATACAATATGTCTGACACAAAGTGCTTTGAAATAAAAAAGGAAACAGAATTTGATACTGTAGTTTCATTGCTGCAGCATCTATATCTAAAATGTTGAGAAATTTCTTGTTTTGTTGATCTAACTTACAAGAATTGTGAACGTTTCATCAACATGGCAAAATACGCCTCACATGTGGAGGCATGTTATTGTATTTGTGCTTACATTTATAGCTGATGTATGCACATGTACACAACATTTGGTGAGTCACTCTGAATATTTTATGTTGCAGACACATACACCAGATAGATGCAGTATTGCTATCTTATCCAGACATGATGCATCTAGGAGCTCTACCTTATGTGGTAGGGAAATGCAACCTGACATGCCCCATCTATGCTACTATCCCTGTGTATAAGATGGGGCAAATGTTTATGTATGATCTGTACCAGGTAAGTGACGGTTCAATGTTTCCTTTTAAACATCCAGCAGTCATGTAAAAGATAATCCTGGTGTTGAACATTTCCCATACAAACCATCTAAAACTGGGTGGTAGTGGTTAAATGTTAACTGCTTCAAAGTTCTTGACTGATTTCAGTATTCCTGAACTCAAAATTGAATGACAATTTTGGTTTGAGGTTTTAGGGAACATCATCTATACCTTTTGTGATAAAATGAACATTTTGAATAGAGGCCACTCATCTGAGGTCCTTATGGAGGGATATTTTTTGTCAAAGTCAAATGTGACCAGAAAGTTAAATTCATCAAATGCAAATATACAGGATAATACTTTCATTACTGTCCTCTGCCTCAAGAACAAGCAACTAAATGACTGTGTGGTACCCTGGCATATTAACTTTTTTGAATGTGAAACTTTACCAGCCTTTCAGCTACTTAGGGTCACCAGGGCAAGATAAATGTTCAAAAATCCAAATGCCCACAGGGATAGTTGTTATTGAAAACTATAATTATGAGCCTCCTAGGAAAACAATTTGCCCCAATTTTGTTTTTTAATTCAGCTTTTTAAGCTGAATTATCAGTCAGCTGAGGTTGTAGGATGGCCAGTCATGTGTCTGTTGTTCGTTCACATTTTACATTTTCTCTGAAACCATCAGCTGGATCTTGTTGAACTTGGTGGTGATCTACTTTGAAAATGTCTTTACTAATTTGCTCAAAGGGTCATGTTCGAGTGATTTTTGGATTTCTGTATTTTCTTTTCTATTTTAGAAATTCTTAAAAGTGTCAATTGTGGGCAACGGACTACAACAAATGTTTTTCTCTAATATCACTTGGCTGATTGCTTCAAATTTGCATAGAAACACTTCTTGGTATCCCAAAACTGCGATGAGACTGATAATAGGTTGAATGTCAAGGTCAGCTTACTATAAGCTTTACACACTCCTCTTCTTGACTTAAGTTACCATTCAATCTGAAGTCAGCTTTCACCTGAATGTACTTTGTATTTTACTGTTGAAGTCTATTCAATGCACATTTTCAATTGTATTAAATTGTTTTTTTGCTAGTTTATTATTATTATTTTTTGTGTGGGGGAGAGAGCTTTGTTTTTTTTTTTTTTTCTTTTTTTTTTTTTTTTTTTTTTTTTGATAAAAAGGTTCTTTGAACGGAACTAATGACAGGAGATACATCAAAGGCACTTTCTTTGTAACTAGTGCCTTTGGAAGCCCATAGATTAAAAGTATTGTTGCAAACATATTAAAATATATTTTTGAAAGGGCAATATCTACAGATTATAAACATGAATAAAATTGTAACTATGTAAGTTGGATAAGAATAGAGATTTGTGACAAAAATGTGAAATAACATATACATAAATGTCAAAATATATTTTTACAGAAGCAACCAAATTCTAAACATATTTAACTGAATTAATATAAAACCTATAGGACTTACAGATATAAGGGATTTTCTCTATCAGTGTTTGTTTTGGAAATATAACTATTTTAAATTAAAGTTCTAACAATTTAGGACATCCTAAGTATTGAGCAGCTCTGTTTGAAAAGATACCCTTAATACGGAAAATCTTGTCAAGGTTTTGAAGTCCTGTAGATCCACATTAATTCTGTGAGAAAATAGAGAGCATAATTTGACATGTAAAAAGTTATTTACTTTGACATTTGCATGGATATATATAATATATTTATACAGTGAAAACTTGTTATAATGACACCATCTGTTCCCTAAGAAATGTGTTGGATAACTGAATACGTGAGATAAATGAGTCAAATAACAAAGATAATAAACCTTTTTCCCATGAAAGTTTGCATCAATATTGTATTTGTGTCTTTTTGTCCAAAACCACTTCCTAGTAGTCATTACTCTATTCCGCAGTCCGAACTCTTTACTCTCCATAAGCTAATCTGTCCCTGTCTAACTTATATACATAGAAGTACTATTGTCCATATTGCACACGTTCCTCTACAAAATTTTGCCATAGGCTGTATTAGCCCAAATAAATTAAAGGGTCTTCAGCGGATAACTATTCAACATGTTTCGGAGCCTTTTACCTGTACATGTCTCTCTGAGTAGCGGCTCCTTGTCTAAATATTCAGCAAAGACAACCCACATAATAATGAATAAATATGAATGTGGCAATTGGTGAATTAGCTAAATGTGTGAAATTTTGCTTATAAATGCAGAGCTTCATATGAAAGAAGAATACCTGTCAAACAAACCATAATTACCAAATTTGCATAGTACAGGTTCAGATAAGAACAATTTGACTTACCCCTGAACCAATATGTACCCTTTCTAGCTGGACAGCTTATCCTAGTCAAACCATCTGCCAATGTTTAACTGAAGTGGAAACAAGCTGGGGCATTATATTCAGTCCCAGTGATTGTAAAATAAACAGTTGCAGCTAGACCGCCTGTATAAACCAAGGGAAATCCTAACAAGGACTGCAACAATGTACATCGTGCACCAGAGATGTAAAACAAACTCCATGATGACACCCACTCCACAAACAATTAAGCTCTATTTCACTGTCAACTCTGAGTCAATGTAATGTGTCAGGTTTGTGACATTTGAGAAAATACTGTCAATTTTGAGTAATTTTTTAATATTGAGGACATGTGCATTTCGGTATATCAGAAAGTCATTAGCCTTTATGCCAAAAACATGTTATCAAAACAATTTTTTGTAACAGGATTTTAAGTACAATGAGGCAAACATGTAACTGTCGTAGGCCACTTCTTGCTACCTGTAGCCCCCGGGGGTTTACCTAACAGAAAACATGTAAACGTAATGTCTGAAAGTGAATATTAAAACAGAAAGATGCCAAAAGATAAAGTTAAGTAGCAAAACAGACAAATCTAAAAACTGTTAATTATTGTGGCCAAACTTTCTAATAATCTTTGGATATTAACAGTAGAATAATAGGGCAAGTCAGAAAAGAATGAAAGTCATTTGTATTTATGTCAAGAGAATGCAATGAAAATATTAACCTGATATCAAGTACAATTAGGCAAGCTTGTAACTGTCGTAGGCCGCTTCTTGCTACCTGTAGCCCCTGGGGGTTTACCTAACAGAAAACAAGCTAGCCTAAAATGTCTGAAAGGTGAACGTTTAAACAGAATGATGTCAAAAGATAAAATTAAGTAGCAAAACAGGCAAGTCTAAAATTATTGAAGCCAAACTTTCTAACCATCTCGGGATATTTACAGCAAAATTTGTAGAAATATTTGATCAAAAGTACACCCTTGGATTCTCTTGACTCAAGTTTATTGTAAATAATATATTGAATATGTCGGATATCTCAGTGTCGTTATAATGAGGTTTCACTGTTTCACGTTTTGTCATAACCATGTATGTTTATTCAACAATTAGGTCACAATGTTTATTTTTTTTACTCAGATTTTAAATATTTGAAGAAAACAAAGCAGTTAATGTACTAGTGGGAGATTCTAAATTAGGTCACAATGTTTTTGAAATGTTTGTAGTATAACAAAACAGTTAATGTACTAGTGGGAAACTATTACAAGTATCGCAAAGTAAAGTAAACAGATAAGGTATAACAAAACCATTTATGTACAAGTGAGAAACTCTCTTAACCCTAAATGGGGTAAACAGTTATGGTATAAAAAAACAGTTAATTTATATACTACACTGCACAGAAATTCTACAGAGTTTGCAGCATTCCAAGTTTCAAGTAGATGTTGGTATTTATTTGAAGTGATGTGGATATGCAGAGAATCAACCCTTAATGTTGGGTATGTAATGGATAGTTTTCTCCAGTCTTATTCTCAATATGTGGCTTCTATATATTTACATATATATATATATTGTATGACATTGAGAGTGGAGTGGAATATATTCAGTGTGCGTGTGTGTCATTTTTCATTACCTTGACTTCATTATGGAAGCTGCCTAATTTTTCCATAGTATACAGAATTTGAATGAGCATTGAGCACTGTATCTTAACCAGTCAGTGTGAATGTTTTCCTATAATTTTGTCCACAGTCTCGACACAACACAGAAGATTTCAACATTTTCACATTAGATGATGTGGACGCAGCTTTTGATAAAATCATGCAGCTTAAATACTCTCAAACGGTTGGTCTCAAAGGTAAGATGGAGAACCAATGGAGTTTAACAGTTAAATCTGTCTTGACAGACCACACCTATGAATCACCAAATTGTCATCGTAACTTTTTCAGTGCCAATTGCCACGAAAGCAAAACTACTTTTAACGCAAACTGCTCTGAATGATGATAAATGTACTAGATTCACATACCTTGTAAAAATACCTTTCACTCAAGTACCAGCATGCCTGAAGTTCCATCAAATATTATAGTCCAGGTCAACAGCTTTCCTTTAGGCACATTGTACCCAAAGCATGCCAAGGGAAGCTGTTGACTCCGTCCAAAATGTAGGACTGAAAGAGTGAAGACAACATGTCTGTCATAGGTGGGTTAAATAACAGTAAAAATACTGACCAAAGTATATTGAAGGTAGGTCTGTCAAGACATGTGGTCTGTCATTGGACTGCTCTCTGAAAGCAGCTACCACTGTATTCCCATTTCAACTGAGGGGCATGCACTCTGCTATTCCTTTCTCAGGGACTTTATTTCTTCAGAAGAATTATTGACTTTATGTCTGGCACCATTATTCTATTTTTGTTTGTTATACGCATAATTTTGTTTTCAAATCTGTGATCTTATATAAAGTTTTCTCTGAAATACTTTGAAAAAGTCTGGAACTAAGTTGTACAAGGTGTCTTAATACAGTAGTCCCTCCTTTGAGAGACCGCCCCTAGTGCCACCCAAAAGGTGGTCACATAAAGCAGGTGGCCCCTCAAAGGAGGTATAAATAATATGAAAAGTACTACAGAAAGACCTGACAAGTGTGGTCTCTCAAAGGAGGTGGTCTCCCAAAGGAGTGGTCTTTCAAAGGAGGAACTACTGTATGTAGACCATGAAGAAGTCTTGAGATCAGTTTTGCAATTGATCTTAGCATATACAATGTAATTTATAGGGTACTTTGTAATTATAGTGTATTTAGAGGGCCATAATAAAGACGTCTCAGGACAATTGGTACAGGAGAAAGGCCCTAATCTACTTATTTAAAGCATTGGGGTTAAAGCATGCTAGACTCATACTGTAAGATTCAGTGGAGTGAAAAAGTGTGATGATTTGTTTAGAGCTGGAATTTTTTGTCCATGTCTGCCTATATGTGTGCCTTCTAGCTGTGGACCATCAGTGCCTGAGGAGTGCATCAGTATGAAACTGATCAATTTTTTTACCTTCAGCCATTGTGGCTTAAGTCATTAGAGTTATACATACCTGGTAGACATCCGGGGCTAGAATTCTGACAAGGATTATCCTGAACCTAGGTTTGATTACAAAGAAAAATAAGTTGACTTAAATTCAAATAGATTCTTGCTAAATTGTGGAAAGTTATGGCCCTGACATCCCCTGCAATGAATATATACAAAATAATGGTAACAATATGATGCATATACCAAATGATGGTAACAATATTATATATATAGCACAGTGTTGTCGGGTGGATGTGTTTATTTCTGTAAATCCTCTTTTCTCTGCTTGGAATATTTTGGCATGTACATGTACCATGTTCATGCTGCAATGTCGTTACATTTGCTCAGTTATGTAGAATAAGTTAAATCAGCAAGTTTGACTCATTTTGTGTTGCTTATTAAATCTCGCTTTGGTTAACTGTCAGCTATTTGTTACTTGCAGGTAAAGGACATGGCTTGCAAATAACCCCCCTGCCAGCAGGTCACATGATAGGGGGCACCATATGGAAGATAGTGAAGGACGGGGAGGAGGAGATAGTTTATGCTGTAGATTACAACCACAAGAAAGAAAGGTAGGAGAGAGGGGGATCTGGTCTGTGGATGACACATACATAGAGTATTCCCTGTGGCACAATGTGAATACACCCTTCACTGTAGCTGAACTTGTGTAGCACGTATAATCCAGTTATTGCTTTGACAACATTCAGGCTTAAGACAATAAAAGGGTAAAATTAACTGGGCAAGGCCGAAACTGGCTACAGAAACCCAACTGCTGTCCAAAACAAGTCTGATGGGTTTCGTCACCTCTGTGAACCATCAGAGACTGAGGTTAACAGTCCCCAGTATGTGCTTATACAGTAGGACCTTCAATGTAAGACCACTGCCATCAGAGACCATCTGGCTTTTATGACCTCATTTCTAATGGCACAACAGTCTTGATTCGTTGTAAATTAACTTCCAATTTTAGACTATCTGTTATATGAGAATTTGTTTTAAGAGTTCAATGCAGCTTGTGAAATAACAGCAAAATCCAATGAACTAGAGCTAGGGGAAAAAACTGCCAACCTACCAACTTGGAATGTTCAGGCATATTATGATGTAAGAGGAAACATGGGTGTATTTTCATTTCACATAATGTCACCATTGTCTTTGAGCAGTAAAGATGTACCATTTAATAGTGTCTGTACATAAAGCCATGTGGTCCATGTTCATAAAAAGTATTAAGATTTTGATGAGTGATTTGCAACAAAAATAAGAGCCCTCTCATATTATTACAAATGTTAAAAAAATGTTTAGCTATATGTTTGCATCACATGTCTAAGGTGTCCATTCGTAATGTGCAAGCTTAGCTATCAGAGGGGTTGGAAAAATGTCTGGAAGTTGATCCCAATGAGTGGTATCCAGGTTTCAGGTCAGAATAATTTGGGTAAGCGAAAAAAAAAGACATAAATGAGCAATGTTATCGTATGCCATAAGTAAATAAGTCATTGTTGAATGGCATCTTGATACAGCACCTTTGTAATCTAAAGGATACATCTTGTTTTGTTTTTCTTTTTAATTTGTTAATTTCAGACATCTAAATGGGTGTGTGTTAGAGAGTATTAGCAGACCCTATGTGTTCATAACAGATGCCTTCAATGCAGAGTATGTACAGGCTCGAAGGAGGTTACGAGATGAACAGCTTCTCAGTGAGTTGACCTTGCTTTTATCCCATTCCTTGTCAGACTACGACTGAGTCAACGGCTTTCCTTGGCATGGGATGGACACATTGCTGTTGACCTGGGACATGCTATCATGCATGGTCTTACATGCAAATTTCAGAACAAAAAAACTTTTCTAGTAACAAGAAAGTTAACTCATTCCATACTATGGTCACAGGCCTTGGTCAGTGGTTCTGGCACTGCCTGCCAAGTCATGCTGCAGCTGCCCTTGTGGCAGCTGCAGCATGGCTTGGCAGGCAGTGCCAGAACCACTGACTTAAGTCTATAGGCATGTTGGTACTTGAATGAAAGCTCTTTTCATGAAGAATTTAAATATGCAACTGTCCTCTTAAATCTAGGTAAATATACAGAAATATCAGGGCCAGGTATGGAATGAGTAAGTAAAAATATTAAGGCAAATGACAACAAAAATGTACATCTTGTTGTTTTGGGGCAGTAGGAGCCAAAAAAGGGATTAAGGTGTACATGTATATGCAAACTATGTGGTGAAATGTGTGCCATAAGTTTATTACTGGGGTAAATACTAATGCAAGTCAAGCAGCAAGGTGTCAATGTATGGATATTTATGTAAACATATGGTTGGAAATTGCACGTTTAACTGTTGTATACTTGCTATTAATAAGAGAAAAAAATTAATCCAATTAATTACCCATATAAGAAATAATGAACCCAACATTTCTGAACACTTTTAGTATACTTGTCATTGTTAAATGTAAAGTGTAGGGGCAAAATTCTTTTTGATTGCTCTAGTCTATTTGGTACCAATTTATTTAACCTTATAGTTTGTATATCACATACAGTAGTCCTTCTTGTGAGAGATCACTCCATTGAGAGACCACTTGTCCTTTGAGAGACCACTTGTCCTTTGAGACCACATTCACAAGGCCCTTTGCCTATTTTACTCCCACTGAGAGACCATCTGCTGTATATTACCACTTTTAGACATGCACTGGGGGCAGTCTCTCCAAAGAGGGACTACTATAATATGTGTGTATACACATACAGTGAAACATTTTACTGAATGACCCTAGTTTGGCTGGACAAAAAGTTTACTTTCATCATTGTTTGACTCATTTATCTGACATGGTCATTCATTTTTGGGAACAGATAGTGTCATTATCATGAATTTTTTGTTGTATGTACATAGATCAATCTTTGTGAACAAGCCAAAGCCTACCTGCACACAAATTAGTGTTTGTGTTTTATCTTTGCAGCAAATATAGTACACACCGTTAGAAATGATGGTAATGTCCTGATAGCAGTGGACACAGCAGGGCGGGTTCTGGAACTCGCGCAGCTGCTGGTGAGTCACAGATGCATGTTGTCATATACTGAGACCTAAAAAATCTAATATGTCGTTTTATTTTTCTGTAGCTTATTGTATATACATGTATGTTACCTATCAGTAGTGAAGTCAGTGTTCCACATTATAATTGTCTACATTTTTTTGTATATCTATTTTAATCTTATGTGTTTATATGTGCCAGTCTTATATGTACAGTCGGGGGGGGGGGGGTTCTGTCAAAAATGGCTGGAAAAAAAAAACGGAAGAATTTCCTAAATTTAGTCATGGCCAATGGTGCCATCTTTATTGAAAATTGACAATTCTTGTCTCTTCAAAACAGCCACAAGCACCTGGATGCCAAGCATCACCTGTTGCAACTTTTTTTCATCGTTTTTTTTTTTTTTTTTGCAATATCATACCATTGCCTTTTTGCTTCTTTGACTCCTGCCCCTTAAGTGGCCCTAAGTATCCTTCCCATCAATTTTACAAGAGTATTGCTCTACAGAACTTAAACACCTGGCAGAATTTTGGGGTTTGTTTCATTACCAGGGTTGTCATCTTAACTAATCAGTCTTTCCAGTACTGTTCGTCATCTTCTGCTACTCAGCCATGAGAGCTCATAAATTCATGCCCTTGGGGTTATGTCAGTGTGAGTTACAAGGTCCATGTGTCAGTGCACAGAAGTGCCCACTGCATGTATTTCAAGGCAACATATTCACACTCTATGGTTATGTTCGTACTGGTAGTATTGTGTACTACATGTATTTATTTGATACATAAAAGCTTAACTAAACACTAATTGTGCATAGATTTTGCACACTGAGTCTTCAAATTGCATGTATCTGATCAGTACTAATAGCATACAAACCTGGCTGCCACATTGAATATTGTCAATTGTGCACCCAATGGGGAGAACTATCACTGGGCCCTGGGTCAGTAGCTTCCCTTCACATGAACAAAATTAATAAGACCAGTAATGGACAAAAACCTAGGCACATACTGCCAGAGTGGTTTCAAATCAAGCAGTTTGCATCAGTGGGGGTTAGGGTCACCATTTACCGCTGCTCATGTATGCAGGGGTAACATTACTAACAACAATAGGTAAATGTCAAAAATCATGGCGCATCACAATACAAACTGAACTATTAGTCAATCATCTGACCTGATGGGGTGGAGTGACATGTCACGAACATGACATTTCATTCAGATTCAGATTTCCTTTCATTTCGACCATATGAGTGTACAGGATTGTACATTTCCTTGACATGAGTTGGGTGCAAAATACCTATGCATTAACTGGGAAGGGTGTGCACTCCATCTTAGTCTATCCAGGGAAGGGTTAACCCCCCAAGTGTATAAGGCTGGAAAAGCAGCTGAACTGCATATTTTTTTATGCCACAGGTACTGAAAGTTATTACAATGTGAATGTACTGGTGTGATTTCAGGACCAGATGTGGAGAACCCAGGAGTCGGGTCTCATGGCGTACTCCTTGGCCCTGCTCAACAATGTCAGCTACAATGTGGTCGAGTTTGCCAAGTCCCAGGTCTGTACACAGTGATGACCTTTTTACAAGTATGGCACGAAAATGACTCGTAGGTCCAGTCATGGTTTAAAAAAAAAAACTCATCACATCTGAGATCTGGACAGTGTTGTTGTCATAGCACTTAATTTTTCCATAGGATATTGTGTAGCAAATTTCAAAGAGCCTTAAAGATGAAAATTTAAAAAAAAAATGTTAATTTAATTTGCATGAAAAATTTGTAATGTACCTCTACTAATGTCCACATGGCAAATTAATTTTTCCCTATTTTCTGTCTCATATCCATGCATTTTCAGTCTTTTTGTCACAGAAAATGTGTTCTCTCTTGTGTGTCCATCCTGCTTGTAACAGAGAATTAGCCCATTTCCACAGCAATTTATTCAAATTTGTGCTAGTCCTAACGGATATTTCATTTATCTTCACAAGTAGAACATGTGAGATGGCATTGGGTCCTGGCTTTGCATACATTGTAGACAGAAGTAGCACACTCTTGCATGGCTAATGTCTGTCAGGCCAGGACTGGTCTACCTACGCACTAGACTCACCTATGACCACAGACAGAGCAGGCAAATGCAGAGTTGATTGATGACAGGTGACTTTTAGAAGACACAAGAAGTCTGCATTTTAACTGGTGACACTTTAAAGAAATTCTTGGAAGTTATGTGTGGTCACATGAAAAAATCGGCTGGGTTAATGGCTCTAGGTACAGCCATCTGCTCTACTGTAATAGAATGTAGGTCTCCAAGAATCCATAAGCCTGCATGTAGATGATACATGCATCTGTGCGTGGATGCTTTCTTCAAGCAGAGGCAGTATGACCAACTTAATCAGAATTTAGCATAGTTAACCAAATGCCAGGCGTATTGTCTGGAGCATTGGACTTTGATTGTCATCATATATGCCAGCTTGTCTACAGACAAGGTCAGTTAAGTATCATAATTGCAAACAAGTGTCCATCAATAAGTTGGAATCAATGATAGTTAAATTCTCAAATTTACATTATAAGTGTTTCCTTTCCTGGGACTTAACTAGCCTTGATATTAGTCATATAGCCGATTGATTGGTTTACAAGAAAACCTTTCACCTTAAATCGGATGGGTGGTATATTTAAACTTCATGTAGACATGTCAAGAAAGTATACTCTATCACTTAGAAAGACACTTACCCAAATCCTAAGTATGTGTGGGCTTACAAGTGTGCTTATCTGTGCCATACAAAAAAAGCACAGATGATAAGAAGCACTTGTTTTTACAGTCCAGAATGTGTGGAACATAACGCATTGACAGAATTGCCAATCGAGTGACACAGAATCCTGGCTTGGAATCTGGCGTCCTTAGATGTGCCAAACAGCCAGCATCACAATCAAAATGTACCAATCAAGTGTCAGGTTATAAATGGCATAATTAGCCTTGTATTGGGTTTGATGGATCATATCTGGTGCTGATGTTGTACTATAGAATGTTGAACACAGAATCCTATTTGGTCCTGGGTGTCCTGGCTATCAAAGTATGAAAGTAAATTACATTGTGAATCCTTCAACCAATTTATGTTGTACCGGCATTAATTTGCCAAACTAGCCATGTGAAGCTAGTTGTGCTGATAAAAGAGCCCGTTGATATTGAGTATGGCTTCATGATGTGACTTAATGTAGTGCTTTAACCCCCTGGAGACCAAGTCAACAAGTTTCCTGGGCACAATGCAAGGACCGCTGTTCACCAATAGATTGTGTAATTCTTAAGGGCAAAAAATAAAAATGAGCAGATGACCTCTACAACATCAAACACTTGTTGGTAATTTTATAATGGAAACAGTTGCGTGCCAATACATCTGGGTTGGGTCCCCCATGATTTCAACACTGTGTAACTCATTTCATAGTTATATGGTCGCTAAAAGCGTTGATCAGAGGTTTCTGCATGGCCTGATAAGCCTTGGCCAGTTGCCATAGCAACATTTGATGACACTGTGGAACTTGATTGATTAAAAAAGCTCGTCAAGAATCATGTCCCTACTTTCAGGTGGCATTGTTTCATCTCCATTTTCACATAACTGGAAGAATTGCATTTTTCATATGTTCTGATGTCAATTCAGCAGGTGGAATTTAATTTGCATGGTTGACAAAATATTGTTTGATACAGATACCTTTGAAACTACATTATCGGAAGACTGTTAGGAAATTAATTTTCTAAACCAGTGATGGATTAAAAAAAACACAAACTTGAAGGGTTTTGGATAAGGTTCTCTTTTATTTACACTCAAGCTGAATTTACATCCACTTAGTTTAAAGAGTATGTGTTTTTAATGGGAGAAATTTTATTAGCATATAACAAAAAAGAGCCATTCTGGTCACAAATGTATATTTCTATTGCAAAATCACTGTTATCAATTATCATCATCATCATCATCATCATCATCATCATCATCATCATCATCATCATCATCATCATCATCATCATCATCATCATCATCATCATCATCATCATCATCATCATCATCATCATCATCATCATTTAAATCTGTAGATAATAATTGTGTAACAGGCTAAGGGACACACCAGGACCGACTCCAATAAGGTCTTCTAGGTACACATGAACACCAGAATTTGCCATTGCTTTTTCAAGATCTTTTGCAAATTGTTCCTTTTCATTGACTTTTGTGCAGATAAGAAGGGCTGAAATAAATAAAAATTGAAGAACATGTTACTTGACAGTGGTTGACTTAGACCTACAAAACCCCAGTCAACTTAGACCTACAAAATCCTGAGTGAAAAATGGAAAATATAAGCAAAAATTTCAAAATTGCTGCCATGGCCTTCAATAACTCATGTAGAAATGAATAAGCTGTTTACAAATTTCATTAGCCAAATCAAAGAGACGTTAGTTTTTTGGCAGCTATTGGGAAATGGCTAAGGTTCACTAACTTTTAATAGGCAGTATGCATATTAATTTCCTGCCACAAAGCACAGGTTTGACGCCTGGCGATCATGGGGGACGTGTGGGTCGCATTACTGTCACAGACAGGCCATATGCTCATTTCTCACAAACTTAGCATTTTTGAGAAATTTAAGTTCACAAATGCCAAACTGGTATTCTTCTAGTACTTCCCAAGCCATATATAAGAAAAAAATCCATATGCCTTCAACAAGTATGCTGTATTTCCAAAATATTAGTAATATCCTGCTGGTACCCACAGGTACCGACCCGTATGTGGACATATCTCACCAAGCGAGACTAGGCAATCAGGTATGCAGTTGGGGCGGGAACTTAATATGCATATCTCCTATTCACATCTCATTTGTGTATTTGTGTGTTACATATGACAGGTAGAGTGGATGAGTGACAAGATCATGAGGGCCTTTGAAGATCGAAGGAACAACCCATTCCAGTTCAAACACCTACAGCTGTGTCACAGTTTTGCAGAACTGGCCCGAGTCCCAGAACCTAAGGTATGTCAAAATTGTGATTCTACGAAATTGCTATACGCATGTATTTCACATTTTGGAACAGTAGCAATACGTACTTTGAAATATTCTACACACACTCTTATTTTACCCTGTACCTTTAAAAAAAAAAAAACAACAACAACAAAAAAAAGGAAATAAAAGAAGTAGAAAAACATGCATGTACATACCACATTTCCCACTATAACTCCATGAATTTGCAGTGATAATGTCATTAGGTGTGATATCTGTTTCTGCATGTTTGCATTTGCAGTGGACCACAGTTAAATTCATTGAAGACAGTCGTATACAAATTAACCTGTTGTTCATTGAACTGGCCCATATGTCAAATGCAGTAACCTTTGCTTTATCAGAGACCAGAACATTTTAGATGCACGTGGTACAAATGAGGTATGCTAAGTGGACATCTCTCCATGCACAGTTTGGTTGTCATTCAGCAGAAAGGAAATGTGGGTGTTGTTTGAGGAAGGTGGGGCTAATAGGTTAGGGCAAGATCAATTGGTTCATGTGGGTTCTCATTAGAGGCCTCTGTAGGCAGGTGGGCTGGGTATGTGTATTTCCATTATGATTTGCACCTATGTAATTTAAAAGCCACTGTGCATAGAAACAGCAAATTTCTTGTGGTAAATGGTTTGATGCACTTAAAATACTCCTGTAAATATCAAAACTTTTGCTGCAAACCTATTCAACCTTTTAAATTTTACTTTAACATAGAATCTTATGGGAATACACACCTCTAGCCCTCACGAATTTGATGTATTGGGTTGTGTATTCAGCCAAATACACATAAAATTGCAATATTGCAATATGTCCTGTTTACCAGATGTTACAACATTTGTTGCCCAGAGACCTTCAGGGATTAGCATTTGCTCAGCATAAGGACTTGTGTGCATAGTTGTTTGAGTTGCCACAACGAGGCAGCACTGAGCATAATGGCCATTTTGCTCGGCAGTTTTTCATATGAAAAACCATGCACTAAAAATCTTGGCGGATTTTTGGCGACTAACAATGGAAATGAAGCTGTAAACCATAGTTTGGCAATTAATAATCCAAAGACTTCCTGATTATCAGGACTGTAAGAAGCCCTTGTTGTTGAACATGTCAAACATTGAAACGATAAATGAAAATATTGTGAGCTCATCATTGACACAGTGTCAGAGCAGAAAAGCCAGCAGAGTTTTAAACATGTATATATGCAGGCTCAGTAGAGGTTGTCAGTCAGTGTCATAGACAACTGAGAGAGAGAGAGAGAGAGAGAGAGAGAGAGAGAGAGAGAGAGAGAGAGAGAGAGAGAGAGAGAGAGAGAGAGAGAGAGAGAGAGAGAGAGAGAGAGAGAGAGAGAGAGAGAGAGAGAGAGAGAGAGAGAGAGAGAGAGAGAGAGAGAGAGAGAGAGAGAGAGAGAGAGAGAGAGAGAGAGAGAGAGAGAGAGAGAGAGAGACCTCTGTCACAGTAAACAAAACTTAATTCTTAGCTGTCATGCTTAACTTCGTGTCAATTGTTTTCTGAAGCCTTTTGTCATTATCTGGTAATATTCATATTGTATTAATTTTTCTTGAGCTAAAAGTTGCTGCACAGACAGGTTCCTCGAGGATCAATACATGTAGCTTTTCTGCAGCTGTGCCTACATAGTGATAGAATGAAATTTAATTTTTCACTCTCTGTGCTGTGGGTCATATTTCACCCCTCCCTTTTTTTTAAATATACTTAAACTAATGAAAAGAGCTGCAATCTGGACAAAAAGATATTTATGATCGAAAATTGGATTCTGTAAGCAATTAATAGGGTGGTGTTCGATGTCTGCATGAATAGCTATGGCATACTGTTGGTAGTGGTGTATTTAATAATTAGCATCACTCAGGGCACCTGCCACATCTCTGGCTCAGCTCATGGGGCAGTGATGGAAATCTGAACCTTGGAAGGTCATAATAATCCTTATGGAGATTGATAAAGCATCATGGATTTTTTTTTTTTTTAAGTATTAATTTTTTGAATAGGAAATATGGTACTGCTCGTGCCTGTGGCCTTGTTAGCTTGCAGCAGGTGCTAGCTTGGGAGATAGTCCAGGAGGTTCAAGTAGATTACTCTCAACTCAAAAATTGTTGGCATAAAGGGGGGGGGGGGGAGGCAGAAGAACCTGTTTAAAGTTACATGTACAATAAAAATTATGCATTCTGGTACATTCCAATTTAATCTTATACCTTAAAAAATGGAAGTGTAAGGAATTACCTGTTATATGATGTAAGTACATAATGACTGTAAATTGAGATTTCACGAGTTATTTACAGGTTTTGGAAAATGTCCTTGGTACAATATAACTTCACTGAAGGCCCCTTTGTCACTGGGCTTGTTAATGGTAACAAATTTCTTATGTTACAATTTTTTGTTTTCAATGAGAGACTGCATATTTTGGAGCCATCCTTATTAATATTGTCTTAGTAAGAGCTCTTATTAACATTAATTGCAGAAACCAATGTCAGAACAGTGGTGACAGGAATGTGATACCTGTATGCGTGTCACATTTAACAATGGTGTATGTTACCAGTAGGTAGCACTATGGGTAACTTCCCCTGGTATCCAGGTGGAGACACCAGGGGCATAAATAAAACCTTCTTCATTCATAGGTTGAAATGTCATGTGACACAGGAGTAGGTGCTGCCCGCAAGCAGAATAGTGTATGTGACATACTCTATTGACAGGAATGGAATGATATTTTGTCTTGCTGCACATGTGACCGTAGCCAGTGAGGCAGCTATGACAGGAACTTGATTGCTACCCCCAGTGGAGACTTATCACTATTACTAACCAATATTTGCAACAATAATTATAAGTACCTTTTAATTGAAATGGGCCCATATATATGTACTAGTAAAAGAATTTGATAAGCCGTACATCAAACAGCAAGTTAATTAGTAACAACAGTAACTATGGTCATTTCTACAAATGGAATGGTCAGCGTGTGCCATGAAAAGATGTTGATTGATATGCATAGTTCAGCAGACTTTAAATAAAAACATATACATGTATAATGGTTCCCTGCTATCAGACACAAAGATTCATCATTAGTTTTTGACATTTTTCTAGAAACAGGAATGACAACTGTCTCTGCAATTGGACTGGGCTGGGCAGCAAAAGGGTCCATAGGCCTACTGCGATGGCCATGACTTATGGCTAGTTATCTTAAAGTTGAATTGTATGTACACGAATGACCTTGAAGGTCATCTAAATTAGGGAATTTATCTGCCCGAGTATAAAATATTTAAGACATTTGTGCTGGGATTCTTATCATGCTACATACTGTTATGGTGTTGTAAAGCATAAAAAGTTAGGCCAAAGATTAATTTGTCATTTTTGGATGGGCTCTTTTCTGCAGAAGATTTGGAAAATTACCTTTCAACATGAGGTTTAGAAATGTTTTGTTGAGCATCTTGAGGTTGATTTAGTATACATCCCACGATTGTATGAACTATATCTGATCAACTAAAAAAAGTCACAAATTTGCACGCCTCATTAATGTTCAAAGGGGACATAACATCATTTGCAAGCCAGGGTTTACACCTCCTGATTAGGAATAAATTGAGTTGACAACATTCCTCCGTGTAGAATCGATAAGTGGTGGTTTGCTCCTCTGACCCCCACCATCACCCCATATCTCTGATAGGGAGACGTCATTAATGTTTATGAAAACACATAGCAGAGTGCCATTGCTTAAAACTATGTCTTAGTCATATCAGACAGTTGCTGACATTTTAGTGAAGACATTTGAGTCTGGAAATGGCTTAGCCAGACAAAAGTAGATTTAATGGTCTTAATGGGTCAGCTCATAGAACAGAGATACATGTACAAATGTATGATGCCCCATTGTGTGAGCTGAAGATCCCTTGAACACTGGGCCAAATCTACTAGGTTGTTACTGACCACATAGATTCCAGTGCTTGTTTCTTCATATGTATCCAAGAATGATTTACAGAGAGAGTCAGTTTTCAGGCAAATCAAGCTCAAAGAATTAAAGATAAATGATCCAGGATGAAAGATCTGACACAGCAGGTTGGGTGTCAGGCCAAAGTGTGTCCTGGGTCACCTTATTGTCAGACAGTGTGTCTGGCCATCTTTGCTGCAGCAATTTAAGGCCAGTGGCACTTTCCAAGTTGTTCTTAAATATAACTCTCCACCGACCCTGCCCTGTAATAAGTTCAAGCGCTTGCAACATTATTAAATCTCCAAGGAAGAACTTATATTTGAAGTCAGAAAATACAGCCAGGTAGGCATCCACAGCAACGGATATCAATTTTTTCAGCAGAGAGAAAAAGGAGGTGCATATGTGGGAGCTTAACCCTTTCCCCCTTGAATTAAGACTGAGTCAACAGCTTTCCTTGGCATGGGTTGGGCACTAATGCCAAGGAAAGCTGTTGAACTGGGGCATGTGATCTTGATAAGTCTCATGTACGTTTCTAGTCAAATTGTTTTTCCTTACTGTTGAAATTAGTTGAAAACTCTGAAGCAGACGACATTTGACCACCAACCGGTTTTGGCCGGTTTGAGGGGGAAAGGGTTAATGCAGTTAGCTTGAATCACCTTCTACTCTCTGCATTTAAGTAGCCTACATGCTATGTGTGCTGTTCTTCCTATATGTCTACAGATAAGATCCTACCACCAACTCTGTGCCCCAAGGCACAAATTTGAGCCAAGGTAGACAGATGCGTTGCTGTCTTGGCTCGAGTGAATTCAACCTACAACACTTAGGTCCCTGGATTGGACAGCTACAAACACATTTAACTAAGTCACTCGGAACTGTCATGAAAAAAAAAATATATATATATATACAAATGCATCGATAAAAACTTTTCAAAGCAGAGGCCCTTTTTGTATTTATGGGAATGAGATATTTATTATTCTTCTTTTGATGAAGAAACTATGCTGCGTGTATTTGCAGGTCAGGTTTAAAATTTTGGCTCAGAGTTGTGTCACATGCATGGATAATGGCAGTTGTATATGAAGAGTTTCATGTGTGGTATTTGATCTATGTATGATCTGAATTTTTATGTTAACATGAATTGCACTGATGTTTTCTTTCCGCTAATATTTTGTGTTTTGATAATGTTAAGAAGAAACATGTCAACAACAATAACAGTAATACAGCGCTCCCTTTCTCAAGAGACCACCCCAATGAGAGACCACCTATCTTGAAAGACCACCATTTCAGAATATTTTGCTGTGTATGTTTTACCATATTTATGCCTCCTATGAAATACCACCTGTCTTGAGAGACCACAGCTTGGTCATCCCTAGAGTGATCTTTCAAGATAGGCTTCACTATAGTGAAACAGACAGAAAACGAAATAACAACAGACACATATAAATATATGAAGAGGAATCCCTAAACTTTGTCCAAGATGTTTCTTTGTCTGAAATATGACACAGAGAACACTGTTGTTGTAATAAGTGAGATACCTGTCAAATGATCCATGAAGGTCAAATGTGTTGTCTTCTATTGATCAGCCTGGATCCTGTGATTGATGTTCCCATTGCCATGTTGTGACAGTGGCTGGTCTTCTTTGAATCTTTTTTTTTTTTTTTCTTTCATGTCTAGTTGATGAAGCACTGTAAGGTCTGATACTTGATTAAAGAAGCCTCTCTCTTAGGCACACTTAATTGTTCTCTACTCATATGGACTTTATGGTCAGTGTTATCAAACATGTTGCTCTCAACAGACCTTTCTACCCTCAGTCAGCTTAGTGCACAATAGATATCTTTGACAGTCTTTGTACACTTTGAAATTATCTGCCCATGAGAAGGACTTGGTTCCTTTTTTTATTGTAAACAGTTTTTTTAGCTGTTTTCCTTGCAATTTGTATTGATGATGATGATGATGATGATGATGATGATGATGATGATGATGATGATGATGATGATGATGATGATGATGATGATGATGATGATGATGACATAACAAACTCAAAATACAAACAAAATGTAAACAGAATACATCAAAATGGGTATGTACAATATATATGTAGAACTCAACATGATGATGATGATGATGATATTAACATTTAGAACATAAATTTTCTAACACATGACAAAAATGGTTCATGTAAAATTGTAATAGGGAGCATTGAATGGAAGTGATTGAACTTATAGCAGGTCGCATATTTAAAATGTGATAAAATTTGACTGAGCTGTCGGTCAGGGCAGGCACTGCAGGTAGACTGTTGGTGCCTGCAGGTGGGCCATTGATACCTGCAAATCAATGGGATGCTGCATTAATACTATTGCACAGTAAGGACTGACCAGGCATAATGCAGGACCACGCACAATATAGACCCCATATAAAAAATTCACTCTTTCAGTGCCGATCACGTCTAAAGTTGATTTACTAAAGTCAGACTAGTTGGAATTATTATTAGGATCTCAGATTCGTATTCCTCCTAAAAAGACCTTTCATTCAAGTACCAGCATGCCTATAGTTCCAGAAAAAATGTCCCAGGTCAACAGCTTTTCTCGGCGCACATTGGGTGCATTATGCACGCTGAGAAAACCTGTTGACTCAGTCCAAAATGTGGCACTCAAAGAGTTAAGATAGACAGACAGCACACTTTAACTCTGGTTATGCCATGACTATTTTGTTTAAGGAAATACTGGCCAACCATCAGATCCCAATTATTTGGTACGTTACATAATATGGCCTTAGCAGTTGACTAGGAAGTACCAAAACATACAATGTAGGTATGTGGCACATCATGGTTAATGTAGTCACAAGTAAGTGTTCGTCACTTTAGGGTATATAACATTCTCATGATGTGTTAATAAACAGAGTAAAAAACATCAGCGTCAACCACCTGGTGTCAGGCTTTAACCCAGCCTCTCTTAGACCGGCCAAAACCATCTGGTGGTCAAATGTTTTCTGCTTCAGTGTTTTCAACTAATTTTAACAGTAATGAAAAGCAATTTGACTGAGAATAGAGACCTATCAAGATCACATATGCTCCATGTCAATAGCTTTCCTTGGCATGGGTTGGGCACTTAGTGCCCAGCCCATGCCAAGGAAAGCTGTTAACTTAGTCTTAATTCAAGGAGGAAAGGTTTAATGTAATTTAAAATGGTGGTGACAGGCAAGATTCCATAGAAAGAAACTTTCTCAACAAGGGAACATGTACCTCAAAAAGTTTACCACTTGTTGCAAACAGTGATGAATATGAGTGCAGAAGTCATTAACAGGGTTATCTGCTGCATAGATATGAGAAAATGGAGAACAAACCCATTGCTTTGAGGTGAATGTGATGAAATGGAGTACGTTGTCTGCAGATGGCACTACGGTAACTTCCTCCCACTTTATGCATGTTGCAGGTGGAGACACCTGGGAGATGCACAAGACATGTTTCATTCATTGGTTGAAAAATGTCATGTGACACAGGAAACACGTGCTGCCATTATACACAATGATGTTATACATGTGAAACGCCATATTTTCATGAAGCTGTTCAAGAAGAAAGGAGAATATTTTAAGGATTTTCATCAACTTGATTTTATGGCATCAGCAACCAAATGTTGGCCACATTCACATATAACAGGACTTGAAAACCATACTAATAATCAATTCCTCCATGCTCAAAATTAGAAACTCTCCAGTCAAGTCAGTGAATGTTATTTATCAGAAACTATAGTTTCCATTTCAATAACTCTAGTTTTGATGTGCACAAGCTGGTAAAGTATTGTGTGGAGAGTTGTCAGGCTGTCAGTGCCATACGTGTACTGGGTAAAGGTGCATGACGTATATTAGACGATGAGCCAGCTGTGCCTGACCTTCAGGGTCACCAAATGGCAGTTGGGATGACAGTCGTGACAAACATAAATGCAATTTCATGGCTGCACCGTAATGGTAAGTTAATGATTGTGATTCACATGCAAAAAAAAATACAATTATGAATCAGCTGAAAAAATATGACTTCATTTCATGGTGTACGGTTTTGTGCCGTCAGTGAAATTTTTTTTTAAAACTACAAGATTAAAGTAATTGATAGTCATAAAAATTGACAATAATTCATCACACAAATACCTTGGCAGAGCTATCCTGGAGTGATAATTGGATATACAAAATAAATGTATAAACTCATCTGTTATTATATCCAGTCCTGGTGGAAACAAGATTGGACCATGACATTCAGCACTTAGTGTTTGATAGTTTAGAATATGCTTATCAAACAGGAAAACTGTCAATAGATCAGCGTAGAGTTATTATTTCTCTTATCCCGAAAAAGGATAAGCCTCACATACATTTGAAGAATTGGAGACCACTATCCTTTTTAAATATAGATTACAAATACATTACTAAGGTATTAGCCTACCGTCTTCAAAAGGTTTGACCATGATATCTAATAAATGAGGACCAGACTGGTTATATTAAGGGAAGATTCATTGGTAAAGACATTAGGCTTATAGCCAACATAATTCAGTATCATAAAACTCATGATTTAAGCGATCTTCTTCTCTTGATGGATTTCCAGAAGGCTTTTGACACCATAAAGTGGTCTTATATTTATCGAGTTCTCAACTCTTCTGGATTTGGTAATGAATTCTACAAATGGGTACATATTATTTACTCTGAAGTATCTAGTTGTGTAATTAATAATGGGAATACTTCTGAGTTCTTTCCTGTGTTTAGGGGTGTCAGACAGGATTGTCCCCTTGCTCCATTTTTGTTTATTCTTGCAGTAGAACCCTTAGCAATCATGATAAGAACAAATGAAAATATTACTGGTTTGAAAGTTGGAGACAGTGAAGTCAAAATCAGTCAATTGGCCGATGGTACTACATGTTTCGTAGCAAATCAGCAATCTGCTAAAATCTTATTTACTCTTTTCGATGACTTCAAAAGATGGTCTGGATTAAAGTGTAATTTAGAGAAAACAATTATCTGCTGGTTAGGGGCTCATACATTTGATGAAGACTGGGATTTACCTGTTTTCTGGCACAATGGGCCATTCACTACCCTAGGTATTATTTTTGATGAGGAGGTCATGACTCAAGCAAATTTTAATGGGAAGATACATTCTTTTAAAGAAATCTTAAAAGTATGGACTACACAAGATCTGTCCCTGATTGGTAAAAATATAGTTTTAAGAAGTCTTGCAGCTTCCAAATTACTTTATCCAGCTTCGGTAATACATGTTAATGAAGACGTGTTTAAAACTGTTCAGCAAATATCTACCAATTTACTTGGAAAAAATCTGTGCCAAGAGTTAAAAGCAAAGTTATGCATCAAAGTATTCCTAAAGGTGGACTTAAATTATTACATTTTCGTACTCAAGTTGCAGCTCTTAAACTGAATTGGGTTAAACCTCTGTTCAGTGATGATAACACTAAATGGAAAGCTGTTTACAACACTTTGTGCCAGATATTGAGAATAAAGATTTATTTCTAAGTAGGTGCCATATATATACAATCAATCTTAAAGCTTTACCTCTCTTTTATATAGATGTACTTGATGCCTGGAAGAACTATCAAAGTATTTTTGAACCAATAACTGTTCGAGATATATGCAATGAATTTTTATGGTTTAATCCTTTCATTATTATAGAGAAGTAAAATGTGTTTTATAAACACTGGTACAGACTGGGAATCAAATTCATTGGTGATGTCATTAATACTGATGGGACATTTCTAAGTGAAGATGAGTTGTGTAGAAAATATAATTTAAGAACAAATTTTTTGGAATATTTAGCCTTACGGCTGTCAATACTTGGCCATTGGAAACATATGTTATCTAACAATAGAATTAGAAACACAAGACCATCAGACGTCCCTATCTTTAGAATAAAAGGTAAATTGAAATTAGTTTGTGAGATTAGTTGTAAAGAATTTTACTGGAGTCTAATAGATTTTGTCATGAAAGACTTACCTACTTGTATAAATACATGGCAAGTAAAGGTAAATTTTGAATCTTCAGAATGGCACCAAATTTTCAGTCTTTCATATAAAAGCACTGTGGAAAGTTAGATTCAAGCATTCCAGTTTTCTCTGTTGTGTGGTTTTGTGGTACATAATTCAAGGTTTTTTAAGATGTGCTTAGTGGATTCTGAGTCATGTGATCACTGTGCCAAAAAGGACACAATTATTCATTGTTTTCGGGATTGTCATAAAATTCAGGAATTTTGGACTAGTTTCCAAGATTGGTGGAATCTTATTCATCCATTTAATACAATATCACTGTTATTAGTTATTTTTGGTTATTTCTTTTCACCAAGTAAGTACTCCCGGAATAACTGTCTCCTTTTGGCAAAATTTTTCATTCATCGAGAATTATGTAAAAAAACAAAATATTACATTTGTAGCATTTTTGAATTTTTTTAAATATAAAATAGTAACTGAGGAACACATTTTATACTGTCAAGGTAAACAGGAACTTTTCATGAGCAGGTGGTCCAGTATTGTAAACTCGTTTTGATTAGATTATTTTATACATTGACAGGACTGTCTATGTTCTTTCATAGATTCAGGTGTAGCTAAATTTTCATATGTACAGTCTGTTACATGAGCTTTGATTGCCAAAGTATATGTAAAATTTTGTCAATCACACATGCTGTAATGTATCTATATAGTGTCTGAATTCTTCTCCTCATTTCATGCCCACAATTGTAATATAATTTGTATGAAAAATTAATAAAGAACAAATTAAAAAAAAAAAAAAATCCCCCCTCCCAAAAAAAAGAAAAAAATACGATTGGACCGTGTTTTATAAAACACAGACCATAACCCTTTCCCTCTTGAATTAAGACTGAGTCATCAGCTTTCCTTGGCATGGGTTGGGCACTAAGTGTACAACCCATTCCAAGGAAAGATTACCTTTAGAAAGGTCAAGTTCAGGGTCAGAAGTCAGAAGGTCATTTTAAAGGTTAAATGTCACATAATGTGGCAGCCATCTTGGAATTTGACTACAGTCGCATTCCGCGGCCCGCAGACAATTTGACTACAGTTGCTTCCCACGATGAAAGGGTTGAAAGTTTCAAATGGCCCCAGTTTTGCAAAATTTTCAATGTATCAACTATTGTACGTCATAGGACAGATTTTAATAGTGTGGCATACATGCCAACTCTTACTACTTATGTGAAAGGATTACTATTTTTGGGGTAAATTTTTCACAAATAGTGTAAAATTTGATAAAAATAGTAAAATATTACAATTGTTTAAAACAAGTTTTATGTAGTAATTAATATAAGAGTCCCACTAGATACTATTTCCACAAAAAGTATTACTATTTTTGGAAACCTGGGGTTGGCAGGTATGGTAGGGCCAAGGACATGTAACAGTTTAGATTTGTAGCAGTAGCAGTCTCGGAGAAAAGCTGCAGATGAGATGTAGGTGGAAAAGAGAGTGAAAGCGAGAATTTAAAAAAAAACAGAATGTATTTGTTTGCACAGACATAACAAGTTGAGGTCAGTTTATGGAGGACCTCATGACTCTACTACAAAAAAGTTGGATCTAAAGCAAAGTGATATTCTTTCAAGTTTTCATCTATGGCCCTCAGTGGCTCTATCGTTGCAGAACACAGGGCCTATCCTTGCAGAAAACATACTTCTTGGTGATACTAAGGAGCGGGAAGCATTTGAAGCACCCCATTAATGGCGGGATGCCTCAGGGACATACAGGGAGCTTTTGATAAAGATATGATTAGTCACGATGGGGGGTTTCCATCGTACTTTGTTATTTCGCTGCAAAGAGGGATACTGTATGTGATGTATAAAGTAGGATCCCGTCGGTTCTGTCGTGTGCCACTGTCTTGCTGTACTGCAAATCACATTGCTGGGAGTGGTGATTGATAAAAGTGCCAATTAGATCTGTACAATTCGATGCAGGTTCACCATAAACAAAACATGGAAAACACTAACTGTTCCTCTTTGTCTTTATTGATGTAAAGACATGAAAACATTACACCATCATTACAGGCACAAGAAAATGAGAACACACATTTTTTTCCTTGAGTTACAATATATGGCTTTATGCCAAATATACAGTGGGCAGGTAACTTCACTCAATCATGTAATCCAAAATTATTGTCCGTCTTTATTTTGACAGGCCCCACATTCTCAGAGACAGCTTTGGTTTATCAGTGTATCAGTAAAGCGTACCCTGCTGCTGTCTGTATTTGCCCACTGAAAACAACTCAGCTCTTTTGTTACTTCTATTGTATAGAACATGGAGATGAACAGGTGATGAGAAAAGAAGACTACCATGTAGAGCATATCATAATGGCTCAGTTGTTATTTACTCAGTGATACTTACTCACTTTATTTATTGATTTTTTGTCAGTGAAGAGAAGTTCCATGTTTTTTCCAAGAAGTTATAGTTACTAAAGCCTTCTGGTGCAAGAATCCAGAATTTCCATGTGTATGGTACATGTATATTTCTGGTGCACCTTTGATGCTGGTGGATTTACATATATGCACAGTCCCAGATCTGGGACAACTCCAGACACAGTACTTGTACTGGATTAAATAAAATGAACTGCGCCATGTCAGTTATGGTATTCATGCATACCAGCCTCAATCGAACCGTTCTTTTCAGAAATGGGGATTTGGTACAGTTTGTATGTGTGTTTCCCATTTTTGGCTAGTTGAGTGGTGCCAGTGGGGTGATTGGGTCATGACCCGTCTGGTCCATGTTCACAAAACATACAAGTGAGATCTCTTTTCTTTCCAGTAAAATAAATAAAATAGAATAACATGAAGTAATATAAAATAACATAACACACAAAGAAAATTTGATTTATGCTGTTGATTCAGGTAAAGGGATACAAACAGAATCAAAATAAGAAGGAAATATGTAACCATTAATTTAAAATTGATTGAAGGAGAAAACCAGAGATTTTTAAACAAAAGAACAAAGTTTGTGAGGTCTTAGCAGAGAACCTATTTAAAGCATTTGAATCAAACAAATCTGTCTCTCTGCAGACATGGTAGTCAAGTGAAAGGAAAGTCTGGTTGTGAAAAGGTAACTTCATGAAGTACACTGTAAATTATCAACAGTTGTCATTGTAATTCTTATATCAGTACCCCCCCCCACACACACACACTGTTTTGGTTCAGAGCAAAAAAGCAACAGAATAACAGACAGAGATCAGTTTCATGTTCAACGCAGACACAGCCATTTCTTAAATAGTAATAGCCAATTTTTTCCCTTTAACCCTTTCCCCTTGCCTCCGTAGCAGCCTCCAGACTCGCTAAATGATTCTTACTGGGCCGCTCGTCGTTCTGGGCCAGCAAAATATCAAAGCCCAGTCACGGCTGCTATGGAGGCAGCCTTTCCCCCTGAGTCAACAGCTTTCCTTAACATGGTTTGGGTGCTTAGTGCCCAACCCATGCCAAGGAAAGCTGTTGACCTGGGACATGTGATATCAATATATCTTACCTACAATTCTCAGTCAAATTGTTTTTCATTACTGTTGAGATTAAAATGAAAGCATTGATGCAGATGACATTGGAATGCCAGTCAGTTTTTGGCCGGGGAAAGGGTTAAGTACCAGGGGAGCTCTTACTGTGGCTTGCTACAAAAACAGAGCCTACAGTGAAGCCTGTTTTCAAAGACCTGTGCTAGGAATAACCAAATTGTGGTCTTTGGAGACAGGTGGGGTCTCACAGGAGCTATGAATGAGAAATATCTTGAAACTGTTGTCTTTCTGTACAGGTGGGTCTAACAGGGGCTATAAATAACATGAGAAGTATCTTGAAACAGTGGTCCCTTTAGACTGGTAGGTCTCATGGGAGGGGTTTGTCACGACAGGGAGCACTGTATTAAAAGACCTTTATCACAATGGCTGGTGTTGCTGTTATATTTGAAAGGCATCACAGAACAGGAAATATTTTTATGGACATTTTTTTTTTGAGAGATGGGACTGTTATTTTCAGCTGTAAATTAAGGCTGATAAAACTAGCCATAAAATAAATTTCTATTATGTATACATACTAACCCTTCAAGTTATACATTGTAATCTCTAGACGACTCAACTGCCCTGGACCCATCCACATTAGACTAGGCAAGCTGCTGCTTGAATGACACGCCTTTGCATGAGGAATATGAAGGTAGCGTCGGGATAATAATTCTGGCGTGTGAGACTGTATTCCTGTGACTGGTGCTCAAAGGGTTCAGTTGAAGACACATATGTGTTGTAAGTCATCACATCCTTTGTAGCAGTGGCTGCCATATACCCATCGTGCCAAGGCCTGAAAAATCTTGCCTGACCTGTCAGTATAGGGCTGTGAAATTGAAGCACTCCATCTCACTGTAAATTCACTTAACTTTGCCTCGTTTTTATGTTTGCTCATTTTGCTATCGGCAGCATAAATATAAGAAGGCAATATGATAGTATTTCAACACAGGTTTTTACTTAAAAGGAGTCCAAAATAGTAAAATTAATACTTCCGTTAAATGCCTGAATTGCAAAAAACTGTGAAAATTTATTCACTTGAAAATAAGTTGATTTATAGCACCATGGGCTGGACATTATTGAATTCAACACTAAAAGTCTGGTAGATCTGACATGGTACAGAGTGAACAGAGTATCTTCTATTGAACAAAGCAACAGCATTTCCAATGACAGAATGCTGGCTGCGTCTCTCAGTTCATGAGTCAGGGACACGCGATGCGACGTGTATGCTAGTCTCATGTTAGCTATTTGAAGTGGTACCAGTTGCTCAGCCCAAGGACATGCTGAAGAAAGGTAATTTATGTGCGTGGTCTTTCAACTATCAGTCAGATTTTTATTAAGTGTCCTGGAAATTTGTTGGGTTGAAAGAAGTGCATCATCACTTTCTGTCATCATTAAAAATGTTTAGGCCCATTTATGTCATCCCACTGTGTAGACAGTGGTCCCCATCCTGAGAAACTACTCCAAGAGACCGCCCGCCTTTAGAGACCACCTTGTCAAGATAACTGTGGTTAATATTTTTCATGTTACCTATTTTTCCTGTGACACCACATGTCTTA
Source organism: Hermodice carunculata (assembly GCA_964020975.1). Taxonomy (NCBI): domain Eukaryota; kingdom Metazoa; phylum Annelida; class Polychaeta; order Eunicida; family Amphinomidae; genus Hermodice; species Hermodice carunculata. Next base: position 77,370,206 of record OZ026615.1, on the reverse strand, counting down.
GGAGACCATCTGTCAGAGATGCCACTTTTCAGGATTTTGCCTGAATTCAGGTAATTTGCCTTTTATTTAACTAATAAAAATGATCTCCACTTTGCCAATACAGCTCATATTTGATGTAAAATGGAGGGCTTGCATAGGTTTTAGGTAATTTGTTCACATTTCAGGTAAACACCAGGGAAGTCATTGGCATCTCTGATCTGTCCTGGGAGACCACCTGTCTTGAGAGACCATATTTGGGTCATCGCCAGGGATTGTCTTTCAGTGCACATCCATCTGTCTTGAGAGACCATAGGAATAAAAAACCACAAGTTGGTCATTCCTAGGGTGGTTTTCAAGGAAGATTTCTCTGTAGATTGTTGTACAACATGCCTGAACATGTAACATAATTCAGTTCCTTTTACAAAGTGTGTCCCTGATCCAATTACAAATTGAAATAGTGCAGATAATATGCATCATAGAAATAGAAAATTTGTCCTGGGAAAAGTAGTTACATATTATTAGGTAGGGATAAATTATTTGGAATTTGATCAAAACCTCAAATTGTGTAACTGAAATTGTCATGTATGTGATAACAAAATGATTACAACTTACTACTGGTTGTACATGGATGTTCACTTGTAAGGATTAGAATGTGCAAGATTGGCTACAATGGTCTCTGTGTTTTGAGGGACAACTCCAATCAATGAGAGACTACCTGCCTTCAAAGACCACCTTGTAAAGATACTGTGCCTGGTGCTTTTCATGTTAATATCTACTATTAGACAAATGGGAGCAAAACACAATCCAACCTCTCTATGCTTTGTATTCAGTCCAGTCACTGTCTTTGTCTAAACTCACACCTTAAAGTGATCAGTAGCTTCTATGACATTAAATGTGCAAATTTCCAAAATTGAAGGCTTCCAGAGCCAAATGAATTTATAAACAGGCCCCAACAGGTTTCCACCCAATGAAAAGTCTGTAGATTCACATTTCTGTGAATCACGATCTATCATGGAAACCAACCCATTCATCCACTCATTGACAGTTCACAGCTATGTTGTCACAATGTGCGTGTATGGGTAGCAACAGGATTGTTACCCCCAATTAATGTTAGATAGGCTCCTGATGTTGTTCCATACAGTTCCTGATGAGTTTGCAGTTGCAAAGAAACTAGTTGAAAGGTGCCTCCATTGCATACTAGCCACAGTGCTCACTTGCCTTGGTATAGGGAATTTATAACCAGCCATCAGTGGGAAACCATCAGGTATGTTCTGCAGTCCACTGTCTTGGGAGATGATAATTTGGTCGTCCCTGGGAGGACCTCAGGACAGGTTTTGATTTACCCATAAATGAGTCCCATTGGTGCTTTATTTGTTAAACTGTCTTAACTTTCCCATTAATATGTAAGCAGTTTACACTCCCCATTAAAAATTGAGAACAGTTAAGTTAAATGTCCTGCATCGAAAAAGTTGAGACCTGGTAACAGCCCAGCTCAGCCAACCCATTATAGTGTTTTAAGCTCTACTGACCACGGGTCCTGCATCACTCGTGTCCATCCGTAAAAATTTGTGTGGCCTTGACATATTTTTCAAGGTCATTAAGCACTTGGGTAAAGGACATGTGCTGAGAAAGAATACAGACCTGATACTAAATGTACCACAAATGTGTATCATGTGAAAGTTTGATAGTCCACGATATGGATGACCTTGAACTGCTTTCTCAAGGTCATAGAGGGATTGCATTTCAGGAACTGAATTTTTCCTGATGGTCATGTTGATTTTATGTCAGTATAGGATTAGGCGTATGGGCCTTCTGTTGATATCTTTCAAGTTAAGCTATATTGGATATAAGATGATGAAAAAGTACATACATGTCACAGAAGACTTCATATCAAACTTCTTGATCCCTATGAGCAAAAAGATGGAATGATGGAATAGTCTGGAATATCAGACCGGAAACATGAAAATCATCTCTTATATATTGCCTGAGTATACGTGGAGCATTTGAGTGCCTGAGGTATCAAGATCTATATCATCAATCCTTGAGAGCTTAGTTGTTAAAAGAAACTGTGGATAGCACATTAAAACAAATCTCATATTTCCCTCAGTGACTGGATGAGGCATAAATACACTTGTACGACATGCTGTTACTTCCAGTCAAACAATCAGCAAAACCTCAAGCACTTTCTTGGCAGAATTGAAATTTCGATTCTGATTTACGAGGGATTATTCCCTCTACACGCTCTCCCTGATGCCACTCGTGGTGAAATCTAATCGCAGCTGTCCTTCACACATTTAAACAAACTTGCCATGGGTAGTTGCTTGCCTTTATTCAGTACAGGATTTTGGATTTTACACTCTGGAATTAGCCTTTGAATAAGCTGCTGCCAGATTTTGTTCTTAATTAAAAGGAAGATTTCTGGAGTGAGATCAGGTAAAATCAACATTATAGACTGGTGACTGTCAACATACAGTGTGCTTTGCAGTCTGTATGTTTCATAACAAAAATGTCTGTGTCCTCAGGTTGAATCAGGGTTTATGTGAATTTGGAGAAAACTAGGCTGAGTGGAATTAAATGCCATCAACCACTGTCATTAGATAGCTGCAGCAGATTTGGCTTTATGGATTATGTGAAGGCCTGTTTTTTTTTTTTTTGGGGGGGGGGCATTTCCACCTTTTTAGCTCAGCTGACTTATGCATCAGCTTAGCTTAGCTTATGCGATGGTCAGTCGTCCATCCATCTGTTGTCCATTGTCATCGTCCTCCATTTTTATTTACATTTTTTTATTTCTTTTCCAAAACCATTGGCTTGATCCTTGCAAACTTCATGTGGTTATCTTGGGTGGGTCTTTACCAAATTTGTTAAAGTGGTTGTGCTCCAATGATTTTCTTTAATTTTTGTGAATTGTTTTTTTTTTTTTGGGGGGGGGGAGGTTTTGCAAAACCTAAAAGATCTTCTTCTTGAAACTGCTGGGCCCATTGTTTTAAATTGTATGGGGACACATCTGGGGAGCCCCAGACCTCAGTTTGTTTAACAGATGGCACTGTATTTTTTTAGGTGAATTTTTGTGTGTTAAATCAATTTTCATAGACACGTAGTGTTGTTATTATGACTATAGGGATAGCAGCAACTGTAACACACTGGTTTATATCCAGGTTATGGCTAGATCTGAGGCCTTATTAAAAGCCAAAAGCAAAGTACCTATGGGAATTCTTTTTGTGTTGTCTATATTGACCTTCAGTGACCTTGAAAAATCAAACTGTAATGTTGGCTTATAACTCAGTAATAGGGGATCCTACACCCACGAGTGCAATTAATCACACTGAGGAAAGTACCAATGGGATTTCTTTTGGTGTTACTCCTGACCTTGAGTGACTTTAAAAAGTGAAACTGACATATATTGGCTTACATTTTGGTACTGGTGGATCCTACCCCCTTTCATTTGAAAAAAAAAAATGATTCCAGAACTTTTGGACTGAAGACTGTGATACTACAAACAGTGATGATGGTCCTGCAGAAAGCTGACTTTGATATTGCCTGTATTTTGAATGTTATGGAACCACTTCAGCCTGTGAATATATATGGTCAGCTGAGCACAGGACTGTCACAGTCCTGTAGTATTTGTACGAATCATATCACTTTATATGGCTGGGCAATGCTGATTAAAACACAGGCATATTGGTGGATTCATCAAGGCTGTTACTGATATTTTGATTTTGTGGTACATGGTTATCCCTGTCTTGAAAGACCACCCTTTCAAGTTACTGTGGCAAGTACTTTTCATGTCATTTATACCTGTTGTGAGAGACCACAAAATGGATATTCCCAGGAGTGGTGTTTCAAGCCAGGTTTCACTGTGATAATAAATTCTTATTCCAAACAGATTATGATTTCCTTTTAGATCAAGCTCAATGTGTATGTTCAGAATTGACAGTGACTTCTGAAAGAATTATTACTCCCTGCTTTTGTTTGTTGTTGTTTTTTTTTTAAATACTGGCAACACGTTTTGTCCTGTTCGATAAAGGGATCAGTCTGTACTTACAGGTACTTTCATGATGGGGGCAAAGCAGCACTGCAGGTAATATGAATGTCCAGTATTGCTGTGGTGGATGAATAGAGACACTTGAAATTCCTCCTTTGAGATACCACCCTGAGGGCAGGTCCAACAGTGGTCACATAAAGCAGGTGGTTTCTCAAAGGAAGTCCAATGAAATGGAAAAGACAGCAACTTTAAAATTATTTTTTGGGGCGAAAACAGACATTTTACAAAAGGGTCCGATTTGGAGATTTTTCTCGAGATTCTCGAAAAATATATTACTTAAAAACTCAAAAATTTGCTAATTTAAACTTCCCAGACATGCCCAGGACTGGTTCCTTGCGTTTTGGAATATGTTTTTTCAGGCACTTTTATGCCCCCCTTAACATGAAGAAGTGTTCATCTTCAGGAGCATCATAATTAATATTTGATTACAATTTATCTATTGCGTTTATGGAAAAAGTGAAGGAAACGAACCTGGACGTGACTACGAAGTTTCATTTTGCGAATTTTTGAGTTTATAAGTACAGTGAAACCTTCCTATACCGAACACCCTTGGGACCTGAAAAAAGTGTTCAGTATAGTGAGGTGTTCGGTATAGGGAGGTTTGATAGCATTGAAAGTACATTGTATATATTTGGGACCGAGAAATGGTGTTCAGTATAGAGAGGTGTTCGGTTTATGGAGGTGTTCGGTTAGAGAGGTTTTTCTGTACTATATTTTTCGAGAATCCTGAGAAAAAACTTCAAATTGAATCTGTAAAATGTCCATTTTTCGCCCCAAAAAGGGATTTTAAAATTTTTTCTTGGTGTATATATGATGTAAAGATTTCAAGCAACAAGACTTTATATAGTTTTATGCGTCTAAAAAAAACAAAAAAAAAACAGGAGAGCGGGTTGAAGACAGCACTCGTCTAAGTGCCTAGCTTTGTTTGTGCCACCTTAAGTACTTTTGGGACGTGGTTTTGAAGTGGTTCCAGAAAAGAGACATTGCTGTAAACAAGCTGTCATAACATCTGAGACAGTAGATTGTGTTGATTATGATTTTATTAATACTGATGTGTAACCCATTGATCCCCTCCCCTTGACTTGCAACAGCTTTCCTTGCCATGGCTTGTGCACTTAGTACCCAACCCATGCCAAGGAAAGCTGTTGACCTGGGGAATGTGATCTTGATAGGTCACTTCTACAATTCTCAGTCATACTGTTATTTCATTACTCTTGAAATTACTCAAAAACATTGAATCAGACAGCATTTGGACTAACAATCATTTTTGGCTGATTTAAGGGGAAAAAAGGTTAACGCCTGTAAGGGCAGTCCTTGGAAGTGACCTGTCATGCCAGCAACCTGCAGCCAGGTAATAGTGTTTGGCCAGATGTTATAATTTGACAAGCTGAAGCTAGAAGTGCCAACCAAAGGTGACTAATAGCTTCAAAAATTGATCATGATAACATCAGGGAGACAAGAGCAACACAGGTTTGTTTTTGTTTTGTTTTTTGTATGATTGATTGATTTTATTTGACGAATCAACATACAAATAATAAAAGAACACAGTGTACACTAAAACATCTGTAGTAAACACAAGGATAAATCTGTTTGTTTTTGTTTGTTTTTTCTCCAAGCTCTGTAGATTGTTCATTACCATTATATACAATTGTATTCCACTAAGGGGAGGGGCTATAGGTTTGCACCTCGTTTGTCTTTATTTATCTCAAAATGTTAGTTGACCGGGCCACACTTCCAAATGCCAGACATAGTGTGTGGATACTTCCTGGTATAGTGCTGCATCACCTTCCGAAATTAGGCCACCTCCACCTTTGACCCTTGACCTTTGACTTAGTTATGGAAATACGTCTGTGGGTCAGTTTTTCTGTGCGTATGAAACAGAGATGCCAAACTTTTTTTGGATACTTCTTGGCATGGTAGTATGTCACGTACCAAAAATTACCAGTAGGTCACTGTGACCTTGACCTTTGACCTTCATCATGGGAAATGTCTGTTTGGGCTGCATATACTATTCTGTAAGACATACAGATACAACTAATTGATGTCCAATGGGAGACTCACTATGTAGTGCTGTGGGATACAAGTGGTGTTGTTTCTTCTGGATTCTCAGGCAGACATACCAGGGTAGGAAACCATTTGATACCAACTTGTCTGATGCTTAAACTAAACAACAACATTCAGAAAGAACTTTACCATCAGTTTAAGCTAAAAAGTTAATCCTCCCCCCCCCCTTGAAGTAACCCTAAGTCAGCAGCTTGAGTCCACAAAGGAACGTTGTTGAATTGGGGCAGTCTATTCTTATAGAGGCCATCTGCAATTTAACTTTTTTTTTTTTTTTTTTTTGGTCAACACTGAAATAAGTTAAAATAACTGAAGCAGGCAACATTAAAACCTCAGCTGGCTTTGGCCAGTTAAAGGGAAAAGGGTTAAAGTCATTCTAATGAGAATGTGTACTATCATATGTCACAGCAGAGAAAATTGCCAAAGGATGCACTCTGAAGAGGAAGTTTATCAATCGTGTGGTTGTTATACCTGCCAGTAACATTAGAGCCATACACTGGCAGTAGGCTTCCGTCATGTGGGATCTACTGAAATTAAACCTGTTGATGAATCCGGTATCCATGTTGATCTGTCCAGTCGTTTTGTTATTGGAATTGTCATATATGTAGTGCATAAGGCTTGATGGTCATAAATGAAAGTCCTACATATGATAAGTTGACAGGGAAGCGGGTTCTTGTGTGGGAGTGAATAAGAAACCACAATGCACGACACTCGGTCATTCACAAAGACATTAGGACCCACGATAACGTGTGGTGTGTCATCTCTTAACTATGCTGCTTGCATGCGATGTTAGTAGAGTAATATTAATTCATATTTTGAATTTTATGTTGTTCAATGACCTTTAAATAATTTCTAACATGAGCTCACCAGCAGCGTGCCAAAGAGGGTGTGGGCTTGCTGGAAGAAGCATGGGGGTCACACCTTGAACCTGCTGATGCACGCAGCCTACAAACAAACAAAAAGGTCCTTTTTTCAGGACCATCACATCCTGCCAAAAGAGGTAATGAAATCACTGGTACAATAAATTGAACTCTCCACATACATCCTTACAAACATACCCAATGTTGTTGGTGGTGGTGGTGTTGTGTGTGTGTGGGGGGGGGGGGAGGAGGGGGGGGGGGCAGGATGCCTGTTTTTTTTTTTTTTTGAACCAGAGTACATATGTGTTATCAAGTAAGGTAATCTGGTCAGTTTGTAAAACCTGATAATAAATGAAGTGCAGTAGCCCCCTTCTTATAATATGCAGGGCTAATTGCATAATTTCCAGGTCCTTCCTTTGAGAGAACACTGCTATTAAGGACCACCTGTTTCTTAAGACCACATATATCTTATCTCTACCACTGTCTTTTCATGCTATTTAACCTGCATTGAGAGGCCACCTGCTTTATCTAACCACTCTTTTAATGTATGCTAGGGGTGGATTCTTAAAGGAGGAAGTACTCTATCGTTTTGTGGTTTCATGAGGAAGCTTACTTGTGACCGAAAAGAAATAAAAAAAAAACAAACAAACAAAAACAAAACATATGGTGGGCCAACTGTGTCATTTAATGAATGTTGCTTCTAAGATGCCAGCATTGATGAAAACTACTCTTTGCGATGTTACTGAAACCAGGAACTATCTTAACCCTTAACTGCTACTCACTGCTATATTCATTTTCTGATTTCTGTTAAACACATAATGGTTACAAGATTCAAATTCCTCATGATGATACCTTTCATTCAAATACCAGCAAGCCTAGTCAAAAGCAGAAAGTAGTCTTAGTCAACAGCTTTCCTCGGGACACTTTGGCTGGTATGCACCAACTCCACTTAAATATTAAGTGACACTTACCTCTATGGTAAGTGATACTTACTCAGTAAGTGTACTGCACCAAACACACTTAATTTTAGGAGACACTTAAAAATAAGGTAAGTGTAAGTCTGGTCAAGGGTAAACTTAAGCAGCACTTACATTTCTAAGATAGCCTGTAATTTTCAAGTGACCTCTCATTTGATGAGTTAGCAATATGGAGGACACTGAGGACTACCTTGACCATCTGTGGCAAATTCAAATTTTTTATGAATTGTACAGGGAAAACCGTTCATTGAGAGACAGGACAAATCCATTTGAATACCTCAGAGATGGAGAATTCCGTAAATGGTATAGGATGACCAAATAATCAGCATATGAACTTCTTCAGCAAGTGGCTGCTGATCTAGAGCATGGGCATGATCGGAATGAAGCCATACCTCCACCATTGCAACTAACCATAGCACTGAGGTTTTATGCCACAGGAACATACCAAAATGTGGTAGGTGACCTTGATGGAGTCCATCAGTCTACCGTTGGAAGAATTGTTCACAGGGTCTCCCGCATATTGGCAGGTCTGCGACCTAACTATATGCAGTTTCCATCAATGGAAGATAGGAACTATGTACATGAAAACTTCGACAAAAAAGGAAGATTCCCTGGGGTAATCCATGCAATCGATTGCACCCATATCCGCATTAAAGCACCACCTGGGTTAATGCAGAGCTGTTTAGGAACAGAAAGGGATTTTTTTTCCATCAACGTTCAGGCGATATGTGATGCTGATATGTTGTTCACCAATATAGTTTGGCGCTGGCCAGGTTCAGTACATGACAGTCGAATTTTTGACAACAGCTTTATATGTGAGTGTTTTGAGAATGGTGGAATTCAAGGATGCCTCCTTGGAGATGCAGGATATCCCTGCCTTCCCTACTTGATGACCGCCTTCAGCGTCCTAATACAGCAGCAGAGCGGCGCAACAACTATGCCCAATCAAAGACACGCATTGTCATCGAACAAACCTTTGGTGCATGGAAAAAAAAGTTCCACTGTCTTAAAAATGAACTACAAATCAAGATGGAGTTCTCCTTGATCGTTATTGTAGCCACTGCAGTTTTACACAATTTTCTTAGAAAAGGAATGAGGTAGATGACTCTGATGATGAGGAGGATGCAGGCGCAGGTGACTTGGTCTGGGACCATGGCTTCTACCCGCTGTGTAATATTATCAGTTTCATCTGAAGACTCGAGTTGCCCTCCTCCTGTGACCTTTACCCTCTTGCTTTTTTCTTTGGCCACATCTTTTTTCGCTTTTGTTTTCATGTTCTCCCATAACTTTTTTCAACTGTTTGGCGTTCCTTTGGTATGTATTGGGTTGAGAACAGAGTTTTTTTCAACCTCCAACCATGCTTTGGTCTTCTTTGTGTTTGCCTGGGAGTCACACCTTTTGTCCTGCACAATATGTTTGACCTAATCAACGATGTCCAGCAATATTTCCTTTTCTGTCACAGTAAAGTTTGGTGATTTTTTTTTCGCAGCCTTTTTACCAGTTTGGATTCCAATTGCGGACTGGTTCCATTTACAGTACAAGATACAGGGCTATGTAACGACCAAGTTTCAGGTTGTGGGAAACATTCAGACAAAGCTGTGTTTACGATAAGGTTCACTTACTTGAGTGATGCTTATTTTCAGTAAGTGCATTTGGTGCAGTCCACTCACAATTAAGTGTAACTTACAGGTAAGTGTCACTTACTAGGATTTAAGGCTCACTTACCCAAGGGTAACAAAGGCTGGTATGCACCAACTTCACTTAAATTTGAGATTAAGTTACCCTTCTGTAGTTAGATTATGGTATGAATTACAAGTCGATATTCGTCCTTCTAAATCACTTCAAGCTTTTAAATCTAGGCTATGCCAACCAGTTGCTCAAAGTATTAAATTCTGTGAGTTGTACAATTTTGGTAACAGATTTTTATTCGTTCAGCACTCATTTACATCATGGAGCCAGTCAACTAAATTCCTTTTTATAAAAGATTGGTGTATTAGATACACCGTGGTGCTCCTATGGTTTGGCTGTTGAAGATACATGGCATTACTTCTTTGCTTGCCCCTCATTTATTGTACCATAATAAAAATTCCATTTCATTGTTACTCCTCTCACCCCATTCACTTTGCAAACAATATTGTATGGCTCTCATGAATGTTCTGGGGTAGAAAATGAGCAAATTTTCTTAGCAATGCACAAATATATCTTGGCTGTACTGGTTCATTTAAACCAACAGGTATTAGCTAAACAAAACCTTCGCTGTTTGAGCTCATGTTTACATGTAGAAGAAGGCAGTAAATGAGAGTGCAATCTTACGTTTGTTTTGAGCCCCAATTCTATCTGTCATTGTCTTGTAATTGTTATCTTCAAATGTGTTTTGATCTTGTCTCGTATCCTGTCTGTGTCTTTTCCTCACAAGAGGGATTTGAATAGGGCACAGCCATCTTTCTCAATTGTATAATCTGTATCGGAGTATTTTTATTTTTGTTCAGTGATGAAAGAAAATATGTTTAAACTAAGAAACTAAGAAAATACTTTTAATGCCAACATAGTAGTAAATGGATTATGTTAACCTTGGAATCTTGATTACAGACGATAGATATTTGCACCAAAATGTCTAGTTCATGTGCATATTTCCCTAAAACTTATCTGATTTTGATCAAATAAAAATTGATTTACATCAAAAGTTCTTTGGAGCTAAAAGTTTTTAGGGATTTTCTAAGAAATGCAGAGTTCTTTTCTAAATGTTTGTCAAAAGTGAAGGGTCCACCAACTCGATCAATTTTTATGAAATCAGCCATTTTGCAGTTTTTGTATCACCATTGTAAAAACAAAAACAAAAAACAAAAAATGATGCAGTTTTGAAAAATCCCTGACACCTGTTTATAGGTACATATATTGAGATCATATGGCACAAATTTTACCATTTTATCTTGAATATTTTAAAGAAATATCCAAAATTTCTACCCCCCCCCCCTCCATTTTTACCGAAAATGCTTCTGTTTATACAAACAACTTTGAATGTAGAATTTCATCTTTAGTTCAGACAGATTCTGCAAAGCCTTGTTGTGGATAAAGTATGTGTATATAGATTTATTTTATAGGTATATATATTTCTGTGATATTTGGTCCAGAAGGTAAGTCATTTTGCCAGCTTGGACATTAGCTTATTAGATAGATAAGTAAAAAAGAAATCATGGTAGGATTTTGTATATGCGTGAGATTTAGGTCAGAATTGTATCTGCGTGAATTTAATTCTGATTATCACATGGTCATCTATGTGAAATTGGTTTCCATGCGGATAACTACTGAAGATCTCAAGAAAACTTGGTGAAACTTCATGGTATGATTGTGTGTCTTGGTGAAATGTCAGTTGAGATTTTATCTTGACATAGTTCTCACTGTCACTTGTATGAAATAGGTCTCCATGCAGTTACTGCTGAAGAACATACCAAAATATGGTGAAACTTGGTATGACCATTTGCCGGATGACACCTAGCTTAGGATTGTATCGGAGTGTCCTTGACCTAATTTCAATGTCACTTATGTAAAATATATGTTTCCATGCAATAACTACTGTGCACCTAATGAAACTTGGTAGAATTATGTATCAAGGTGAGACATAATTGTATCTGGAAAATCATGATCTAATTTTCAAGGTCACGGGATCACATGTAAATTTAGTTTTCATAGAACATGTACAATGACTTAATTCATTTTCTTCATCAGAGACAAAATTTTCCACTGGAAGATATTTAATTTTGTCATGCAGAATCAGTGACCTCTGAAGTAAAGATGGTGCTATCATACTCTGAGCTGCAGTCTCACATTTATGACAATTCCCTGAGCACCCTTGTTGCTTAACAGGAATGATACAGCTGTATACAAGTTGCTTAATGAGTTTTAACGAAGTAACAATCAGTATACAAGTTGCTTAATGAACACTAGTGAAGTGACAATTGGATTACAAGTCGCTTAATGATGGTACGCTTGGTGTGGCTATTAACCTTGTGGAGACGGAGTCAATGGATTATCTCATTGCTCTCTGAGAACAGTTGACTGAGGAAAGCTGTTGACTGCTGCCACATTAAACTCAATTTATTTATGAAGCCACAAAATGTTATAGGTCTGTCCGCTTGGAGTGCAAGAGCTCTGGGGTTCGAGTGTTGGGCAATCCAAGGGACTTCTCATCTTTGACTTTTCCGCTGCAGTGATCCTTCAACTGTTCAGAGGCTCAGTGGTACATTTCAGGCAAGCTGTGTCTGTTTGTGTCAGCGGGGATGAAAGGAAGGGCAACATTTTTGGGGCTCAGCGTTGGCCATAATATCAAGAAACACTCACTGACCTCTCCACATACATATGTCTGAGTTGAGTGCTTGACATGTGTAACTTGGCCCACTGGGAAACAAGTCCCAGCACTTTGTGTAGCCACGCAGTACAAATCAGGTTATCTAATGATGATGACAAGCAAAAACACTTGCGGTAATTTTGAATGGGAAAAAAAATTGTATGTAGACACATCAGTATTGAAGGTCTCTCACTATTAAACTGCTGAAAGGTTTTATAATATTGAAATGTGTTTTGTACTTGGGAACAAGGACCCTAAGGCTCCAACAGAAAGAACATTTGTTAGTTAGTTTAAGGTGGGGGGGGGGGGATTCAAGATGCTCATACATGTATTGAAGTGGGGAAAGGAGGGGGGGTTTCGGTACGCTGGTACAGGTAATAATTTTTCTAGAGTACACAGTACGGAAAATAAAAATCTTCCAAAATTTGGATAGTACGAAGTACGTAAAACAAGAGGGATTCCAGTATAACAGTACGGTAAATAAAAAGCCCCAGTATGCCAGTACGGAAAACCCCTTACCAACCCTCTGTATTGTTAAAGGTCTGTCTGTGTTAAACTGCTGAAAGCTTTCATAATTTTGAAATGTGTTTTGTACTTTGGAAGTTAATAAATAGGACCCGAAGACTAAGATGTGTATTTATAAACTATGGAAAAAGGGCTAAGTCAGGCCAGGTTAATCTAATGGTGCAGTGACCAGTGGGATAAACATTAGGCTCAGAAGTATAGGTTCGTGATTTGAGATGCTGTAAGTGCATTCATGAGGAAGTTGTAATGAACATGTTGAACATGTAATTGTTGAAAAGCTAGGTTTGTGCAAATCTGAGACAGTCCAATCCGCTGCGTGATCACCGATAAAATGGAAGCTGCACAAGTTATTATGCTCAGCTGAAATTTTCTGCAGGCAAACTCCATTCCTGATTTGCTTTGTTAAGCCAAATGAGTAGACTTGGTATTTGCAAGTAACAAAGTAAGGTGCACTTTTGCACATTTAACACATTTTAGCGTCAATCAAAGAGACGGTGACAGTCTGGTCAAGTGCGTTTTCTAAGAATGACGCATCCATTTTGTGTGATTGAGATAGTTATGTAGACCCTAGATCAACCATTTTCCCTTGAATTGCATGTAAAACAGACTCAAGACAGAGTCAAGAGTTATCCTTGGTGTGGGTCGGTTGCTAAATGTCCAACCCATGCCAGGCAAATGTGTTGGCCTGGTACATTTTTGTCGTGTTATGTTGATAGGTCTCACCTGACATGATCAAACTGTTTTCAGCTCAGCTGATTTGTCAGTTAGCTGAACTGATAGGGTACACATTTGTTTTACCCAATGATTAGTTCCTTGCTTACTTTCCTAGTATAAATATGGATAGCCTACTTGCATTTGAGTGATTTAGGCACAGTTTTGTCCATTTGCAGCTCAAGATTTCTTTAGGAATGAATAAGTCAGTTGATCATATGGAGTATTTTAGTCATTACTTGTTTAGACATAACTCTTGTACATTTTTTTAAATGAAATCTAAAAGTAAAAATAGAAAATAATAGTAAAATGTTGTTCCTAATAGGTTGACTGTGATGGTTAATTGTTTGATTGATTAGACATGACTACATGTAACTTCCTTGCGAGGTTGATCCTGTGCTACTAGTTTTATCACTGGAAAGCCCGGATGAAGTAACTCATAGTTTCACTGGTTTAAAATTTGCCCCCCCCCCCCCCCCACCTATATATGTAAAAATGTATTGCAGAATGAATTATTTTGATTTTTTAACCCATTGCATTTTGGCCCTAAAATCCTTAAAACAGAAATATAGCATTGCTGTGGCCTTACAGTAAATTACATTTTAGTAGTACATTGTACTGTGAAACAAGAAAGCTGCTTGCTCTCTGTCTCACATGTATTTTCATTGGAGAAAGTCTTCCCAGATGCTAGGGAACGTATGGCCCAAGCAATGAGCTTGTGCCTGTTTACATCCATCACAGTTTTCTTTGCAAGAAATAAAAAGTTCTTATTTATCTAAAAAAGGTGCCACATGTTTTGTCTGCATGCATAAACAAATTAGTGTTTGGAACCTGAGACGCTTGCATGAAAAAGTCCCAATCAGGAGATGGGCCAAGTAAGCTTGCACAGGATCATTATATCTGGTTGATTAAGCCAAACGTCTGTGAATTGCTTATGGGTTCAGAGACAGTATTCTCTACTTATGTAGTATTGTGGAGAAAGCCAGTATTTGTGACGGCCTAATGCCTCAATTCTCTGAAAATTAAAGTGCGCTGTTGAAAGTTGAAGAAACTGTATGGCACAGGTATTTGAAATATGAAGGGACATATTGTCACAAAGTTACCACATAAGAAAAGATGACAAGTCTCAGCTTCAAGAAAAATAAGCTGTGTCATGAGTCTACTTGTGAATCTGTAATTGAGCATTACTGGCTCAAATAAGGATATCTCCTCATGATTTCATTAATTTTGTGAGCCATAACAAAAAGCACAGGAAAAAAAGGTAATTTAGTTTGAACTCCTTGCTTTCCCAGCTAGTTAGGGTTAAAAATGTGTGTGTGCAGCCTGGATGTTCTGTAGATGGAAGTCAGTTACCTGCGGCCACACAGAGAATGACGAGCCAGTTGTACACAGCACTTACACCCACAGTGTGGAAGCCTTAAGAGGAGGGACCGCCATCAAAGCATCGCTTTTGCTCAATCAGGCGTTAATGCACTGATTTGTTTTCAGAGAACTGCACAGTACTCCCTCTAGCTATAGCCGATCTGCCCTGTTGTGGGTTGTCTGTTCACAATAACAAAAGACTTAAAGGGTCATCAGAGGTCAAAGTTCAGAAACATGACAAAGGGTTGACTTTTATTTTTTATCACGAGAGCTCTTCTTGCAAAGAAATCCAGGTTTCCTTTGCTGGAGAGACATTAAAGCTTCGTGTTTACAAAATTTGGTCACACTTTTGAGGCTTTTGGTGAGATAAAAAGGTGGGTACTGGGTCAACAACTTTCCTGGGTGTGCTCTTGGCACAAATACTTGGAGTGAATCAGGTCAAGCAGTGGACTGATAATGTATTATTCTTAAGGACAACAGAGAAACAGATTAGTCTTTACTTCTAACTTGGACAAATTGTTATTCAGATACATATACATACATCGGAATTGGGACCTTCCAGTTTAGTACATAGCAAGAGCAGTAAACAAAGAAATGTCAAATTATATGTAAATAGTGCGGCTTCATCATGTGTCTGCTATTGAGAAGGGTATATCTTTAGAGCAAAGAGAGTATTTTTGAATTGCCTTTCTGTAGTGTAAACATACTGTCAAAGGATATTCCATGCATTATTGTCTCAGCTAGCACTATCCATTAGCCAAATAACAAGTTGCTGAAAAATTGGGACTTAGCTCGTTACATGTAATCTTGAGCCAAATTGGCTAATTATACATGTATTTCCAAATTTATCAGTGAAACACATTATTTGTGAAAGCTAACTTGGGATTATCTAGAATTATACAAACTGAGAGAAGTACACAATTTTGACTGCTTTAGCTTAGACAAACAGTATTTGGCTAAAGACCTCAGCGCTGCTTTAGCCAAATTTGCTACAGCAGTGAAATTGCTGGCTTCAGCCTAGATTATAGAGTGAAGCCTGTTTGGACTGTCCACCTCTAGGGGTGGTCATATTGTGGTCCCTTGAGACGGGTTGTTTGTCATATCAGGCACAGATAACCTGAAAAGTACTAAAAATATGATGAAAAGGTGGCCATTCAAAGCAGGTGGTCTGTCTATGGAGAGGTCTGTCAAGAGACAGACCACTGTACATGTACTGTAATCTCAGTAGAGCTTAAAGACAGCTTGGTGCCAGTGCAGACCTAGACCAGCCATCGCAGGTCATCAGTAACGCCCAGAGCTTGTCAGTACTTGGCATTTTTTTTTTTGGAGAGGGGGGGGGGGGGGGGGGGAGAGACTTTGCCAATTTCAGTGACAAATTGTGGTAGCTAACAACATGTGGCAGTGGGGGATGCCAGGTCACCCGGATGGTGGGTATGGTTTAGCTAATCCAGTTGTCCATGCCTGGTCTTTAAGCATGCTGGAGACAAAAAAAATAAAAAATACATGCAGCTAGCTGGTATACTTTAACACTTTGGTTTGCATCAGAGAGCTTTGTAGCATTTATAAACAGACAATGAACAGACAACAAGGCAACACAGAAATGTTGCCTTGCAAGGGGAGAAAAACATTCCATCCCAACACAGGGTACCTCAGTTAATGTCACTCAGTGCCAAGTTTCCTGATCCATTTGTGGCATGGTGATTGCCAGATTAAATGTACTTCGATTTCCCATATCTTTCAATTTGGAAAATTGCAGACTTCCTGTTAGCCTTTTGTTCAAGGGAGGGATGCTTTATGGTCATTTGAGTAAAAGAGAGGGAGACATACTCAATCATGAGCTGTGTACCACTGAACTGTTTGGTCTTAACATGATGGATAGATCAGCTCCTTGCTCAGTCTCATGCTAAATGTTTATGTTCTTAGTACATCTGCCTTGCCACATTAAATCTTTCATTTATGAAAATGTGATTGTTCGTAAGCGAATAGTTTGTGAAAATCTTGCTATCTATGAAGAAAGGAAACTATACTCAGATACAAATTCCACTTGATAGTGAGGTGACTGAAGGCCAAGGTCCCCTCAGTATAAGTCCCACTGTGGACACAGGGGTGGGGGTTGGGGTAGGGGTTATACCTGAAGTGCATCGTAGCTGAAGGTGCCGACAATGTAATTATGTCACATTTAACAATGTTGTCACCTTGCACCCGCTCTTACAAGTATGGTCAACATGTGCCTTGACGTCAGTAACAAGCATGTTGCACCGTGATATATCATGCACCCACAAACCACATTAACGGTCTCTGATGAGTTATGCTATGTAACAAAACTGGTCAGATTTAAAGCGTGGGCCTTGTCAAGTGTAATTTGCTTGTAATTTTAGTAAAAGGTCATTATAATGTCATACTGTGAGACCTGTCTTTGGTGAAAAAAAAAACACTCACAGGGATCAGCAAACTTTGCAAAATGTAAGTTATGGTCTTTCAAGACATGCAGTCTTCGATTGGAGGTAACATGAAAAAGTGCTGTACAAAGTGCTTGAATATATGGTCTTTCATGACAGGTGGTCTCTCATAAGGGTTGTCTTTCAAGACAGGGACCATTGTACATGGTTTACATTCACTGCTTGTATAATAGCAGTAACTCCATGTGTATAACCAGTGATACACTGATGAGCAAACAAACTGACAGCCTGAACTTCTGCCTGATCCCAAATACAGGAACTTAATACAATATTTCATGTTCGGAACGAGCGGGACTCGAACCTGCAACCTTTGGCACCAGTCGCCTAGCTGAGATGGGAAATGACATATACCAGCATGCTGTAGTTAAAATGACATACATGTACCAGCATGCTTCAGTTAAAATGATATGTCAGCACATACATAAATTAAAGTGACATACTAACATGCTTCAGTGACAATGATATTTGTCAGAATGCTTTGTATGTTAAAATGACATGGTACCCTGCCATAGATAAAATGACAAGCCAGCATTCTTCAGCTAAAATGATGCCATATGCTTTAGTTCAAATAACATGCTAGCATGCTCAATTAAAATGGCATGCCATTATAAGTTTATGACATGCCAGCCAACTTTATAAGTTAATATGACATGCCAGCGTACTTTATAAGTTGGACTCCACCTCCCACAGAAATATTTGTATTTTATTTATTAGCCCCTGAACAAGCTTGGCCAAAGACCTCATAAAAGTTAATATTACATGCCAGTATACTTTAGATAAAATGACATGCCCGCCTGCTTTATTTTGAATGACATGCCCGCCTGCTTTATTT
Source organism: Hermodice carunculata (assembly GCA_964020975.1). Lineage (NCBI taxonomy): Eukaryota > Metazoa > Annelida > Polychaeta > Eunicida > Amphinomidae > Hermodice > Hermodice carunculata. The sequence continues at coordinate 77,352,053 of OZ026615.1, read as the reverse complement.
TGAATGCCATGCCCGCCTGCTTTATTTTGAATGCCATGCCAGCCTGCTTTATTTTGAATGACATGCCAGCCTGCTTTATTTTGAATGACATGCCCGCCTGCTTTATTTTGAATGACATGCCAGCCTGCTTTATTTTGAATGCCATGCCAGCCTGCTTTATTTTGAATGACATGCCCGCCTGCTTTATTTTGAATGCCATGCCCGCCTGCTTTATTTTGAATGCCATGCCAGCCTGCTTTATTTTGAATGACATGCCAGCCTGCTTTATTTTGAATGACATGCCCGCCTGCTTTATTTTGAATGACATGCCAGCCTGCTTTATTTTGAATGCCATGCCAGCCTGCTTTATTTTGAATGCCATGCCAGCCTGCTTTATTTTGAATGCCATGCCAGCCTGCTTTGCTCTTTTTTGATTGTCACCAATCCTATTATCTTACATTCTGTGTTGTCTCATTGTTGGTTATTGGTACATTGCGACTTTGAATGACAGATTTGATAGCTTCTAAGCTTTCTGCATATGCTGAAGTTATGATTACATCAAATTCTTGTTTGATACAGGTATCTGTAATTCTTTTTTTCTGGACAGTATCCCTATGAAATCAGTAGGTACATTCAGATGATGATGATGCTATCTTTTAAAAGCAGGACCTTCCCAAACCCACAGTGTTGGCAAGATAACTGTATGGGGTCATTGTAATGGCAAAAGGGCTATTGTTTTCCTCAAATAATATGACCAAAAGAAAAGAGAAAGTGGAGTTGCTCAGTGGAAGGCCACTTTCAAAAGTCTAATCCACAAATATATGGCTTGAGGAAACTATCAAAGTGTCTTTCTAAGTGGCTAAGAGTCTACAAACCAAACACATGAAAGGACAGATTGCCTTTGATGTCTGACAAGCATAAGAGATACAGTTGTTGATGAGAGCTTCCTGCACGCATGCTCCCTTCCCCCACCTATCCCCACCCTCCACCTGTTCAAGAGAAATCCTGACACTTTGTCAGCATGGAGTAGAATACCACAGACAAAAGATACCATACGAATGCTCCAGTGCCTTACTTTGATTCTTATTTTAGGAGTGCTCTTACCAGTCTAGGTCAAAGACAATAAGAAAATGGTTTTCCAATTTCCCACAGTGTCTCTTCATTGGTAAAGGAGAGGGCACAGGGAAATTTACAAGGAAGTGTATGCCATTGATAAATGGTGATAACATTCACCCACTGCCTTGTGAACTAAGACTGAGTCAACAGCTTTCCTTGTCATTAGATCTCATCTACAATTCTCAGTCAGTTTGTTTTTCATTAGTTTTGAAATAAGTTGAAAACACTGAAGCAGACGACATTTGACCACCAGTTAGGTTTTGGCCAGTTTAAGGGGGAAAGATTAACTGATTTGATTCCACAAGAAATGGTACATGTACCTTATTGGCGGTATATGCAGGTCATCAGGTCAACTAACATCACAAGCAATATGACCCAGTGTATCTGGTGTTGTTATGTCCTTTGAAGGATGAGCTGGTATATTGCCCCTGTACATGTCTTGCGCAATATGGTACATTCTTATTAACTGCGGTGCTCCTTTGTTCATCATCACTCAACAAGAAAGTGTCCATGTGTGAGGGCAGAATGCTTTACATTATGGCAAAGTGTGTTGCTCTTGCAAAAGTAATGACTTTGAAATATGTGTAATTAACTGTTTAAAAAGTTGAAAAAGTCATATTTTGTGAGCACAGATTGAGCATGATATAAAGAGAATTCATCATCTGTTTGAAATAAGTACTCTCTATTACTACAAATGTTATTAACATCTTTGCAGTATTCGTCAGTTTGCCCATATCATGTGGGGGATGGTTGTCACCATTGCCTGGCAAGGGGGTCAGATATTTTGGTTGAAAATTTATTTGCGTCATTTTTGTATGCCTCGAATTTCCAGGAAAATTGTGGTTTCACCAGCATAATTATTATCTCATAGTCTGCAGCTTTCAGTATTCATGTGTTAAAATGATTGAAAGTGCCAGTTTTAGATCAGCAGAGCTTATGAAATCCGTTTGCATCTGTCTGTCCATAAGACTTTCTATATTTTCAACTTCTCAAAAAACATTGCATGACATGTTTTGATTTTTACACATGGTTGTTCTCCAGGTTGACCTCTGCCACGTGTGAACAGAAGATGATGGTACAATTTTTTTGTTAAAAAACAAAAAAATATTTTTTATTTAAGAAAAATCAAAAACTACATAGCCAATTGCTTTGATGCAATGTGCAGGTTTACCTGTGGTCAAGTAGTTCACATTTGGCCACCAGGTGGCAGTGCAAATTTTTTCCCTAGTTTTCAAAATGAATTTTTGTATGTTAAGGCTATTTTGAGTTCATCAGAACAGCCAAACAGAATCGTTTGAAAGAAAATATATAACCCAACTAGAGGTGATTAAAATTTGCGAGAATGATAAAATATGGTGATTTTTTTATAAAGCTATGGCCGTGATGTTAAGTTTTGGGAGCATGTGTCAGGAAGCAGTACAACTGTAAAGGCCTATAGCAATACATGCATGCATTGTAATGTTTGCAAAATGGTTTCATGGAATATAGTACCAGCCCATCCTCTACTATCTATGTGAAGAAAATGACAATTCAATAAGTGTTCAATTTTTTTAATACTTTATTATTACTATTTTTTTTTTTAACTTGATCAAAATGTTATATATTTTTTTCTTGGTAATGGTGAATCCTATGCCCATGGTTACTGTTAAACATTAACAGGAAAGTGCCTAAGGGCTTCTTTTGGTGTTCCCAATTTTGAGTTTGAATCTTTTTTAATGAACTTTAAAGGTCAAAATGACATAGTGGCTTATCTCTTGGTGATATCAAACTTCTGATCAACTATTGATCATCATTAATACATGACACAGACAGAACAGGTCAATCTAAAGCAACTAATTGCAGTCAGCAGAGCACAGGATAATCCTGATCCCCTCATTCCACTTTTCAAATGATGACAAGTTGTGAAATGCTATGTAGCAGTCTGATGTTATGTGGGTGTCCAGCAATAGGGAATAACAAGAATAGGAGATTTTTATGGTCAACCTGTAGAGGTCGTTTCAGTCAGGAAGCTAAGGGTGTGTTCTGTTACTTTTGATCATAACCTGTTGTACATGGACATGATAAATTTTGTTATATTGTGTATAAAAGTAACCAGTTTCTTCAAGGTCATGGAAACCTATATGCAAACTCTTGCATACAAACATTTTGTTTATTGTGTTGAGTAGTCAGCGGAATGCATGTAAAATTGATGTGACCTCTCCTGTTTGTTGCATTGTGTGACCTCTCCTGTTTGTTGCGTTGTGTGTCGGTTTAAACATATTCTATAATTCAGTTGGGCAGAAGGGCAAGTCTTTGTCAACCCCTCTTGAGGAAAGAGTATCACATGACAAAATGAAATAAAAGATATTCAATATAGCGCAGACGGCTGTTCAAAATTGCAGTACCTTTGTCCATCCCTCGTGAGGAAAGAGTATCACATGACAAAATGGGATAAAAGATATTCAATATAGCGAACACGGCTATTCAAAATTTGCAATTAGTAATAAGTAAGCATAAAAATGAGGAAGAGCAGGAAGGAGGAGATTGAAGGTATTAGGACAAGACAGTCAGTGGGGCAATCATCAAACAAATTGCATGCACCAGTAGTTTCTTTTGGCCAATTGGAATCAACTGTATTACTAAATTATGCAATACCATCAAAGTGAAATTTTTTGTGTCATCAATACAGCCACGAACAGTGAGAAATATCAATTTGTTCTAAAGCCACCTGCAGTGGGGCCTAAAATTAATCATTTCAGGTGAAAGGAGCAAAGGTTATAATGGTTGACTGTAATTTGTTACGAGGGATGATGTATCAGGGACACAAGAACAAGAACATAAAAGCAGTTTCAAGTATAAAAGGAGCAAAGTGTGTAACAGTTGCATGTAATTTGTTACGAGGCATGATGTATGGCGGACACGAGATCAAGAAATGTTGTGTCTTATTAATAGCAGTTCTGGCAATGCCAAGAAATGGCTGTTCGTGTCGTGCAACCCATTGAACTGTGTATGTTACGCCTTAAAGGGACTGAGCATTGAGTGATGAGCATTATAAAAGCATCGTATAATGTTTGAGGAAATGTTGTGGGTGTGACCAGTAGAGATGAGGGTAGCAGTCACTAAGGTGGTCAGTCCAACCTTCTCTTGTAGGACATTCAGTAGTCTTCATGTTGGGAGTCAAAGTTGATCTGTGACTTGCTGTGTTGGGGGGGGGGGGGGATTGTTGTCAGAATGTTGGTCACAGTGAGTGGCTTGTAGGTTGAGGAGTTCATCACCAGTATGTCAGGCAGGAAGGAACCGTCACCTTTCAAGCTGAAAAGCTCTTCAGTATCAAAAGTGCTAAATTGCTACCTGTCCCTCATCATTAGGGACAATCTCTGAAATTAGCTGAAAATTTAGCCAATTTATGGTGCGTGTCCCTCATCAAAATTGAGTATTTGCTGCTATATTCTTTTTAACTATTTTGTGTCCCTGATGGTCTTGACTAATGTTGTCCCTGAAATGACACTTTGAATGTTGGCATCACTGAAAGTGCAGTAGGTGAAATACAGCATGTAGTGCAGTCAAATAGAGGTCAAAAGTCAATTCTAACTTTCAAAAATCATCAGCACATGCAATATGTGACATGCATATTAATTTGCTGCAACGTCTGTGATCCTGTCTCTCAGTAAGGACTGGGGACAATCAGTTGCCATGCTATGGGTGTACTCACGGAAAACCAAGGGTGTTATGAATGTGAATATTAATGGGGAAGGTACACAGGGAATATTGTCATGACACACCACTTCCTGTTGGAAATGGCAGACCAATTGGACCTGCTAAGTTTATTTTTAACTCCCAGATGACAGCATTTGTAACAGTTAGATACCTGGTGCTGCCATCTGCTGTGTACTTCTCCCATTGGAAACCTGTGACAATACATTCTTATAGCAAGCTCAGTGTGTTTTTGGAGGAAATGACTGACTTTTCAAACAGTTAGTTTTATCCAAGTTGCTAGTTTGGAATGTTTCATACATGTGTCCACTCTGAAATAGTAAGGTAATGTTATCACATGTAGTTCCAATGACTTTTGTTATAAGATAGTATCATCACATGTGGTTCCAGTGACTTCATTGTAATAAGATACCATCATCACATGTAGTTCCAGTGACTTCTGTTGTAAGATACCATCATCACATGTGGTTCCAGTGACTTCACTGTCATAAGATACCATCATGACATGCAGTTCCAGAGACTTCTGTTATAAGATATGGTCATCACATGTAGTTCCAATGACTTCTGTTATAAGATACCACCATCACATATAGTTCCAATGACTTATGTGAGAAGATACCAGATATTCAGAACATTAACGTTGTGTGTCGTCAGCTTATCTGTCAATGCAACATTTAGGAGCTTTCCTTGGTGCACCTTGGGCACTTTGCACCCACAGCATGCCGAGGAAAGCTGTTGACCTGGACTGTGAAATTAGATGTAACTGCAGGCATACTGGTACATGAATGAAAGGTCTCTTACAAGGAACATGAATCTAGCATCTTTATTATAATTCAGGAGCAGTTCCTTTTAAGTAGTACAACTCAAGTTGCAGTTGGCAATGAAAGAGTTAAATCGTGTAGCTGCGCTTTACATTTTTCTAATAGCCAAATTTTGGAGCGGGCACAGAAGAAGACACTGTCTTGATGACTGGCATTAAAAGGTTTGGCTCCTGGTTATAAACGTGTCAGCAGCACTTTACACTGAAAGCTACATTAAAGCATCTTTGAAATGAAGACAATCTGTCATTGATTCCCACAGCATCTTTTTCTGTTTGCTGAGTAAAAAAAATAACACCCTGGGTACATGTGAAACATTTCAAGATCACCCGTCCACCCCCCCACCCCCCGACTTCAAAGTGGTACACATGCCCCTAGCATATGGCAAACTGAAGAGTCACACCCATAGAATCATCGATTTTTACATTTATGTACTGAGAGAGATTATGTCTAGATGATACATTGACTAGGAAAAGAAAAACGATATTTCAATGTTTTCTTTATATAAGGTTTGGAATCCTTCAATGGATAGATTTTTTAACAAATTGATTTAAGCCCAAGGCTTCAATCGCAGGATAGAGGAAGTGAGTGTGCAATTGGTTATTGTGATATGACAGAGAGAGGTTTTCTCTCTAATCTTTCTTCAGCCTGTGCTTTGTAACATCTGTTTGTAATGTTACCCTGGGGTTTAAATATCACTGTTTGTGTCCATTACATGTCAGTCTATGACGAGTCCATTACAGGATAAAACCAGTTATGTTGCCTTCTACCATATATCTGCAGGTCTCAAGAATTTTTGTATCATTTTCTCCCTTCAACCGGCCAACATTGGCTGGTGGACAAATGTCATCTATGGCACTGTTTTTCACTGCTTTCAACAGTAATGAAAAACAGTCTGAATAAGGATTATAAATGAGACGTGTCAAAATAACAGGGCCAGGTCAACAGTTTTCCTTGTTGTGGGGTGGGCACTTAGCAACCAATGCACACCAAGCAAAGGTGGTGACTCATTGATAATTCAAGGGAGGGGGGGAGGGTTAATATCTGTAAACTGGCACATCCAACCCCTTAGCACTGCCCAAGTCTTTTATTGTTTGAAATATGGGCCATGAAATTTATAGGACCAAATGACTTCTCGTCAGCACACATACGGAGTACTGACAGAGTGGCAAAAAGACTGATAAATTTTCTAGAATGAGTGGCTGGCTCTGTTTTTCAAAGAGACCTGTGGTTGAAATTATGCAATGATGGGTCTCATTACATGTTAGCATTAGCAGAATAGTCAATGTATACATATAATTTTCTCAAACACAGCTGACCAAATCTTTTTCAGATATGATATGATTGTACTTTGAATGGATCTTGTTTATTCCATATGCTTCACTGATTTTTTTAACTTAAATATTTGTTCATTTTGTGTAATATGAGATGTCTTCTCTTCTGAAACTGCTGAACCAATTGTTTTGACATAAAATGGACACACTTTGGATCCCCAATTTTGTAATTGTTTCATACCAGGATCCATGCCTCTTCTTCAGAAGAGGCACAAAAATGTGCATTGTTGACACATGATAATCCATGGGAAATAGATGAACCACTCATCTACAAGCTCAGCTGACAGTCAAGTCAGCAGAGCTAAAAAGTTTATTTCTGTTGACACGAGGGGCAGACAAAACAGGAAATTGGGTCAAGCTGCAGACTTGTAGGTATTCAGATCAATTCTACCCGTAATTCAATATTAGGACCACTCAGACTAATAGTGGTTTATGCTGCGTTACTGATGATTGGAGAATCTGTAAATTTGTGTCTGTGTTAGCAGGATTCAATGTCATGGCTGGCATTTAACACCAAAAGATTGGGAATTCCGAGGTATTCCTTATTATTGTTTTTTGCTGATCAAATCAGTAGACGTTATAAACTGGTCACTCTTCCAGTAGCACTTTATTAGAAACTACCAGATTCAATTTCCTTGCTGAGTGAACTGCTAGAGGATCATAACCCTAATCCTGCTCTCATCTGATGATGGCTTCCTGTGCTGAATTTTCCGTCTGTTTGGCTTCCAATATGGCTTCAGGTAGACTGTTTATTTGGAGGCTGGTGTCTGCATGACTTCATACTGTACTTTTGGTTGGGCAAAACTTGTGTCAATGTTGATTAAAAAATTTCCAGATTTAGATTTCGAAATCAAGTACATAGGCAACTCCCCATGCTTTGGACCTTTGAATAGACGGGGTCTGTTTATACACAGTTACAGCTGTGCACTCTGTACAAAGGTGTGATGTGGGAGGTATCAGTACTCAGCTGTGATTGCAAGATTTATCATATATTTGCCTTTAAAAAAAAAAAAAAAAGAGCCCAAGCTGTGTGTTATCTCTGCTACCCTTGGTCTGCCCCAGGGTTCGGCATCATTTAATTATAGTGAGGGTAATAAGAGTGCACCAGCACTGCTTCTCATAGACTGATGAACCAATCAGCAACTTGATCATCATCACTGTGACCATTGGTAGTCTGTGTGCCCCGTTGCACTGTAGCCTGTTTCCACGGTTACCAAAGTGGACCAATTAGAAATTGAGTCACTTTTTTGTCAGTGCTAAAATGGTGATGATGTAGTTATGGGACAGACCAAATGGATTGGAGGAAACACAGAAATTGATCAGTTCAGCTCGAAAGGTCATATATTCACTTCAAACCACATTTAATCAGTGTCTTTTCATGCATTGCACATGCCAAAATACATGAAATACACCGTGATCCATTTATCCGTAGAATTTGACTGTTCAATGAGCAACACAGGTACAAAGTGCTAATGTTTCTAATATGTCAAAGCAAGGCTTGCCCAACTGAAGTCATTACACCATACAGAATGTCATAGGTTATAGTAGGCAGGTTGTTGCACAAGAGAGGTGAACCAAAAAAATTCAGGGTGTCAGAATCACAGGAAAGTCTCGATAGAGAGGAAGTTGAATTATGGAGGTGGTTGAGAGAGCAGGTTCTTGTATATCAATAGATGTAGCCAGACATATATGATTAGCTGTATCCAGCAATCTGTTGGATGCATCCAGCCAACTGGTGGCATCAAGTTCACCTATTAAAAAAGGAGTTACTTTGAGAGAGGTTAATTTTCTCTCTTAATTTTCTCTTTTTTCTGTGTAAATCTTGAGAAGTCTTTACAGAAGTGTTTTGCCTAACACAGGTGACCGTACAAGCAGCTGTGGGTACTTACATATCCGTTTATTTTGTGCGATGCCTTTTAGCAAATCATGCAACTTCAGATAATCAAATCATGTGGGGATATTACTCTCCGTGTGATGAGAAAATAGGTGAACAATTTTGTCGAAGATTTCCCTTGCTAATGGTCGATCCATTTGGACACCCAACATACCAGCCTGGAGCACTAGTGGCTTGCGTGCTTCAGCCAGTATGCTCATTTTGTACATGTGCCTGTCCAGGGACATGTGAACTGCAGGGAATTATTTCTTCTGATATAAAGGTCTTATTGTGAATCAGGTGTCAGGAAGCAGTCTCCACTGAGACCCACAGGTAAAAGCCACAATCAGGTCCCGTGAGGCTGATGCTGGTCGTGTCAAGCTGGGCAAACTTCTGTATGCATATCGTGTTAACCTTTGGATCTCGGGCTATAAGGTAAAAACTGAGAGCTTGACTCCCAGGACCTACTGAAGTGCAAAGACTTCAAAGTAGAGCAGGTTTTAAGAGGGAAAATCTCCTCCTAGTCCTTTTCAAGAGGGAGATATTGAGAAAGTAGACCAACTCGGCCAGCATCTGGTAGAGGACCCCCATTCCAGGGAAAAAGAATTTAAAAAAAAATAAAGCCCAAAGTAGGCCATTCTGGAGTATTTTGAGGGGCCCTTTGTGCAGGGGAAGCGTAATGGAATTTGCAGCATTACTTTAAGCCAGTGAAACATATTGTAAATGTGATATAACACAGAATACAGAACAATTCACATGCTATTCATTATACGTTTTTCACATTTGATGTTCAAGTGGGAAAAATACCAGCGAAATAGTTCAGAAAAACATTACCCATATTCATAAATTTTAACCCAACAATGAGAGCAAAGTATCAACCAGAGTGGGAGGATTTTTAAAACTTGCAATTAAAGTGGAGATCTTCCACCAAAGTAGGAGAGTTGAAGCCTCTGTTAGTGTACTGTGGATTCAGCAATTAAAATGTCTCACCTCATTGTCAAAACAGTGGCTCGATTTACTTGTAAATATCAGGCAAGAGTTGGTGGAGACGTGGCATGCCATTGTAATGCTGACTCTTTGCTATATTGCATCAGTGTCAACCAGCTACCTTTGAAGGCTTCTTGTCAAATATAAAAGTGCCATTTTACCTTAACTCTCTCAGTGCCAACTTTAATGAAAGTTGAACTATTTAACACAAGCTGCTTTGAATTATAACAGAGATGTTAGATTTATGTTTTGTGTAAACAGGCCTTTCATACAAGTACCAGCATGCCTGAAGTTACAGTGAACATAATAGTCCAGGTTAACAACTTTCCTCAAAGCATACCATAGAACGCTGTTGACTCAGTCCAAAATGTAGCACTGAAAGAGATAAAAAAAAAGGTATTTTTAAAGATTGTTTTAATGGTGACAGGTCAGTATACTTAGAAAAGTAATTACTGTGGCAGAACAAGACTAATATTTTTAGTAGGCCATCAATGTATGCTACCCTAGCATAGATGGAAGAATGATGCACACTGTGGCATTTTTATTAGCTCAGCTGACTGACAAGTCAGCTGAGCTTTTGTGAGGGTCTGTCACTGTCCACAATTCACATCATCGACTTCTTCTCCAAAACCGTCACCAAGATTTACTTCAAACTTGGTGAGATTGTGCCTGAGGTGGGTCTCTACCAAGTTTGTTCATATGGTCATGCTCCAGTGATTTTGTTTTGTTTATGATTTTTTTTTGGGGGGGGGGGTGCAAACCTTAAAAAATGTTCTTCTCTGAAACCACTCACCCAATTGCTTTGATATCACACAGGAACACTCCTGGGGACTCCTAGTTCTTAATTGGTTCAGCAGGTGGCACTGCAATTTTTTCCTAAATTTTTTATTTTTTGTGTGGTTTTGCTATTTTCGACTTCATTCCCCAGAACCATTGCTCAGATTAAGCGAAAACTTGGTTGATATGTTCCTTGTGGAAGCTCAAACAAAGTGGTTCACTAGGTGGCACTGCTGTGGATTCCTCAGTTTTGATGATTTTTTCAATTCGGGTACTTATCAGTAAAGGCACCTTTCCTATTGATTACCATGTAAGTCAACGGGCATTCTAATGCTAATTCACATTTTGGAATTCTTCTGTGACACTGGGAACCAGATTCACTTCAAACTTGGTAGCAATGTACCTTGGGTGGGTCTCCACCAGTTTTGTTCAAATAGTCATGCTCCAGTGATTTGTTTATTTTTCATTAATTCTTTTGCTCTTTTTTGGGGCTTAGCTTAAAAAAATCTTCTTCTCCAAAAATGCTGACCCAATTGCTTTGATATCACACAGGTACACTGGCTGGGGACTGGTAGTTATTTATTTGTTCACCAGATGGTGCTACAATTGTTTCCTATATTTTATGATTTTTTGTGTTTTTACCTCAGCTGACTTGTCAGTCAGCTGAGGTTTTTTGAGGGTCTGTCGTCCGTCGTCCGTCCGTCGTCCGTCCGTCCGTCGTCCGTCTGTCCGTCCGTCCGTCGTCCACAATTCACATTTTCGACTTCTTCTTAAAAACTGTCAGCCAGATTCACTTCAAACTTGGTGGAGATGTGCCTTGGGTGGGTCTCTACCAAGTTTGTTCAAATGGTTACGGTCCAGTGATTTTTGGATTTTTAATGAATTTTTTGGGTAAATCTTAAAAAATCTTCTTCTCCGAAACCACTCACCTAATTGCTTTGATATCACACAGGAATACTCCCTGGGACACGTAGTTCTTAATTTGTTCACCAGGTGGCGCTGCAATTTTTTCCTAATTTTTTATGAATTTTTGTGTGTTATAGCTATTTTCGACTTCTTCTCCAGAACCATCACTCAGATTAAGCTGAAACATGGTGGATATGTTCCTTGTAGAAGGGTCAAACAAAGTTGTTCACTATGTGGGAATGCTGTGGATTCCTGATTTTTAACGATTTTTTCCATTCGGGTACTTATCGGTCAATGCAGCTTTCCTATTGATTACTATGGAAGTCAATGAGCATTCTAATGCTAATTCACATTTTGGACTTCTTCTCCAAAACCGTCATCCAGATTAACTTCAAACTTGGTGGGGATGTACCTTGGGTGGGTGTCTACCAATTTTGTTCAAATGGTCATGCTCCAGTGATTTTTGGATTTTTAATGAATTTTTTTGTATTTTTTTTTGGACAAATCTTAAAAAATCTTCTTTCCCGAAACTGCTTACCCAAATGCTTTGATATCACACAGGAAGACATCTAGGGACTCTTTGTTGTTAATTTGTTCACCAGGTGGCGCTGCAGTTTTTTTCGAATTTTTTTTTTGAATTTTTTGTGTGTTATAGATATTTTCGACTTCTCCTCCAGAAGCGTCACTCAGATTAAGCTTACACTTGGTGGATATGTTCCTAATGGAAGGGCCAAACAAAGTTGTTCACTGTGTGGGAATGCTGCGGATTCCTGATTTTTAATGATTTTTTCAAGTCTGCTCCCTTGGGGTAAATGCACCTTTCCTATTGATTACCATGTAAGTCAACGGGCATTCTAATGCTAATTTACATTTTTGACTTCTTCTCCAAATCCATCATCCAGATTTACTTCAAACTTGGTGGCAATGTACCTTGGGTGGGTGTCTACCAGGTTTGTTCCAATGATCATGTTCCAATGAATTTGGATTTTTTTATGATTTTTTTTCAAAAATCTCTACAAAAGTTTTAATAGGAAAACTTAACATGGGAATTTCTTGTAATGGTCATAACTTTAATAATATTGACCAGATTTACGTCAAACTTGGTGGGGATGTGCGTTAGGTAGATCTCTACCAAGTGTCTTCAAATGGTCACGCTCTATTGATTTTTGGATTTTTTATGAATTTTTTTTTTTATTTTTGGGGGGCAAACCTTCAAAATTCTTCTCCTCTGAAACCACTTGCCCAATTGCTTTGATATCGTACATAGACACTCCTGGGGACCTCTAGTTCCCAATTTGTTCACCAGGTGGCGCTGCAAATTTTTTTATGAATTTTTTGTATGGTTTTGCTATTTTTCACTTGTTCTCAGAACCATCCCTCAGATTAAGCTGAAATGTGATGGATATATTGTTGTGGAAGGGTCAAACAGTTGTTTACTAGGTGGCACTGCTTTGGATTCCTGATTTTTAAGGATTTTCAATTCGGGTACTTATCGTTCAATGCAGCTTTCCTATTGATTACTATGTAAGTCAATGGGCATTCTAATGCTAATTCACAGGACAACTGACACGATATTTACTGTTTACTTGATAACTTGAGATCTGTTTTGAGTTAGCTACACGTTAATTATTCTGTATGAAGGTCATGCTGAGACAGTACATGAATGACCTTGACCTCGTATGTGGGGTCACAGTGCAACATACATGAATTTTACTCTTCATTATAACTTGAGAATTACTTGAACTTTGATGTTGCACATGTAGGTGTTCTTCTATAAAGGTCAGACTTACTCAGAATATGGTATCCTTGATCCTTTCCCAAGTTGATAGAGCTGCAAGTGTGATGAATGTCAAGATCAGCTGAGGCACGGGCTGTTCACACAGCCCTCTTGTTAAGGATTTTTTCAATTCTGGTACTTGTCGGTCAACGCAGCTTTCCTATTGATTACTATGGAAGTCAATGGGCATTCTAATGCTAATTCACATTTTGGACTTCTTCTCCAAAACCGTCATCCAGATTAACTTCAAACTTGGTGGCAATGTACGTTGGGTGGGTTTCTACCAATTTTGTTCAAATGTTCATGCTCCAGTGATTTTTTTATTTTTAATGAATTCTTTTGTTCTTTTTTTAGCTCAGCTGACTTGTCAGTCAGCTGAGCTTATCTTATGGTCCTCCGTCCGTTGTCCGTCGTCCGTCGTCCGTCCGTCCGTCGTCCGTCAACAATTTACATTTTCGACTTCTTCTCCGAAACCGTCAGCCAGATCCACTTCAAACTTGGTGGGGATGTGCCTTGGGTGGGTCTCTACCAAGTTTGTTCAAATGGTCACGGTCCATTGATTTTTGGATTTTTAATGAATTTTTTTGTTCTTTTTTGGGCAAATCTTAAAAAATCTTCTTCTCTGAAACCGCTCACCCAATTACTTTGATATTACACAGAAATACTCCCTGGGACACTTAGTTCTTAATTTGTTCACCAGGTGGCGCTGCAATTTTTTTCTATTTTTTTATGAATTTTTGTGTGTTATAGCTATTTTCGACTTCTTCTCCAGAACGGTCTCTCAGATTAAGCTGAAACATGGTGGATATGTTCCTTGTAGAAGGGTCAAACAAAGTTGTTCACTATGTGAGAATGCTGCAGATTCCTGATTTTTAACGATTTTTTCCATTCGGGTACTTATCGGTCAATGCAGCTTTCCTATTGATTACTATGGAAGTCAATGAGCATTCTAATGCTAATTCACATTTTGGACTTCTTCTCCAAAACCGTCATCCAGATTAACTTCAAACTTGGTGGGGATGTACCTTGGGTGGGTGTCTACCAGCTTTGTTCAAATGGTCATGCTCCAGTGATTTTTGGATTTTTAATGAATTTTTTTGTTCTTTTTTTGGACAAATCTTAAAAAATCTTTTTCTCCAAAACCGCGTACTCAATCACACTGATATCACAGGAGAAGACACCTAGGGACTCTGTGTTCTTAATTTGTTGACCAGGTGGCGCTGCAATTTTTTAACTAATTTTTTATGAATTTTTGTGTGTTTTAGCTATTTTCGACTTCTTCTCCAGAACCGTTACCTAGATTAAGCTGAAACGTGGTGGATATGTTCCTCGTAGAAGGGTCCAACAAAGTTGTTCACTATGTGGGAATGCTGCAGATTCCTGATTTTTAACGATTTTTTCCATTCGGGTACTTATCAGTTAATGCAGTTTTCCTATTGATTACCATGGAAGTCAATGAGTATTGTAATGCTAATTCACATTTTTGACTTCTTCTCCAAAACCGTCATCCAGATTAACTTCAAACTTGGTGGGGATGTATCTTGGGTGGGTGTCTACCAAGTTTGGTCCAATGGTCATGTTCCAATGAATTTTGTTTTTTTTATGATTTTTTTTTCAAAAATCTTTACAAAAGTTTTAACATGGGAATTTCTTGTAATGGTTATAACTTAAATAATTTTGGCCAGATTTATTTCAAACTAGGTGGGGATGTGCCTTGGGTGGATCTCTACCAAGTTTGTTCAAATGGTCACGCTCTATTGATTTTTGGAATTTTTATTATTTTTTTCACGTTTTTGGGGGGCAAACCTTAAAAACTCTTCATCTCTGAAACTGCTCACCCAGTTGTTTTGATATCGTTCATAGACACTCCCAGGGACACATAGTTCCCAATTTGTTCACCAGGTGGCACTGCAATTTTTTTCTAATTTTTTTAATGAATTTTTTATATGGTTTTGTTATTTGTCACTTGTTCTCAGAACTGACACTCAGATTAAAGTGAAATGTGATGGATATGTTCTTGTGGAAGGGTCAAACAAAGTTGTTTACTAGGTGGCACTGCTTTAGATTCCTGATTTTTTAAAAGTATTTTCAACTCGGGTACTTATCGATCAATGCAGCTTTCCTATTGATTACTATGGAAGTCAATGGGTATTCTAGTGCTAATTCACAGGACAACTGATACAAAATTTACTGTTTACTTGATAACTTGAGATCTGTTTTGAGTTAGTACTGTGATGTTGCACATGTTAATGTTTTTGTATGAAGGTCATGCTCAGACAGTACATGAATGACTTTGACCTCATTTCTGGGGTCACAGTGCAACACACATGAATTTTACTCTTCATTATAACTTGAGAACTACTTGAACCTTGATGTTGCACATGTTAGCGTTCTTTTATAATGGTCAGACTTATTCAGAACATGGGTGACCTTGATCCTTTCCCAAGTTCATAGATCTGCAAGTGTGATGAATGTCAAGATCAGCTGAGCATGGGCTGTTCACACAGCCCTCTTGTTTTTGGACAAATCTGAAAAGATCTTGTAAGTCAATGGGCATTCTAATGCTAATTCACAGGACAACTGACACAAAATTTACTGTTTACTTGATAACTTGAGATCTGTTTTGAGTTAGCTACACATGTTGATTATTCTGTATGAAGGTCATGCTGAGACAGTACATGAATGACCTTGACCTCGTTTGTGGGGTCACAGTGCAACATACATGAATTTTACTCATCATTATAACTTGAGAACTACTTGAACTTTGATGTTGCACATGTAAGTGTTCTTCTATAAAGTTCAGACTTACTCAGAACATGGTGTCCTTGATCCTTTCCCAAGTTCATAGAGCTGCAATTGTGATGAATGTCAAGATCAGCTGAGGCACAGGCTGTTCACACAGCCCTCTTGTTACTATTTTTGCCTTCTCGAGAACAGTCACTCAGATTAAGCTGAAACTTGGCGGATATGTTCCTCATGAAAAGGTCAAGTAAAGATGTTCACCAGGTGGCACTGCTATTTATTAAATAATTTTTCAATTCAAGTGCTTATCAGTAAATGCGCCTTTCCTATTGATCACCATATGTCAATGGGCATTCTAATGCAAATTCACATTTTGGACTTCTCCGAAGAAAATGTTATTCAAATTGACTTCAAACTCAGTGGCATTGTACCATAGGTGGGTCTCTGCCAAGTTTGTTCAAATGGTCATGCTCCAGTGATTTTGGGATTTTTTATAATTGTTTTTTTTTTTTTTTGAAAATTGTTTAAAAAGTTTTAATAGGAAAGTTTAATATGGGAATTTCTTGTAATGGTTATATCTTCAATAATTTTGGCCAGATTTGTGTCAAACTTGGTAGGGATGTATCTTTGATAAGTACTTTGTCATATCCCAAATTCACAGAACCACAAGTTTGATTAATCTCTAGGTCAGCTGGGCATGGGCTCTGTACACAGCCCTCTTGTTTAGATCAATGATAGGAATTTAATTGACACTTTATACCATGAAGTATATATATGTGCACACAAACAGGCCCATATGTCAGAAAAAAATTGTGTATGTACCAGTTGATGAAATAACTCATAATGACAAATGTGAAAGTATTAGGACCCAATATCATTCAAAAATATGGCCTTACAACCATGGTTATGAGAGCATTTGAAAAATGATCAAGCCCTTAAGAAATGTATCAATCAGGTGTAAAAATGACAACGTTAACTTACGGAATGTATCAGTCATGTTGAGGATTGTCCGTGTAACTTGAGGCGTTTAGCATGATAGCAGATTTTTCTTGAACCTAAATCAAATATGATGGTTTATATATGAGCAGTGATCTGCAGTTATTCATTCATAAAGAGAAAGTGAGGACCAGAAGTGTGTTTTACAGGTGATGTTTCTCCTGTGATGTCAGTCTCTTGATTTCTGGTTTCCCATTTAAAATTAATACATAAATGCTAAATGTGTGAAAAGTGAAGGCTTTGGAAAGAGTTGTTGAGGTTTTTCCTAAGTCTAGGTCTGTGACTTGATGTTGTTTTTTTAATTGGGACAAAAAGTAAAAAGTTGAGGCATTAGGATATTACGTAATTTGTCAATAGCACCTGTGGCCCAGGTCAACAGAAAGCTGGGCTGCTGTCTTCCTGATTTGTCTGGGTATAAACTTCAAACCCAAAGTGTTGGCCAGTTGCAACTTGAAATTCAAGTGGGTCTTCAACTGATGAAAACGGGTCACCGAGACCCATATATATATATAAAACTTGGTCATCTTGACCTGATGAGACGTGTGCCAAGTTTATGCTAACATCTTCAAAGCATGCATGCAATATTTGTTTGCTAGCATGAAAACAAGCAGCTCAAAATGTAATACTTTACATATCTCAGACAGAGCTACAAAAAACAAAAACAAAAAATAAAAAACAAAGCACTCATACACACACACACACACACACACACACACACACAAAAATCATTCACACAAAAATCATTCAAACTGTTGTTAAAAGACAGTTTTTTTTAAACATCATCAGTAGAAATATGGAACTTCTCTTGAGATTTTCAAAGTTTGCTTGAATGTGTTTTGAGCTCAAGTGACTTGCATCACATCCTTTGTTGTCTCCCTATTTGCACCTTTTTTTTTTTGGGGGGGGGGGGGCAGTAGGAGGATTGCATCCAAAGCAGACCAAGATCTGTATTATCTGTACTACTAGAGTGGAGCATGTGTGTGTGTGTGGGGGGGGGGGGGGATTAGAGAATGGTCTTTCTAGCAGGCAAGTAGCAGGGAAGACCCATTTTGTTTCTCAGAAAAAAATATAAAACTAGAAAATTTGATTTGCTTGTTAGCAAATCAGTCTGGGTGCCCGGAGAAATTGCAATGCAATGTATGCAGCTGTATACATGTAGACATAAACCCAGCTCATTAGCTACAAGTAACCGATCTTGCTATTCAAGATTTAAATTTTAGGTAATCATCTAATTTACATTAATTCAAATCCTACAAGTTTGGTTCATGGTTCATTGCATGCACCTCTATCACAAACCTATATTAAATAAATATTGAATTTGGAATGGCATCTCTATCTATTATACTTTTGAGGATATTCAAGATTTAAATTTTCAAAGTGCCTTAATTAGCATAATTTAAAATTTTGAAACTTTTGTTTACTGTCCGTTATATTGGCAGTTGTCACAAACCTATATGCTGAACTTTTGTATCTATCTATAATAGTTTTGAAAATATGGAGCTTTTAAAATTTTAATTGCCCCTAATTAGCATAATTTTGAACATCATGACTATTCCAAATCAGAGAGATAATTTCCCTACTAGCTGTATTACCATGCCAAGTTGAAACAGTGTAGCTTGCACGGTGTCAGAGAAAAGCTTCAGACAAATTTGGCAGAAAGAAAGAACTTTGCAAAAACAATATGTCTGGGTTGGCATCCAGACATAATAAGGGAAAGGAGATGAGGTCAGTAGAGACTCTGCATGCTATATGGGAATCATAAGAGAGTGGACAGGAAAGCAAATATCTTGTAACGTATTAACTCTTTCAGTCCCAATCAAGTCTTAAATCGATCTACTAAAATCAAACTAGTCTGAATTATCATTTGGATCTTAGATTCCTATTCCTTGAAAAAGGCCTTTCATTCAAGTACCAGCATGCCTCTAGTTCCAGAGAAAATATTCCCGGTCAACAGCTTTTCTCGGCATGCATTGGGCGCATTGCATCCAATGGGTGTCCAGAAAAGCTGTTGACTCCGTCCAAAATTTGGCACTTAAAGAGTTAAAGATATCATATACAATGTATATGTAGAAGATGAGGACTTCAAGGTTTGAAGATTTGGCTTCCTGGCTACATGTAACTGTATTGGAGTCTTTCCCTAGGGTTGCAGTAAAGCTTTGTGCTTACATACCGTCATATTGCTTTGGCTTATGAAATCGTATACATTATTAAGTGGGTTGAATCAAGAGGGTCCAAAACTAGAGGAGTTTGTATAAATATGGACACATACTGACTGCTTGTACAACCAGCTGATTAGCCATATGCTACCTTTTCTTTACTTTGGCTTAGGGAGTTAGTGAATAGGAAAACACTTTAACTCATTCCATACTATGGTCACAGGCCTTGGGCAGGTTCTGGCACTGCCTGGCAAGTCATGCTGCAGCTGCCCTTGTGGCAGCTGCAGCATGACTTGCCAGGCAGGGCCAGAACCACTGACTTAAGACGATAGGCATGTTATTACTTGAACGAAAGCTCTTTTCATGAAGAATTTAAATGTGCAATTGTCGTCTTAAATCTATGTAAATATATGTAAATATCAGGGACTGGTAAGGAATGAGTTAATATGAATTATCATATGTCATGGTCAATTTTTAAGCTAATTTACTATTGTGCTCTTATTTGAGTAAGGATTTTTCAGCTCAGACCTGTCTGTGGTGCACATGTATTATTGTTCCCTTTAATGGCAATAAAGCATCAGCACCAGGGAGTTATCAGTCATCACCATCTTATAAACCAATCACGAGCCTTCATTCCATTGCCTGATCAGCTAATCATGAGCCTTCATTCCTATTTGAAAAACAACAATTAGCTCTGTCAGCAATGTTGTATACATGGTGTATTATCCATATAATGCCAGGAAGAAAAAGAATCACAATAATACAATTTCCCAATAAAAGTAATTGGTAGTAATCAGAAATATCATGACAGCCAGAATTTACAGGCTCGGCTGAATCCTGTGAATAAAATCTACCACCTTGACTGAATTTATATGTGAAATGCCGTGTCAGGATATTAAAACACAAACCATGAATTAATCCCAAATTGCATCACCAAAATACTTGCTACAGTAAATGTAACTGGATTGAACAATGCCCCTAGTTTCATTCCTACAGCTATTTAGGGTTGCTTTCTTAAATTGTAAGCGCTGTAATAAGCAGCTCATTAAGTGGTTGAGGGATGATTTTGTGTTGATATTAGGGTATTGGACAGATAAAGATAGTGTTGCCAATTAGTGCCTTGTTACCAATCCAGGGTTTAGTGGCTTGCAGTCATATAATTGACCTGCTCTGTTGATCCTGAATCATGAAGTATGCAGGTTTGTCAGATGTTACACAAACCAAAAAGTTCCATGGTAATAGATAATGTGAAAACACCACATTTAGAGCACAATGACAAAAATAATTGATTTTTTTCCTCACGTCTGTCGGGGTCCATGCAAAGAACTGAATATTGTAATAGGACTACTGACAAGTGAGTTAACTGAAAATTCATTTTTCCTGGAAATCTAATTTCATCCTAATGTTTTTTGGTCACTATGCATCACTAGAGCACACATCAAAGGGTCCAAGTTATAGCCTGCAGGTTGCTGCTACTATAGAAGATCTTTTGCCAGAGTATTTGTTTGCAGTAAGTTAACTCATTCATGGCCAGTTTTGACAACAGTCAATGTGCACAGAATTGACACGCGGATACTACATTCATACATTTTGTAAACTGACCTTCCATTTAACCCTTAAAGTGCTTATCACTGCTATGGTTGCTTTCTTATTACCATTAAATATAATGGTTATAAGAGTCAAATTCCTCATGAAGATACCTTTCATTCAAATACCAGCAAGCCTTGTCTGAAGCAAAAAGTTATCTTAGTCAACAGCTTTCCTCGGGACACTTTGCAGGCAATGCGCGCAAAGTGTCCCGAGGAAAGCTGTTGACTCAATCTTAAATCAGCACTTTAAGGGTTAAGTATCAGCATGTCTGTGGTTGCAGAGACCATAAGGATGGTCTGGGTCAAAAGCTTTCTCTGATAGTGCACTGGGTGCAATGTAAGTCATGTTGAGGAAAGCTGTTGACTCAGTCACGTCTTGGCACTGAAAGAGTGAAGAGAGTTTGCAGTGATGCATTGACAAGACTATCCTCTATCATGTCAGTCTATGCCTTCTTGGAGAAACAAACTATCTCAGCCCTGTCAGTCTATGCCTCTATGGAGAAAACAACTGATCTCAGTCATGTCAGCCTGTGCCTCTGGAAAGGATTGACCTCAGTTTTGTCAGCCTGTCTCCCTGGAAAGGCCTGACCCCAGTCATGTTAGCCTGTGCCTCTGTGGAGAAGACTGACTACAGTCATGTCAGCCTGTGCCTCTGTGGAGAGGACTGACTACAGTCATGTCAGCCTGTGCCTCTGTGGAGAGGACTGACTACAGTCATATCAGCCTGCACCTTCATGGACTGTAGGCCTTTTGAAGTGCCCTGTTGACAAAGCAATGATGCAAATTTTGGTTTTCCAGTGTTTCATCTGCTGATAAATGGACAAAGAAAATCACGTAAGATTGCAATTGCTTTCCTTTATACACTGAAGCAGCCTGTCTGTTTAGACAGTTGTAATAGTACAGTATTAGAGGTGAAAGTATATCTCTTAAAACCAATTGGATGGGGTCACTTTTGAGTTGTTTCTGCACTTTGTGTAATTAGTTGTTGGGAGCGGGGAGGTACGGAAGCACTGCTGTGGCACTAGAGTTGTTACTCGCATGAAATATATATGTTTCCAGATTGAAGTAGCCCTCTGGAGAATTTAATGAGTGCCATGTGACCTTTTAAAGAGAGTAGCCTACTTCATCTGTCAGGTAAATTTGTTATTGGTTTTATGTGCAAATTTACCACCTGTTTAGGACCTCCTGATGCTTTCTCACTAAAAGTGCAACGTTTCCCTGGTCACTGGGGCTTTATTAGCTCTGCTGACCTAAGGTCATAAAGCTTATATGATCTATCATGACCATCCATCAGTCCATCGATGAACTGTTTGTGAGCACAATACAGTCCACAGTGTGTAAGTTAACTCCATATAACCTTTACGACTTGTAAAGGGTATTAAAATCTAGGCCTGTGTAGATATTGGTGGCTTGTTGCTATTGTTCATTGTGCCTTGTGGACTGCTTTGATTCTTTCAGTCCCAATCACATCTTATGTGGATCTTCTTAAGTCAAACTAGTCTGAATAGTCATTAGGATCCCAGATTTGTATTCCTCATTAAAACCTTTCATTCAAGTACCAGTATGCTTTTAGTTCCAGAGAGAATACCCCAGGTCAACAGCTTTTCTCGGTGCGCATTGGGCGCATCGTGCTTAGTTTTCAAAAGTTTAAAAAAAATCTTTAATTTAAACATCATGTAAATTTTGAACTAAAACCCTTATCCAAAGTTTAAAATGCAGTTTTGCGGCTAGAAGTGTACTGTTTAATTTTTCTGCAAAAATATGTAAAATTTAAGTTTTTTTATTTAAGCAATTAAAATTAATTTTCTTAACACTTACAGAGATTTCAGTATTTTTAACAGCTTAATCCAAATGTATACTTTTAGAAAATATAGCGATTATATGATCTCAAATAAAAAGTCTAGTGTACATAAGGACATGTTTTGAGCAAAGTCATATTTACTGTGTAAAGTCCTGTAAAAGTGTACCACACCCTCAACTGATTCCATGCTATTGCCATGGTGCAGAAAAATTAAGACATTTCACCAATACAAGAAAATCTGTGACATTCCATCTGGGTCTGGGATGTAAAAGTAAAATTTGTCATTCTCCATTGGTTTCAGAGTGGATGTATGGAACTCATTATTTATTCTAAAATAGCAAATTTTAAAATCTGATAGCAAAAGCATACTTTTTGACTGGTAAATCAACCAAAATTTATTAGGTCTTCCTACCAGCAACTGTTTGATATTTTATCAGTGCATTTGTTAAAACGTTCAATAATTCCTGTTGTTTACCTACTTGTAAGTTCAGCCATAAAGTCTGCAAGAATGTCAACCATGTCTCTGATGTCAAAATTTGTCTTCCAATATTATAATCCTTTTCACGCTGGAAGTTTGACTGGTTCAAGTCAAAGGGTCAACATGGAGGAACAGGTTATAGTGAATCAAGACACGAGAGCTCTTCCAATATCATGATAAGTTCCCTGTGTATTTTTTTACCTCTGTCTACTCTTTGTTATTTGCTGCAACTCTCATTTTCTAGAAAATTCCTATTTTTTTTTTCATGGTAACTGCATTGTAATCTCAGGTAACCAATTTGCATCGGCTATCCAAATTTTTGTTTGTGACAAACAGTTTGCTGCATGTGGGCAGAGAGTGTGGTAGCAAATAAACTTGAAGTACAGAGCTATGTGGACAGTCTTCATTCATACAGCAAGCTTTCTCATCTGCCTCCACCCAGCCCACCTTAGTTTTTCACATTTAATCATGTCACACTTGGCTGGCAATGCTGGTCAGTCTGTCTCCCCCGCCCCCTTCCTTTCATTTGTTTTTACTGCCTGCTAAGTAATGCTTTACCTTCCATGTAGACTTTAGACTAAAAATAATGCCAGTTACTTTTAAGCTGTGTAACCAGGTGGAAGTAACCTTTTCTCCTTGAATTAATACTGAGTCAACAGGTTTCCTTTGGCATGCCAAGGAAACCTGTTGACCTGGTGTATGTGATTTTGATAGGTCTCATCTACAATTCTCAGTCACATTTTTTTGCATTACTGTTGAAATCAGTTCAAAACACTGAAGCAGACAACATCAGCTCGCCAGCTGGTTTCAGGGGGAAAGGGTTAGCGGAGGGTACTGTCTTCTTTCAGTGCTAATTTTTAAGCATACATGTTACTGTTGATTACTAAGCATGCACATGTGTGTAAGACAACATGAATGCACATGTACGGGCTTCTACTTCTTTGATCTTTGCAATTTCAGGATGTAAATGCCAGAATTACTGTGATAGAGATCATAAACTGTGGATCTGGAAGCTTTAACTTTTCTCTTCTTTTACTCTGTTTCATGAAACCTTACTCAGGTACATATCAGAGCTAGAATACATGCTATGAAGTAAAACTAGGTCACTGTGTCAAGTATCTGGGTGACTGACATATCCATATAGTACTTGATTCAAGGCATTACTTTTGTTGTGACTTGATATTTTGTCATGAAACCTCATGTGGAAATGCAGCAGGCCTAAAATATATGCTAGGCAGTAAAACTAGGTCACCAGGTCATATTTGGTCATAGTGATATATTCTCTGAAATATAACTTCCCTGTACTTTTGATTTTGTTACTTATAATATCACACATACATGATTCAGCATATAGGACTTGGAAACTACATATGGTGAAAGTTATCTGTGAAGGTACATGTAAATCGAACCTGCACACTGTTGACCTTGACCTAATTTCCAAGGTCACAGGGCTACTTTAGTGAATTTTACAATTTTCTTGATAATGGAAAACCATTGTGGGGCCTGGACTTTGAGATTGCTCACCATGATGGCTTTAATAAGGGCCAGGTGGAGACTATACATGGGTGACCTTGACCTACTTCCCAAGATTGCAGAGAAATTCTGTTTTACACTTGATAACTCAGTCACTTTTTGAACCAGAAGCTTGCCAATGAAGACGATGGTGGTACTGCACAGCATGATGGTGTGCTTGAGAAGCCAAGTTCAAAGACTGCACACATGTGGATTTGACCTTCCTGGTGATTTTCATTTTTTCAAGCCACATTTTGTCTGTGCTTGCAAGATTACCTGAGAACAGAACTGTCATTGTCCTATTCTTCTCAGTTTTATGATGTAATTGCATATTGAAGACCTTCATCTGTTACAGTTGTAAAGAAAGTTATAGGGCAGCAATAATTACACAAGGACACAAAAGTCATGAAAGTTATCATTTATTTTGTGTCTTTACATGCAGCAATTCTATTGAAAAGACACAAGTCTTTGCCTATCTGCAAAACTTAAAAAATGAAATGAAGTAAACAAAAATACAAAAAAGCTGTGGGGACAGCAAGGAATATCGTGAAGGAATAAAATTGATTGTGTACATAATAACATCGTGAAGAATCTGTGTTGCAGTCACTGTCAACTGTACTAACTGTGGCAGATAATAAGAACAGACTGTAGGCACATTAATGAAGTTTACAGCTGAGTAGATAATAATTAATTGGAAGAGAAAAATTGCCTCTTCACATTGAGCCGTGATGTCTCACTGCTCTTGAACTGTTGGCAATGAACTATTGGGGCAGCCATGTTCTACTGTGAGAGCTGCTAGATAGATGCAGAGTTAATTTAGAACGACAAGTCTTGTTAGCCATTTTGAGCCTGCTAGTTGGTGTGGTGTCACATGTCGTGACAAACTAAATAGAAATAATAAGAGTATTTTGGACATGATCTCAGGGAAAAATTGGCTTTTCGACAGGGTATTATCTAGATGAGGTTGGATATCCTTCCTTCCATTAGTCATCTGATTATGATTTTTAAGGGTCCACCCCATGGGGGAACCCTCTGTATTTTCAGGTTGTCCATCCGGATTTCCGTCCGTCCGGATGTGCACATTCTCGTTATTGCGATATTTACAGAATGCCTCCATGTATTTTGCTCAAATTTGGCAATATGTTTATCTTACCTGAGAAGATGAACTGATTATATTTTGGTGACACCATAGCCTAATTTGAGCACATGGCAGCCTAATTACATGCTCATTACCGCAATATCTCCAGAATGTTCAGAAGTATTTTGCTCAAATTTGGCAGTATGCTTATCTGGCATGTAAAGATGAACTGATTAAATTTTGCTGTCACCATGACCTAATTTGAGCAAATAGCAGTATTTTTTGCTGGCAGACCCTTCAGTTAATGCTTTGTGTTGAAGGTATGTGTAGGTTTTTTTATGTTTACAAAAAGAGTGCTACATGCTCGAAAGACCACCCCTCACCAGAGACCACATTAGTTTTTAGTTTTGTTGACCAATAGTCGAAGAGCTTATGCGATCACTCATGTCTGTCTGTCTGTCCATCTGTGCATCTAATGCTAATACTTTCTGAAATGTCAGTGACCTGGACCTGTTTTTCGTCGGTCACTAGGCCTGTAAAGTTGAAAGAGGTGATTTTATAGTGGCAGGTTGTCGCTTGGGCATCAATGGCAAAGAAAAATTTTTGGTGATGGTCATCAGATTATATGTAAGTAGAGCATTGGACCCTTGGGCCTCTTGTTAAGACCTGTCCTTTCATGACTCCAGACTTTCATTTCTTTGTTAATTTACCTGCAATTGAATAGCACCTGCCATATCTGACCACTTCTATCTGGCACCAGGGATGGTCTTAAATACCTGGTACCAGTGTGTGAAAAAATGGTGTGAACTTTGGACTATAGTTTGTGTTTTCATGCCCCTGTCAGCCTTTCCATTTTTGATTGTTTTTTTTTTTTTTTTTTGTCTGAGGGTCACCCATACCCTTTGAGATCATTTTTGGGTGTGTACAGTATTCTGAGAAAGTTATAGGGATATAATGATTCAGTAATGTACTTGATCAACATATAGGGTCTCCTTTCTGCAAGGAGTGTGTAGGGGCCACTTGTACACATTAAGTTCAAATTTTGGGGTCACAAGCTAATTTTTATACATCAGATACACACAATTTTGCATAAAGGGAAACTATGCCCCTTGACAGACCAACTTTATGATGCCTCCCTTAATAGACCCACATAATTGTGACTCTTGATAGACCCACCTGATAATGCATCTTTTGATAGACCAACCTTATAGAGTGAAACTTTTCTAGAAAGACCACCTCAAGGATGACCAAATTGTGGTCTATCATGACAGGTGGTATTTCATAGGAAGTATAAATAACGTGAAATTTGGTGAGCACAATATCTATAAAAAGTGGCCATTCAAGGAATGTGAGGTCTCATTGGAGTGGTCATTCTAGACAGGGACCACTGTAATGCTTCCCTTTATAGACCCACTTGATAATGCCTCTCTTCATAGACCAAATTAATAACACTGCCTATGGTAGACCAATCTGATAATGCCTCCCTTGATAGACCACCCTGATAATGCCTCCCTTGATAGACCACCCTGATAATGCCTCCCTTGATAGACCACCCTTACAATGCTTTTCTTGATAGACCACCCTGATAATGCCTCCCTTGATAGACCACCTGTATGCCTCCCTTGATAGACCACCCTTACAATGCTTTCCTTGATAGACCATCCTGATAATGCCTACTTTGATAGACCAGCCTGATAATGCCTCCCTTGATAGACCTCTGTGATAATACTTCCCTTGATAGACCAACCTAACAATGCCTCCCAGTACAAACTAATTGGATTATGCATCTCATGGTATACCAACTGAGAAAGCCTTCCTTGGTAGACCAACATGATAATACTTTCCTTAGGATATATTGATTGTGTGGCATTTATCCTGGCATAAGTTGATTTATTATTGATTGTGTGACCTTTCTCCTGGGATAAGATGACCCATTCATGCCCCACTTCTCTATTTCCATATCTTTGAATTGGGCAAAGTTTTTTCTGTGCTATGGTTGTGTTTTTGGTAACTCTACATCTGGACTGATAGATGCATGACTTGTGTCTGCCATGGAACACTGATGGTTAATTTGGCTGATATATGTCTCCCTGTGATGAGACAGTGAATGCTATAGGACAGAACACAGGGAGAGCTGTCATATCTCTTTGGACAGACCTTTGGGTAACACAGTGACACTTTCTTTTGGGGAGTACCTGTGTGGATACTCATCAGCCCACAGAGTGTTCAAGTGGTACGTTAGAGGCCAAGATAAAAGGTCAAAAATCCATGTGCCCACAGGGCAACTGGAGATTGAAAATCACAAACCCCCTTGAAAAACAACTTCCTCCTATAATCACTAGCTAATGAATGTTAATATTTTAACATGAACAAAATGCACTCTTATATTCCTTAGCTCTTGTCCTCACGACAAATTATTTTGATTTCTGGTTGCTCTCATGTTTGGACTCATTTGTACACTTTGGAAATCCTATTTATAAAAAGACTATAAAACCTCCCTATACCGAACACCCTTGGGACCGGAAAAAAGTGTTTGATATAGTGAGGTGTTCGGTATAGGGAGGTTTGCTTACTTTGGAAGTATATATTTGGAACCGAGAAATGGTGTTTAGTATAGAGAGGTGTTCGGTATACGGAGGTGTTTGGTTGGAGAGGTTTCACTGTACATTTTGTGGTTGCCTCAAGGGCGAGTACTTTTAAATCATTACTTGTCCATATTGGGATTTCATTATCCTGAGCCAATGGACATGTGAATTCATGAGCTCTGTATCAGTATTATTGCAGGACCCCAGCAATCACAGTCACGTTTGTATTATACATGTTTATAACAAGCATTAGCTTGCATGTACAAGACTTCCTTTGACGTTCAAAGCCTGTCAACAAAAGGGAGATTTCTCATTTAACTTTGTAAGCTTTTTCAAAGCCGTCACGATACTTTTGATGCCATGAGAAGAAAAAAAATAGTGATTAGGCATATTACTCTGGTTCAAGCAAAGTTATTTGTGACTGGAAATTTGATAACATAAAAGGTGTCTGCAAGAGAGTTAAGATAAATGCAATTGATTGCTGTACTCAAATTTCTTTCAGCAAAATGTTGGGCTGGCTCTTGTTATTATTACACTGTGATTGTATTTGTCTCAAAGGCACGACAAAGGTGCCTCTCTCTTTTGACAGAAGAAACTGAGATGCAATTTTCATGACAATAGCTTTGGATGTTTCTGGTTGGAAAGTATTCAATTGGAGTTGACAAGAGGACATGACAATGTATTCAGCTGCTGACTTGATGTGACACATGGCACTTGGGCTGTGCCATACACTAATTCAATATGGATTCTACAGCTTTAGGTTCATGTTAGTTACACTGTCCTCTTGAACATTTTGTTGAAGCGAGGCTGTTGTGTTTACCATCTTTAATACCTGTCATCATGTGTTTGACAAAGGTACTTACCTTGATGCCAGCTTTTAGCCTTGACCTATCATACAAAAGACTCAACAATATCAATTTTGTGCCATGTTCGTAATGTACATTCTTTGAGATTTCTGATTTAGATTTTGTAGATTTAACATCATCTGGAAGGGAAAATAGCAACCTTGCCTCAACAACATACTGAATGTAATTATAACTAAACATGACCCTCCACTTTGCAGTAATCAGTGATTTTTGACTGATTTTTTTCAAGGTCACTGAGGCCATAAAGTTCAAGTGATTTTCCCGCTATTGTCCTCACTTATTTCATTCTGGACATGTGCAGATGTATAGATTATAGCATGGCTTGTTGATTTTTTGATATTACATGTATTTGACTTTGTTCATTTTGTGGCAAAACCTTAAAAAATCCTTTCTTTTCAAACCACTTGACCATAGGGATAGTTCTGAGTACAAGGACAAGACTTACACAGTGTATGTGTGACTTATAGCTCATTGCCAAGGTCACAGGGCCACTTGATGAATTTTTCTATTCACTTGATAACATGAGAACTGTTTGACTTAAGACTTTGCTGCTGATGGTCCTCTATATGGGCCAGATTTACACAGTACATGAGTGACCTTGACTTCATTCTCAAAGTCATTGGGTCATATGATTTTCATAAATGTTACTGTTCAATTGATAACTTGAGAAGTATTTGAGCCTGGGCCTTGACTATTGAGAACATATAGCACATTTGTACATGGCCATCTTCAAGAAAAGTGACCATGACCCAATTTCAAAAGTCACAGGACCAGTTCATTTTGTGCATGCAAGGTCAGCTGAGCACAGGACTGTCAAGGTGTTTATGTCTGATTTTTTAATTAACTTTTGGGGTGTTTTCTCTTTTATTTCTGCTGACCATAGGTTGCAAAGCTTATGCGATCTATCGTGTCCAGCCGGAAATCATTCTGTCTCTCCGTCCATGAACAATTTGCTTGTCAACACGATAGCATCAACAATCTTATGGTTAGCCTCTTGAAATTGGACATATTCTATGAATGAAAATCTAGGTTTGTTTTGTTATTGGTGGCACCGCCTACATGATTATGTAATACACAGGCCAAAAAGTGAAAAATTAAAAGCACTCTAATGCCCTTGATTTGTGGTGGACCTTTGTGAAATTTGGTGGAAACATTTGGGAGTCTAATATGTGGAATCCAAATAGTACTGGTGGCTTCAGCTGCAGGTGAACAGATAATATGAGCCAATATGTGTTCAGACCTATAAAATTCACTATCATGAGAACTAGTCAGGCTTACTTAATCAAATGTCACAGGATATGTGTATCATTTCTGAAAGCACAGTATTACATAATATAGGTGACCTTGACCTACTTTCTCAATATCACCAGGAATACATTTTTGGGATGATATTGTTGTCATTGTCATTCTATCTTTACATGTGAACAGATATATGCATTTTACCATTACAGGAATATTATACACCAAAAAGTTGATGATGCGTGGAGTCCTGGTAGTTTTCAATGGAACTAATATTATAGGTGTTAAAAACACATTAAATTCAGTATTATAATCATAAATAAAGATGGAACTTTGAAACGTACACCAACTATGCATTGGGTCAATATTCAACTTATGTGAAAATTTGGATGACCTTGACTTTGAAGGTCAAAATGCCAATTGCATATGTCATTGGTAATTAAGAAGTACAAAATACAGATATAGGTGAGCTAGGGTTACTATTTGATAAAAAAAAAATTGCATTGTACTTGAGTATTGATATTTTATATTGGATGAATGACCTTAAACATACTCTTAAAGGTCACTGATGGAATAAAAGTGAAAAAAAAAAGAACTTATGGACATTGTTAGGATCCCTAATTTGTCATGGAACTTGATGAAATGTGGTGAGAATATTGGGGAGGCAAAATGGTTGAAATATCATGATACAGGTGGCTGCCCCTGTAAGTCAATGCTAAATATCAGGAAATGTGTTTTGAAGCAAGTTTAATTCATTCTCATCAGAAAGAATGGAACTGTGATGATTCTAGATGTACATGCACTGTAAATGTATACCATGTGATTTTTTTAAAAATTATATAATCTGGGTGACCTAGATCTTCTGTTCCAAGATTACTAAGGACATAAAGTTAAGGACTTGCTCATTGTTGGAACATGCAACAACATCCATCACAGAAATTGCACAAATAAGGTATGATTACATGTGGAGCTAAGTGCCATCTGGTGAATAAGTCAGACACTAAAATCACATTAACTTTATATGTACCCATATATATAATCAGTACCACTTGAGGACTTACAATTTTGAAATGAAGATGTAGGTGCAATATAGCCATGGTGCCAGCAGAGCATTAGGCCTATGGGCCTCTTGTTTTGCTCCCATAATATAACTCAGATTGCTCTGAAACCTGGTGCATTGTGGGAGTATTAAACAAAAGTGTTCACTATGTGGTGGTACTTTTGATCCCTGGTACATGCATAGAGCAATAAAATTAGCATTTGCAAAAGCAGCCTATTCCAGTTTACACAGCATGGGATCATCATGACCCTCATGTTTCTACCTCCAGCAGACATGGTAATTGAGAATGGGTTGTAGGTGTACATTTCCTGTCCTCCCGCTGTTTAGGTTTGCCCTAGATATCCTGTAGTTATACTTTCCATTTATCAACTGAGATTTACTATGGCCTTTGAGGTTGCTCATTCACTGCTTAATGGTTGGTATTTTTATGTACTAATTGTATTGACAGGTAAAATTAAATGCCAAAAGTAGTACAATGTACTGGGATGGAAGCCTTATTTATATGAAGATGGATTGGACACAAATGTGGCCATTACATGTGGTCATAACCTGGAGGGACTTAATGCCCATCTATTGTCATGCAACTTTTTTGCATTGAAAACAACAGAAAGGCTCAGTGTCAGAAATACTGTCTGTTTCTACCTTGATTTTCCTTTAAAAGTGATACAGGCAATAGAGCAGATGCACTGTGCCACATGGTGGCAGCACGTGCTGCCTGTGTGTCATGACATTTTCAACCAATTAATTGAATGAAGCTGATTATCTCCCAGGTGTCTCCACCTGAACATGACACTGGGGAAAGTTACCTTTGGTGACACCTACATTTTTACAATGATATGCCGTGTCTGTTAACAACTTTCCTTGGTGTCAACTGGACACCTTGCTGCCAGAGTGTGCTGAGAAAGGTGTTAACTGAGTCTCCAGAGACTTATCACATGTGATACACAGTTAAGGTGACTGAGGGTGCTGCAAATCTCTATTCACAAATACAGCACAGATCTATGATTACAGTACAGTGGCATCTTGTGATATTTGGTGGCAAAAATTTGGACAGGTTTCAAGAAAATGGAGAATTACAAGAAGACAAAAAAAAAGTTCCATCAAGACAGACTGTTTCTTCAAAGCAGCAATGACAGACAGCAATTTCCTGGCCCAGGAAATGAGGAGACTATATCAGAGGTCGAGCTACACCTATACTTTTAATGGTAGTCTGGAGTTAATCATGACAGTGTTGTCAACTGGTGTCATAATACACTCTTTCAACATGAGCTAACAGCTGCTTTTAATATTCCACATGTATTTGTTGAAAAAGAGTGTCATGTTTTTTCCCCCAAGATCGTGGCTTTGACCTTGGACATTTGTCGCTGCTTTTGTGAAATCTATGGCAAGGGTGTGATGGAGAGTTTAAATGTACTCCAAATGAAAGCATGGCCAACTACAGTATTACCATAACTTGGCTATTAACTCATTCCACTCTGATAGAAGACCGAGTCAACAGCTTTCCTTGGCACGCTGTGGGCGCAATGTGCCCAGAGCGCACCAAGGGAAGCTGTTGACCATGGGCATATAATTTGGAATGATCTTCCATGTAAGTTTCATCCAAATTTTTGAAAAATAATCCCTAAATTAGTAAAATACAATTAGCAGACGACATTTAGAAATTAGCCGGGGAAAAAGTGTCATAAGGGTGGAATGAGTTAAACAGCTGGTGGGGTGGTCCAATGGAGCATGTGTTACTGCTTAATTATTGCTGTTACTGTCTGTTTGATAAACAGGGCACTCTGTCATTCTGTCTGTTATGCATGTTACAAGTGCTCCTCATGGTCCCTTCTTTTTTCGGGAGCAAATTGGTCACCAGGGAGATATGGTACTTGTGCTTTTGCTGAATCTCTTTATGTCCATGTTGGTAAAAAAAAAAAAAAAAAAAAAAGAATAAAAAAGTTGTGGAACACACAAGATACAGACTATACGTGGACATTGGTTTGCATGAATCATGAGATTTTTTTTCAGCATATTGCTGCAGGAGCAGTAAATGAGGATATGAGTGGGTGATATTGCCTTTTTTGCAGGCCACTTCAGTGAGATTGGAAGAAACCATCAGACAGTAGTCGTGCTGCTGAAAGGCACATGGAATGAATAGTATGTAAAATGTCCAATTTCAACCTTCTCCGTTCCATACCAAGCTGCTGAATGCCTTGAACAGTGGTTTATGCATTGCCTGACAAGTCCTACCCCAGAGGGGGTAGTCGATGAACTTCCTTCTGTGCAGGTGTCTATCCTGGGCACCGATGTCGAACTGCGCTCCCTTTTTATAACACCTCTCATAGCAAGGCAGATTCTGATACATTTATAACACTATAATTCCATGGCTACCCTGAAGTGCCTTTTCCTTTCTTTCTGTGTTAGAAATCCCCCATTAGTATTCAACCTTATTACAAATTATCACATGGTCAGTTACATCATAACATTTCATCAGCTACTGTGAATTACATTATTGTGGCTTCCACATGGAATACATGGAATATTCACCCAAAAATGTGATCCACTAGATGTGTGCCTTTTTGTTTTTGTTTTTGTTTTTTTTTTTCTATGTTTTGGCACCATTAGCAGGACAATCATAAATATCACATGAGGTACAATGTGGTTTTCCACTTCTCTGTTTTTGTTTTGACAACACACAAGAGGTGTAACATGTCAGTTGGCTTGAATCAAAGTCTGACTCCCGAAACTCTTGACTACACAATATGGTCCTGTTGCTGGGTCCATTAGGACTTCACCCAGCAAGTGCAAACCACAGGAATCTATGCACAGCAAAGGTAAGGGTTCTCTGACAGGAAAGTAGATGAAAAGGCATGCTGTTGGACTTTTGGTATGGCTGCAGCAACACAGGCACCCATTTTCCACAGATACACAGAGGAAAATGCCTATTAAGTATACATTATCCCATTGGAGACAAAGTGGTAACACTTGGTACGCCATACACTGCCATGCTCCCTGTCTGCTCACTTGCAAATGTGCTGCATTTGTGACATCATTCTCTAGCCACCGTGGAAAATAATGGAAACCGGTGATTTGTACGGTTCAAAGTTACAACTAGCACCCCACCCATGCCAAGAAAAGCTCTTGACAACCTGCACCAATCTGTATTGATAGGCCTCACCTACAATTCTCATTCAGGTTGTTTTCATTACACTTGAGATCAGTCCACAATATTGAAGCAGACGGCATTTGACTGTCAACTAGTTTTGGCTGGTTTAAGGGGAAAGGGTTTAAAGTGCCCTGTGAAGATGACTTTACCACTGTTTCCCACTGAATAGTCCCCACCATTAAAACCTGGTTTCTTTGGATACATGGTGAATAAATATGTATTTTCTGTTCATATTAGCAACTCATTTACACTTGCAGTACCAATATAGAGGCTGTTGACTCAGTCTTAATTCAAAGGGGGAAAGGGTTAAACCCAACAGGCAACAAAACATGTTTATGATTGCGAACCTCTGGACTTGAGACATGCCATATCGTAATATACTCGTCAAAGAAAAAAAGTCATATTACAGTTTTGGGTGACTTCAAAATTCTTCTCAACTAATAGTGACCAAATGTTTTGGCCTGAAAGGCAGCTCTGTGTCTCCTCTGAAGTTCCAAAACAGGTGTTTACTTCAGGGGTCAGAAATTGTTTACTTTGTGCATCCCTAATGAGGGGAGTTAGGGTCCAAGAAATGGCACAACATTTTCATTTGCCGTACTTACATGCTGGAAGCCTTTTTAATTTTGGTACTTTGTACCAACCATTATTTGTACACTTTCTTGTTTTCCGCACCTTCTACTAGGGCAAAATTATTACTTGTACCAGCATACGTATATCCCTGGAATTCTAAAAGAGTTGCCACAAAATATTAAAGAAAAAGTCACAACCCATTCGTACTATGGTTTCTCCAATTATATAAAAAATGTCCTTATCAATAAGTACTCTGAAATCTGCACCAGAGCAAAATGTTTTGTCTCTAATTATAATTGATTGGCTTACATTTTGCACTTCAGTTCTTCGTGTAATATTACGGTTAATATTTGATTAACTTTCACTTGTACTTCAGTTTTTGTATAATATTAACGACTCTATAAATATATTCACACTTCATGTAAACATACCCAAAGGTGGCCCCCGCTATAGCAGATTGAATATCCTTAACGGGGTTCATCTTGACTTTTTGTCTTGAAATACCTTCTTCCCTTTCTATATGTAAGTCTTATATTTGCTTACAATTTTGTATTGGTATTATCTGCTTATATGATTTTGTAATCAGTCAAATAAAACTATGTCTGAGTCTGAGTCCGAGAGGCCAGTATGCACATGTAATGTTGTGCCATTTTTGGAACACGGACTCCCCTCATTAGGGCTGCAAAAAAGTAAACAATTTCTGACCGCTGAAGTAAACACCTGTTTTGGAACTCCAGAGGAGACACAGAGCTGCCTTTCAGGCCAAAACATTTGGTCACTATTAGTTGGGATGAATTTTATAGCCCCCAAGAACTGTAATGTAACTTTTCTTTTTTGATGAGTATATGTCCCATGGCTTTTTTTTCCCAGTAAACGTATCTCTCATGCAAAAGAGTTTTGTATTTTTCAACGACAGAATCCTTAAGCTGGTGGACATAAATTTCTGTAGTTCCCAAAGCCAACGTTGTCCTAGTGATATCTAAGTGATAATAACATCATTCTCCAGCAGTCTCTTGGTGATCCCTATCGGCCGCTACAATGGTCTGACAGCCAGTAATTGAACCAGTTCCTCTGCTAATTTGCCATCAGGCAATTTGGCTGGATTGTGCATCACTGTTTATAACAAGAAATTTTGGCACGCAAAAGAGAAGAAAAAAAAATTTTTGCTGTAAGACACTGACATGCAGAAAATGTTGGCTGACATGAGTCCACAAAAGTGGATTCATTTGCACTCAAAATGACCTTATACATCTAAATAAATAGTGAGTGTGTGTGCCTGTTACATTTCATGTACGGTTTGATGAAGAAAAACATTTTCAAATCATACTGCTGAACAGGTGTATCAGGGTCTTGATCATAACTTTCTTGTATGCAGGAGAAAGTTATTTTCTTAATTTTATCTTACATTGAAAAGGATAACTCAATATAATACCCAAATGATATCCTGTGACTACAAAGCCCTCTTAGTTTAGTGAACTCAGAAAAGAAATCCAGACTGATCCAATCCCAATTTCCCCCATTTTGACATAAGTTGTGAGGAGTATGGTGGTATAATATGATGCTAAAAGTGCAGGTGAACATCTCAAGCTGATCTGAACATTAATGTGATCAAGACTCATGGCACTAAGTAAGGATATGTAATAGATTAGAAAGGTGAACACCTGGGTAACTCCATACTTTGATGAGATATTTCAATACAGTGGTACCTCTCTCTCGAGACCCCTCTAATGAGAGACTGCATATCTTTTAAGACCACTCTCTCAGAACACTGTGCTATCTTTTCCATATTGTTGTACCTCTAATGAAAGACCACCTGTTTTGAGAGACTGCATTTGACCCGCCGTAGGGGAGGTCTCTCTAAAGAGGTACCACTGTACCATGCAGCACAATACAAATTTATAGGAACTCCCCAGATCAGCATGCCCAGTATGCTCTCTTATTACTCTCTTAAACGCTTCCATTCCCTGACCCTATTAAGTGATAGTAAGTCCTCTGTATAGTGATACCTGTCATGAGAGACCACTCCAAGAGAGAGACAACCAGCCTTGAAAGACCTGCTTTTCAAGATACTTTGCTTCGCACTTTTCATGTCATTTAGACCTGCTCTGAGGGACATCCTGCCTTGAGAGCCCATAATATGGTCTGCCATAGGAGCGGTCATTCAAGTCAGGTTTCACTGTACAGATAAAGAATCGAGTTAAAATAACGAGATTTTGTGCTGGTCATTTTAATGGAAATGTGATCGTCTTTGTGGCCATGATCTTAAATCAAAGTCCATTGCCTTCAGAAGAGGGAAGAAAGCAGGTAGCCCACAATGGGCCCTGCTGTGGCAGCAACATGCCTCCAAGTTGACAATAAAACGGTCAATATGTCCAGAGGTGGGCAGGGACACCGCCCACTGAAAGGCCAGTTTACTGATTATTAGACTAATCCACCCAGTCTGCTGAATGGGAATGGGAATACGAAAAGTGAATCCCAAGGGTGTGCGTAAGGGGAGAATCTCAGAAATAGTCCAGATCTGTGGAGCAACATGTAAGCTACCAGCAAAAGAAAAACGAAGGTCACGTTTTCGATGCTAATGGTATTTATTCAATGATCCCTGTTCTTAGAAAACCCTATCATGGGAGACCACCCTCTCATGAGAGACCACTCTACAGATTCGCAAGTCTGATACTTCTTATGTTAATCTACCTCTCACCAGAGACCACTTTACAGATTCCCAAGGCCTATAATTCCCATGCATGTCAATCTACCTGCCACGAGAGGCCACTTTACAGATTCCCAAGTCTTGTACCTCCCATGTGAATCTACCTGTCATGAAAGACCACTTTACAGATTCCCAAGTCCTGCACTTCCCATGTTAATCTACCTGCCATGTGACTGTTCTGCAAATTCCTAAGGCATATGCTTCCCATGTTAAACTGTCACAAGGTCACCCGTCCTTTAAGACCACTTTTGTAGCATTAGAGATGGTCTCTGATGAGAGAGACCACTGTGTCATGGTTCAGACACCTGCTTACTCTACGTGTCCCTCTCTGCTCTGATAGCCATACATCTATTCTCCAGTAACAAAGTGAGGCAGGAGAACAACATGGCGTCCCCAGCGTAGGCTGCTCTTTAACTCTTTCTCTCCTTGAATTAAGACTGAGTCAACAGTGTTCCTTGGCATGGGTTGGGCACTTAGTACTAACCCATACCAATGCAATCTGTTGACCTGGGGCATCTGATCTTGACAGGTCTCATCTACAATTCTCCCTCAAATAATTTTTCATTACTGCTGAAATTAATTGAAAACACTGAAAGCAGACATCATTCGACCACCAGCTGGTTTTGGGCCGGTTTATGGGGAAAAGGTTTAATCTAGCTGCCATTGAATTTACACAGATGGTAGCTGAGTGTAATTAAGATCTAAAAACCTCCATTATGAGCCTGGAATTTGTAATTAACAGCAGCAGCATATGTAGTTAGAATATTTTATTTGATGAAATGGTTTTACTCCAAATAATGTGAGGCAATACAATCTCATGGCCATTTTGCTGTGGCTCCATTAGCTTTAATTTAGCTTCAGGGTTCAAGTACCAGTGTTTAATTTGCCTATTAAACCAGTGTGAAAAAGTTGTGAGCATAGTTATTAGGACACCACAGCTATATGGCAGTGATTAGATATATGGGCTTTGTGAGTCATTATTCCTAAGCTAAGTCAACTCAAAAGTGATGAAAGTGCTGACAAGCTTAGTATATTGTACATGCACGTAATGGAATGACTGAAAATTGGAGGTATTTAGATTTGACAATATTTACTGCAGACCTGCTGGTCCCCTAAGTTGCTGTGCAAGGGAACTACGTCTCCACCATGATGACAGCACCTGTACCAGTTATGTTACATAACCATCCAGAAATAACACTTTTTCTACCAAACAAATTCAATTTTCTGAATATGGTCAGCATCTTGTATGTTTTTGAAGTGAGTGAATAATTTTTCTGAAATCTTTTGCTTTCTTGAGGTGTTACTTTTATCATAGAAGCTCTTTTTACCCTGCTTTATAAATGAATCTGCCCTCCTTCCAGTTGAGTTCCTTGCTGCAGCCTAGGTGGCAGCACAGGATCGCAGTTAATATGAATATCTGTTTATTGTTAGGGAACAGAGATTAGAAAAGTGGCCCATATAAGGACCTAACACTTTTCCCTTGAATTAAGACTGAATCAACAGCTTTTCCTGTGGTGGGGTGAATGCTAAGCACCCACCCCACCCCAGGGAAAGCTGTTGATCTGGGGCATGTTATCTTGATAGGTCTCATCTACAATTGCCAAGGGAAGCTGTTGACCTGGGGCATGTTATCTTGATAGGTCTCATCTACAATTTTCATTCAAATTACTTTTCATTACTGTTGAAATTAGTCAAAAATATTGAAGTAGACGATATTTGGACCACCAACCAGCTTTGGCCGGTTTAAGGGGAGAAGGGTTGAACTTTCAAGTTGACATGAGCCTGGCCTTTTATAGTGATGATCAGCAGTAGAAGGTGGTAGAGCTGCCAGCCTGGCTATGATGGGAACATGAGTCTATGGACATGTACGTAAGCTTACACGCAACATGCGTCAGGCTACAAGTACATCAGCTCTCGGGACATTTGTGTCCAGAGCTTTGGGGTTTCAGTTATCTGTAGACCAGAAAACATATGCATAAACTGGTCACAAAGGTGGCAAATCTAATAAAAGCAGACCTAATCCCACTGATGGAAGACACCAACCTCCCAGTGGGGTCAAAAATGTGCATGAGAGGTTGCAGGCACTCTTTGGACACCCAATGTTTTGGCTATGTTAGAGACAGGGACCCGAATAGAGCCAACCTTTGTGTACAGCAGTCTCTCATGTGTCAAGGAGTCTGTGCATCTGTCATCCAGGCTGACTGGATCCCTGACAATTAAGCATTGATCACCTGGTTACTTCCATTGCTGCTCCTGGCCATGCTCTTGCTCAGCTTTTCACACAATGTTTTCAATGTGGAGGCCAATCTTGTTGCCTGTGAAGTAGAGCCAAGCTGCGTATGTCAACTCCTCTGGCAGTAGAGATAACACGGAACTTGGTCTGTGTTGGAGGCAAGCAATGTTGGTGATGCAAAGCAAAATTCGGGTGCCAGGCATATCAGCAGCAGGTGAAATAGTCATTAGAAACTCATATCTGCCAAAATAATAGGAAGCCAAGCCGATCAGTTGGGTTGAAACATATTTCATTTCAAAAAAGACGATTGCAAAACAGGAATGGTTTTAAGCCAAGATTATCAGTATAATCCTGACTGTGCATGGCTGATAACACATTGAGAATTATGTGAGGAAACAATGCCTTTACCAATATGGTTTAACTTACACATATAGGCATGCCTGCCCAGGCAGAGCTAAAAACAGGAGATCTCTCTTTGTTAATGTGGGCAATTTGTGAGTAACTGACCATTTATTAGACACCAAATCATACCAACAGCAAATTAACGGTTACAAGATAAAATCATGGCACTTTGTTCTTGAACTATGCAAACAGTTTTGTGATGTCTTCTGATTGGTTAAGAGTTTTCTCTTTCCCCCATAAACCAGGCAAAACTGGCTGGCCGTCACATGTCATCTGCTTCAGTGTTTTCAACTAATTTAAACAGTAATGGAAAATAATTTGACTGAGAATTGTAGATGATCTTTATCAAGATCACATGCCTAGGGTCAACAAGTTTCCTTGGCATGGGTTGGGCACTAAGTGCATCCCCAACCCACGAAAAAGGAAAATTGTTGACTTTTAATTCAAGGGAGAAAGGGTTAATGCGGATAATTTTGGGACTTATAACTTGCATAGCAGTCGTAGATAACACATAATCAAATGAAACGTGACTATTTTAAAAGCATTACCCATGGCTTTGCAGTCAGTCACTTGGCAATGTTGTGTTATATATTAAGGGAAACATTTAGTATTTTGGAGATAACCCCCCTCCCCATATCATATTTGGGAAGTTCTCCAATTTAGATTCTTGTTCCAGTAAATCTTGGATTATTCTATTAAGCGCCGTGCTGCATTGAAGTAAACAAGCAAATTATGAGCGAAAAATTGGTGGACAGTAAGGACTCTGGGGACCAAAGACTGCAATAGTAGATCATACAAAAATTTGGCCAGGCTTTGATGTTAGGTGTCCTGTTCATGCTAATATGGCAGATGTATACTGTAAATGGCTTTAATTTTCGCTCAATCCTTATTTTTGCTAATTGTGCTGATGGTGCAAAACTGTGAAAATAGAAACACAGTGAAGTGGTATTTTAAAATCATTTGAACAGGAATTATGGCCAACTTATTGAAATTCAAACTATCTATGGGGATTCTTTTGGTAAAAGAGTTGTGATGTTTGGACAACTATTAATGAGGTATATTAATAAACACAGTACATATGTAGAGCAGTAAAACATGCATGGCCAGAAACAGTGGATTTCAGTCAGCAGAGCACAGGGCCACCAGAATCCTCTTGTTTTAACTCTGTTCTGCTCTGCTGTGCTCCACTCCAATCCGTTTTGGTCTCTTCCATTCTACTTGAATAAAAGACCGTTTTGATTTATAGAGATTTTGAGGAGGCAATCTTCATCTGAGCTCCAAATGAATTGGCATCAAAATGTGGGATCAGTATGGCTTTCCTGAAATGGATTTTATACTTTTACTGGATCACTATCACCAGCAGTCTCAAAGCCATGTCTGACTAGAATGTCATAGATCTTTTTGAGTGTTTTTAAAAGGCTGGCAAAAAGCCAATCCAGACTGACCACTAGGGGGCAGCATATCACTGCAAGTTGCAAGTCCTTACATGTACCTATCTGAAATAATTCCTCTCCAGCTGTGGACATTATATTGGTTGTTGACATAAAATGCTTCATAAGGTATAATACTTTAAGGATGGTTCAACATTATCATCATGTTTGAATTAGTACTTACGGTACTAAATTTCATGACACCACCTCCCCCAATTAGTACTTAAAAATGATCTTCCAAGAAATAATACCAAAATACAACAACATTTGGGTTACATATGACCATCATTTGCATCATCTGTAGACGTTTACATGTCCATTTACCTCCTTCCACCCCCCCCCCCCCGCACACTGTACTAATTGAAAAATAATTAAAATGTTGAACCATCCCTTAAAGTGTTCCTCATGACCATCATTAACTGTTTCTGTACCAATTTTGACACAAGTCAGTGCTCTTGGAATTGGCGTAAGGATACTGGATTCATATTCTGTGTATATTGACCTTTCATTCAAGTACCAGGATGTCTACAGAGACTGTGAGAGAGGTGCAGGTCAACAGTTTTCCTTCATGCACTCTGGGTGCAATGTACCCAAAGTGTGTCGAGGAAAGCTGTTGACTCACTGAAAAGTTGGTGCTGAAAGAGGTAACGGCTTTTTTTGCGTTTGTGTCCTAGTGACCTGAGTACCGTTACATTTAAGTCATCTCTTGTGTGCATTCTCAACTTGCATGCTCATCTCTTGTGTGCATTGTCAACTTGTCATGTATTTATGCCAGTTTGGATTTTGATGAGAAGTATATGGTTTTAAATATCTCTTTTAATGTGTGTCTTGCCTGCATGTACCATTGCAGGACTTTGTAAAACTACATGTAGGTCACTAAGTTAAATGGCTTAATTACTCATATCTATAGTCAGTGGTACCTGCTCTGAAGAGCAACTGTCATGAGAGGCCACATATCTTTTTAAAGCCACCCTTTCATGACACCAGTATAATCCTCTAATACATGTACAGTGGTACCTGTCCTGAGAGACCACTCCAATAAGGAATCACCTGTCTTTTAGGACCATCTTTTCTGTCTACTTCATGCAATATTATTCATATTATTTATGATTTGTATGAGAGACCACAGTTTTGTCATGCTTAAGGTGGTCTTTCAAGACAGGTTTCACTGTACCAGTATTGTAAAACTACCTGGAGTATGAGTCAACATTTTACTGGAAGTAGGGATGGTTCTAAATAGCAGGTACTACTGTATATGCAAGTCTTATCAGCTCAGCATTCAGCCAAGCCTAGCACACTCAGCTTAGTTGAAGCTACATCTAAAGCTTAACTCATTCTAGGTCAGTTCAAGCTGCAGCTGAAGCTTAACTCATTTTAGGTCAGTTCAAGCTGTAGCTAAAGAATAACCCAGTTTAGCTAAGTTCAAGGTATAGATGAAGCATAATTCATTTTAGGTCAGTTCAAGCTGTAGCAGAAGATGAACTCAATTTAGCTAAGTTCAAGGTGCAGCTGAAGATTAACTCAATTTAGCTAAGTTCAAGTAATAGGTGAAGATTACTTCAATTTAGCTAAGTTCAGGCTGCAGCTGAAGCTTAACTCATTTTAAGTCAGTTCAAGCTGCAGCTGAAGATTAACTCAGTTTAGTTACGTTTAAGCTGCAACTGAAGATTAAGTCAGTTTAGCTAAGTTCAAGCTGAAGTTTTAGCTCACACTGGGACTTATTTTCAGTTGACTGTATCAAGGCCAGCTCAGGACGGGCTGTAGACACAGCACTCTTCTTAAAGTGTGTCTTAACCCTTAAAGTGCTAATCACTGCTATAGCTATTTTCTCATTACGTTAAACATATAATGGTTAAAAGATTAAAATTCCTCATGAAGATACCTTTCATTCAAATACCAGCAAGTACAGTCTTACGCAAAAAGTAGTCTTAGTCAACAGCTTTCCTCTGGCACTTTGCCTGCATTGGGCGCAAAG
The DNA here is from genome assembly GCA_964020975.1 of Hermodice carunculata. Taxonomy (NCBI): domain Eukaryota; kingdom Metazoa; phylum Annelida; class Polychaeta; order Eunicida; family Amphinomidae; genus Hermodice; species Hermodice carunculata. Next base: position 77,308,226 of record OZ026615.1, on the reverse strand, counting down.
TGCCCCAAGGAAAGCTGTTGACTCAATCTTAAATCAGCACTTTAAGGGTTAACCTCATGTGGCAGCTACCCTGAATAAGAAACAATGCCTTGGTGGCAAGTAGGAGGAATTGATGTGTCCGGGTATACTCTGAGGTCATTATATTCTAACAGGTGTTTTAGTTCATTTGGTGCTTGAGTAAGAGGCATAGATAGCCCACTCCTGCGTGCCTTGAGCACTTTGATAAAGTCTCAGGTGTACATTGGTCAATGGGTCTATTGTTTTCGGCAGGGACATTTACCAACTGATAAAAACCCCACTGTCAGCACACATTAGGCAACTGCATTGCACTTATATGGTACATTGAATGAAATTTTAGAGCGTCAGATTTTCAGTGAATAGGACTCTTGAAGAAGTGGAGCATGGTCTGAAAAATGAAACAAGAAACAGTTCTGAAAGTTCCAAAAGAATACAGTGTTGCAGTGGTTCGTTTGAGAGGCCATATCCACAGGAAATGATAACACGATATAATGAAGCTAGTGGTCTCTCAAACCACTTGGTCTCTCATGAAGGTTTCTTAAAAACTGTAAGAATACAATACAGTGAAACCTGTTTAGAAAGACCACCCATACAGATGGCCGACTTGGTATATTTAAAGACAAGTGATGTGTCATATAAGGAATAAATAACATGAGAAGTAGAAAGTAAACTATCTTGAAAAGGTGGTCTTAAAAGACAGGTGATTTTGCCTTGGGGTGGTCTTACAAGACAGGTGATCTTGTCTTGTGGTGGTCGTTCAAGACAGGACTACAATATTACTGTATGTCTTTTTAAGTTTGGGACGAAAATGTGGCTGTGATGCGATGTGTACAATTTGAAGAAGACCAATATATTGTATATGTAGCACACACCTGTGGGACATGATTATAGCTGGTACTATATTAAACCCTTTTAGTGCCCTGCCCTCTAAAGTGCCTACCCTCCCCCCCCCCCCCCTTTGTGACATAAAACTTCAGAAAATTGAAAAGTTATATATATTTTGTGATGATTCACTAGTTAATGCAGCTAAAATGTCTTAAATTTAGGTCAACAATTAGAGAGTTCCTCTCAACTTTATTTCCTGAGCACCCCAGGTACTTAAAAGGGATAATATGGTACCCCATATTGTTCTTTTAAAAAAGGGAACAGAAAGAGTTAAAATCTTAAACACTGTTTCATATCTTCTACAATGCAGACTGCTCCACCATTGCTGTGCAGTCCTAATGTATCGATGCCTGTAGCACAATCAAAATGGCTTCATATTACCAGGAGAAAAACCTGACCTTCAATATGTTACAGGCTGAATGGAGACAATTGAAATCAGCATGGCATAGCCCCTGTCACGTATGCATTTCCAGAACAGAACTTTGCATCTTTCTCAATGCAATGGTGCTTCATTATTTTTAAGCTTACAAACTGGTCCATTGTATGAAAGTCAGTGCAGAGATGATATTTGCGGTGTATGGTATATGTACATACTAGATATCCTTTGACATGGCCATTTGTATTGTACGTATTGATAGTAAACCTCTCTTGAAGAGCAAGCTGCTGTGGGATCCACCACACTGTGTTCTGTCACAACAGACGCTCTTGTCTTGTCATTGAGTCCACAGAGAAACAGTTTTTTCATATTGTGATGAATGGATATTTTCATCGGATTGAGTTTTTTGTGAAATAACGTTTTGCATTTTGCTGAAAGGTAGTGTGTGTCAAAGCAAGAGATATTTCATACGAGTGTGGTGTATTTTTGGTTTTTTAGTCCATTGTCCATCATGCATCCACAATTGACATTTTGGACTTCTCCAAAACCGACTGACCAGATTCTCTCCAAACTTAGTGGGGATATACCTCCTCTACCAAGTTTGCTTTAATGGTCATGTTCTAGTGATTTTTTCATTTTTTAATGAATTTCTTTATTTTTGGCAAAATCCCTAAAAAATATTCCACAAAACTGCTTTCCCAATTGCTTTAAAACTGCATAGGAACACTTATGGGATACCCTAGACCTTAACTTGTTCAACTGGTGGTGCTGTTACTTTTTACTTTTTTTTTGACAATTTTTTGTGTGTTTTTGCTACTTTTAAGTTCACCAAAACCATCACTTAGATTATGTTGAAACTGATGAGAAGATCCTTACAAGAATGTCAAACAAAGCTGTGTACTATGTGACATTGCTGTGTAATTCCCTGATTTTAAACATTTTTTTTATTTATTTCAGGCACTTATTATGCCCCTCCTGCTGGAGGAGGGCCACATAGAAATTGCTTTTTCATCCATGCATCCGTGTGTCTGTGCTTTTGTGGCTGGGCTATAATTCTCTTGTCCTTCAACTTAGATGACCAAAACTTAAAACACAGGTGCATCTGGACATAAGGGGGTGTCATGTACCAAAAGCAGGTCACTAGGTCAAGTATCTTGGTCACAGTGACACATTCTTGTAAAATTGTGTCCAGGCTATAATTCCATTACTAGCTAACTTAATTTCATGAGACTTAACACAAACATATATATTGTACTAAAGGTGTGTTGTGAAACAAAAGTAGGTCACTAGGTCAAGTATCTGGGTCATGGTGATACATCCATGTTAATCCCTTTAACACTTCATGTCTGGGTTGTAATCCTGTTGCCCTTCATCTTAGATTAATGAAACCTTACACACGAATGCAGCTACACATAAGGGTGTGTCATTTATCAAAAGTAGTTCACTAGATCAAGTATCTTGGTCACAGTCACATATCCTTATAAAACTGTGTCCAGGCTGTGACTCCTTTATTATTTAACTTACTTTCCTGAAACTTCACACACACATACATCTTGACCTAAAAGTGAGTCATGAAACAAAACTAGGTCACTAGATAAGTATCTGGGTCACGGTGATACAATCATGTAAGACTACATTACACATTATGTCCAGGCTGTAATTCTGTTGTCCATCAAGTTAGATTTATAATGATACTTTACACACAAGACATAAGGGTGTGTCATGTACCAAAAGTAAGTCACTAGATCAAGTATTTGGGTCACAATGACATATCCTGATAAAATTGTGTCCCGGTTATTATTTCTTTATTATTTAACTTAGTTTATAAAACTTAAAACTACACACACACACATACACACACACAGACACACACACACACACACACACACACACACACACACACACACACATGTGTTGACCTAAAACAGAAGTAGGTCACTAAGTCAAGTATCTGGGTCACAGTGATACATTCATCTAAAACTACATTACTACAAAAAAAAAAAAAATAAATAAATAAAAAAATAAAAAAAATAAAACTACATTACACTTCATCGGGCTGTAATTCTGTTGTCATTTCACTTAGAATCATGAAACTTTGCACACCTGTGTATCTGGACCCAGGAATGTGTCATGATACATAAAAGTGGTTCACGGGGTAAAATATCTGGGTCACGGTGACAGCCTGTTTTTATTGACCACAGTCATTCCAAAATAAGACCTGTGATTAGCTAGGTTAATGAGGCTGAGAAGGGGATGGATCCAGCAATCTCTGATCGCTTTTTGATTAGTTAATGGATACATTCCTATTGATGACTATATAAGTTAAGATGAATTGCAATTGGAATTGACATTTTTTTTTTTCGTCTCCAAAACTGTCAGCCAGATCCACTTCAAACTTGGTTGGGATATACCTTGGGTAGTTTCCTACCAATTTGTTGAAATGATCATGCTCTATTGTTTTTTTTTTTGTTTTTTGTTTTTTTTTTTTATGAATGTTTTTTTTTCCATTTTCTTTTGGCAAAATCTTAATTTTTTTCTCTGAAAATGTATGGCCAATCGCTTTGAAATTGCATACAGACACTTCTAGGTAACGGGGGGGGGGGGGGGGGGGGAGGGGGAGGGGGGAGTCTTACACAGCATATGGGTGACCTTGATCTCATTCCAAAGGTCACAGGACAACATACTGAATTTTACTGTTCACTTGATAAATTGAGAACAATGTGAGCAAGGACTTGGAAACTTGTGGTTATCTATGTGGGCCAGATTTACACTATCTGAGTGACCTTGACTTTAGGCCACGGGGTCTCTTTTGTGAAATTTACTGTTTATTTCATTACTTAAAAATTATTTGAACCAGGATCTATTGGATCTGGGACTTTGACTGTTTAGAGATTGTTTTGAAATTTGTGCATGAAAGTCTACAAGAAAGTGACCTTCATCTAATTCCAAAGATCACAGAACCACTTCATTTAGTGCATGAAAGGTCAACTGAGCACAGGACTGTGACAGCCCTCTTGTTTTTAAAGACTGGAACTCACTGTGTGTGAATGGAATTAGTTACTTGGTGTCTACTGTTCTCATTACATGGGTTCATGTAGGTATATGACTCATGTATAGTCAGTGCTTGCTGTACGTCTTTCTTGGTTAGCTCAAAACTGAGCAATTGACCTTTTCTACTTGCATGCCTACTACCTAATCTGTGCAAATTAAACTTCCATCATCCCAGGGCATATTCATACCAAAGACAGTTTTCATCCCAGGGCATACTATTCTGATAGATTCCATATAAAATTTACATAATTCTTTTATTATCATTATTTAAGGAATCAACATAAAACAGTGGAACAGATGACTCAAAGCTTTGACAGTTTGAGTTGGGAAGTTTTAAGTGCTTTATGGCATTCTGCTATTTCTTAGGGGTACCCTGGTTCACATAGAACACTCACAAGAAAACAACTGTTGAAGTGTGTAACGTGGTAATTTAGATTATCTGTTGTCAAACCTCTTTGAATGCTCTTAATAAGCCAGGCTGGCAGACAATTAGTAGATCAGTACCTTTACACTGGAGATGTATGCCATGGAAAAAGCAGAACTGAGTCTTGTCATACAAACACAAAGAAATATGAGAGATTTACACAGAATGCAAATCACTGACATTGGAGATAAAGGAAGCATGAAGCAGAACTAGACAGAGGACTGGTGATGGAAGAGTTGTCTGTCCTTGAACTATAGAGTGCTAGTAAGGAATGTATATAAGCTTGGCCTGGAGAATGACAATGAGGAATTTGTCTGTCCTTTTTATGTTTTGAGTGATAGCAAGGAATGTACTTATTTAACCTTAACCTAGAGAATGACAATGAGGAATTTGTCTGTCCTTTTTATGTGCTATAATAGCAAGGAATGTATTTAACCTTGGCCTGGAGAATGACAATGAGGAATTTGTCTGTCCTTTTTATGTATAGAGTGATAGCAAGGAATGTATTTAACTTGGCCTGGAGAATGACAATGAGGAAGTTGTCCGTCCTTTTTATGTGCTATAATAGCAAGGAATGTATTTAACCTTAGCCTGGAGAATGACAATGAGGAATTTGTCTGTCCTTTTTATGTATAGAGTGATAGCAAGGAATGTATTTAACCTTGGCCTGGAGAATGACAATGAGGAATTTGTCTGTCCTTTTTATGTATAGAGTGATAGCAAGGAATGTATTTAACCTTGGCCTGGAGAATGACAATGAGGAATTTGTCTGTCCTTTTTATATAGAGGTGATTCTAAGGATACAATGTAAATACACTTTCATGGGCATCATGTTTCATGGTTTTTACATTTCAGGGATTTAACTTGGTTTTGATTGCGCTATATTGGACATGGATCCTGTTAAACCTATATACTGTTGTTTCATTGTGTTTTTATTTTCACACTTTTGTGCCATCAACATACTTAGCAAAAATAAAACTTCAGCAAATTTAAGGGAATTTACAGTACTTGACCTTTGCCTGAACAAAGGACAATGAGGGAATTGGTCTTTTTTATGTAAAATTATCTTAAGGGATGTACCATCTCTCCCCAGAGAACACTTTTCTGGTCAATTTAAATGAGAATGCTTCATACACTAATATCCCTATAGCAGAAGACCAGCACAGTGTGGCATGGGCTCCAATACACATCAGGCAACCTGATAGCAGGCTGGAGGTCTCCAAATTCATCAACTTACTACCAATCGTATTGACTTGTGATAAGTTTGAGTTAAATGGTGTGCACTATCTTCAGACCCATTTACACAGTGATGGGAACAAGGGTTGCTCCCTCTCTCGCAAATCTCTTCATGACTGATCTAGAGACCAAGAACCTCCGGGTTTTACTTGCAGCAAGCATTGGTTTGGTGGCATTTTATTGATGATATTTGTGCCATCTGGACCTTTGATGAGAAGGAAGTCACAAATTTTATTGCATATCTGAACTTGTGTCACCCAAAGGTCAAATTCTCAGTGAGCATATGTGACACAGAGATATATTTGTTGGACACAACATTGAGACTGACCAATGACGATGAAGTGTACAAAACTGTACACAAAACCAACAGACTCCGATTTTGACTTACTTTATCATTCAAACCCATGCAAATCCTTGTAAAACCAGTGGCCCTTACAGCCAGTTACTTAAGGTCTAAAAAATAAGCCACAAAGAAGAGGATTGTGAGAGTAATGCTCTCAAAATTATGGATTGAGAGATTACCCTACTTACCTCCTTCATACTGACCTTACTAAAGTGAGAGCAACAGACAGACAGACAGACAGACAGACAAACAGACAGACAGACTGTTCTAAAGCCTTCAAGAAACAATAGCGGTGTTACTGACACTACAAATGAGGAAATATAGATTTCCGCATGATGGGATCATGGGGAATGGATTGAGATAGCACAAGTTTGAAAGAGTTAGCTGCGAGCTTTTAGTGAGCAGTGAGATGTTTCAAATGAGTGCTGGTTCAATCCATTGTCCATGACCCTGCATGTGGCTTTTTTTTCTCCTATAAATGGATAAATTACAATTTTTTTTTCAAAAACCCTACATGTTTTAGGTGATCCATCGCTCTGAATTTGATGCCTATCTGCAGCCATCTAATGCGTGGCTGTTGCTTTCATACCAATTGCACATTCCTTTCATTCCTCGGGAACTTGAAGCTGTGAATGTCATTCCTGCGACTCATTTTGTTATAATGAACTTGATTGGGTAGTAAAATCTAATAAGGACAAATAGGTTTAGCTCTTTTATCTCTTTTGGTTGAAAAATTGACACCCTCATATGACGTTACCTATTTCGTTTCCATATGGGTAGGCAGAAAAACTGTTCCTTATCACCGAGTTCAATCCAGCCTTCACAACACTTCAGACCATCATACAGCATAACTGGGCAACAATACAGGCTTCTGGAATGTCCCTCACAATACACAAGTCATCCTTGGTTTCAGAGAACTGAGAACGTTAATGATGTCCTGAGATGTTCCAGACTCAGATGCCCCAGAGCTAGACCTGTGGCATCCCTATGAGGAGTGACAGAACAAAACGCGTGCCACACCCGAACGTATCATAACTGTCCAAAACTAGACAGGTCTAGGGGAGTCAAAAGCACAGCTACAGGTCGTTCATACACAACACCTCAGTGGGTTACCTGCAAACACAACAACCCCGTCTACCTCAGTACTTGCTTGCATTGCAACAAAGAATATGTGGGGCAAACAAAGCCCCCCTCCCCCCCGATAAACAGGCTGACAGAGCATTTCTACCACATCAAAAACAAAGATGTGACCCAACCATTGGGGAGACATTTTGGTCAACCAAATCACAATGGCTCTCACGCCAGTATCCAAATACTATAATATATGTATATGAAAATCCCACCTTAGATGTCCAGAACAGAGGCACTCATATGAGAGGGAAAGGTATTAAATCCATCAACTATGCGCCACAGCACTGTTTGGCCTCAATGTCACGGGTAGACAGGGACTCTTGCAGAGTCTCATGCTAAATTTTTTTGTTCTCTTCCTCTCTACCAATCTAATGACACCAGTGTCTTAATAGTTTGCACAGAAAACACTATAAAATTATTGTCCTTATGATTATCTATTTGATAACAAGTCTATACATGATAGGAAACAACTCTGTATTTGCCAGCAGAGCAGATACTGATGTCTCAAGGTAGATTCAGAGTAAAGAACTATTTGTCACCGGGAATGGGCACCTGAGATCTGCCATGATGATTACGGCACACAGCACTGACCTGCCAGTATGGCAGTTTAACTGGTAGATCATTTTCATGGCTGGGCATTGGTATAATGATGTTGCTTTATGTTCCATAGTGATGTTACGCCTTGCTGGCCTTTGCTATATAAGTAAGAGATGTGACACTGTTTTCAAAAGCCCCCTATGAGTTCAAACCAGAACAAAACTGGTTGGGACCTCTTGCCTCTGGACAACCCCTGCCACAGGTCTTGCTTGGAACTTCTCTATTTGATGAGTAGAAATCTGTGGTGGTTGTTGAGAGTGAGCAAGGTTATGTACAAAAATACCCAGTACAGTAACAGGGTTATCTATATGAAGACATACAGGACAGGACAGAGTAGACATGAAACCCAGCTGGTCCTCCGTCAGAGGCCATGTAGTGGCAGAGAAAAGAAACTGAAATAGATGGACAGGGCTTTGTCCATGACATTGGTGTTGTGTTGAGCTAATGCCGTTCACGTCAAGACCACACAAGCATGGCAGCCCTTTTTTGATGTCCAACACAGTGTCTGTCCCACAGGCATTTATTCTACATCAAGATCATAACTGCTGGGAATTCTGCAGTTGTCCAATACACTTATAATGGACAGTATGCAATTTCTTCTTTACATGATATTTGTGATTGCCTTGTTTTGCCAAATACAATACATGGAAAACTAATTTTTAAGGTCCCCAGTGATGAAAGACATACGCATTAGGATACCACGGACAAACACTTTTCATCTTCAAGAAGGAGTCTCTGTGGGTGTGAACACTGACCATAAGTAGAATGAAAAATTGCATGCAGAGCATGACCAAGTACACAGTAAAAGAACATCGAGGCAAAATTTGTGTGCATTAAGAAGTTCTTTGTGGCAGCAACAGCACTGACTTTGTATTTTGATGTAAAAAATGGTCTTCAGGACATGTTGATATACCCACTAAAGATGCTTATAGTTGTTTCTTTAGAAACAGTAAACCATAATTGGTTTTGTGCATTTGATTGGACCATTTTGGCAAGAGACCATTGCGTGCATAAAAGCATCTTGGAAAATTTCCCAAAGAGCTTATTCTGTGGCAGGTTAATGTTGATTTGCTTACCATTGAATTTTTTTTCAGCAAAATGGGTATTTTGTCCTTAAAATTTGTTTGCTCGGCAAGACAAGATTTCACAGAACAACATCACTGTCTTAAAACAGACGAAGGACACTATCTTAAAACAGACCAATGGCAATTTCTTATAATAGATCAGTGGCACTACAGTGGTACCTGCTCTAAAGACCACCTCCAGTATAAGTCCACTGTTTGAAGACCCTTTACTGTATTTCTCTCTTGAATGTACCTTTATTTTCAGACCACTGGCAGTATAAGACCAAGTTTGAGGGCAGTAGTGGTGGTCTTAAATAGCATGTACCACTATATCATATACAAGACCAATGGCACCATCTCATAGCAGACCAATGGCATTATCTTATAATAGACCAATGGCACTATCTTATGGCGGACTAATGGCACGGTTTTATAATAGACCAATGGTACTATCTTATAGTAATCAATGGCATGGTGGCTAAGACTACTTTTTGCTTTAGACTGGTCTTGCTGGTATTTGAACGAAAGGTCTCTTCATGAGGAATTTGAATCTTTTAACCATTCTATGTTTAGTGGTACATGTAATGTGGACACAACTGTAGCAGTGATTAGTCCGTTAAGGGTTAAACAGAGCAGTCGCACTGCAGACCTACAGCATTATCTTAGCACAGACCAATCTCATTATCTTATTACAAACCAATGGCACTATCTGAACACAGACTTCCAGGACAAGGCCACTATCTTGCAGTAGATCAATGGCAGAGGTGAACAATACTGTCAACATTAGTAAAATGGCCAACTGAACTGTCTTAAAACAGACAAACTGTACCATCCGTAACTCTTAATGAGCTGTGGTGGTCTTTGAGAATGGGTTCTGTTTATTTTAGCATGGAGAGAGAGGGGTTCAGAAGGTGGAACTGCAGCTTTGAGGAAGTTGAAGATTCATTTTGTCCGACTGATATGATCTGGGAGTATTGGCTTGTCTTCTACTTACATTCTTCTCCGGCATTTGTTTCTTTTCAGTTTCTCAATGGAAAATTCAAGTGACAGAATCAGGGGGCCTGTACTTTGAGGGCCAACAGAAATACAAAGGGTTTTGCATATTTGTTGATCACTTGGACTGATCTCGAGTGCTTTGACATGACTGCATTATGTACAGCTGTTGTGTGTGCACGACTTGTTATGCTTGCATGCATTGTGAAAACATGACAAGCAACACAGACTGGTACTTACAGCAATCAAAACATGACATATTGTGGGTCTTCTGAAGTTTCTGCTTCAGATCAACAGAAACATGGACTGGCGCCTATGCAGTAAACTATTTGCCTGCAAATTTGACAGCAAAAGTCAAAGGCCAGAATGAAAAATAGCCTTCAAAATTGTCCTCTCTCAATATGACATGATAATGTTCCAATAAATTTAGGGAGGGAAGCCACAATGTCATGCTGGTACCTACAATGTTTGGACGCTGTTTTGCTTGAGATGTAATGTGTTGTCTGTATTGTGTCTGTTAGTCATCTGTATGCTGTACAAGCAGCAGGGCCATGGAAATCAAGAGGGAATCTCCAGGATGGCCGCCAAGAGTGGAGTCCATTCGTTCACATGAGAGCTCAAACATAGAAGCACGCGATATTAAAGTCAGAGTGAACTTTATGACCTAAAGTCAGGAGATTGCGGAAGTGGGGAGACATTTGACTTTTTGCATCTATCTAACATAAGAGAGTATTACAGGAGATGATGTACCATGTCAATGCCACTGAATAACATTTATTATTCATTGCTTGTGTTGAAACTCTGACTGCACAACTTGTCTATGGTCTGATCAGTTTATGGTAGCAACACAAGTTAACGGCATATGGGCATCATTGATGTTACTTGTATGTTAATGGGGTGTGTGTGTGTGAGAGAGAGAGAGAGAGAGAGAGAGAGAGAGAGAGAGAGAGAGAGAGAGAGAGGGAGGGAGGGAGGGAGGGAGGGAGGGAGGGAGAGAGATTCTGTTTGTATTTCAATGCATTTGCAGGACAATTCTCTCATCAAAATTGTTGCAGTGACTGAACATCATAACCTTAAAGAATTGATATATGGTCTTTGATTTGTGATAAATTACAACTTAAATTAACTTTATCCTATGGAAAATGATTGTGCATCACAGCTATACAATGGTCTGCCACTTACAAGCCCCCCACCCCCAAACCTGAGGCCAGCCCTTCCAGAGAGGCCTCTTTTCCATGCAGCAATTGTGGTATATTCATTTTATTTCCCCCTCAAGAAAGGCCACTGCTATATTATAAGGCTACAGTTCTTGTGCTTTTACGGTGGCTTTATAAGAAGAGGGGCCATAGTTATCTTAAATGACAGGGTCCCACCATAGTATGTAAAATATAAATAAATAATTCATCAACAAAAAATCTACATCCATCTTGATTTGCATCTTTGATGTCCCAAGTGTCGTTGTGGAACAGACGCTGACTTTGGATTGCTGTCTGTTTCGTGTGGAGCAGCAAGCGATTTGTTGAGCTTGACGTAATTGCCAGTTGTTAATGCTGAACGTACTTCCTTTGCAGGTCGCAGACAGGCAATGATGCCTTGTAGAAGATTAATGCTACTCAGTCCTGACAATCTGCCAACATCCCATCACGAATTGTTTAACTGTTTTGTTGCTAGTTTTGACCAAGTTCGATGTGCTTCAGTTAACACAACGATAGCAGATTGGTATTACTTGTAAACTAACCTTCCATTCAAGCACCAGCGTGGCTACAGTTGCCCCAAAAGAGCAGATATCATAAGAATGGTCCAGGTCAACAGCTTTCCTAATCATGCTCTGGGCACAATTTACACTGAGGAAAGCTGTTTATTCTGTCAAAACATGGCTCTGAAGGGGTTAACGTTGTGTGTCCCGGCATCAGCATAGGGCACACAGAGCATACTCTCAGGGAAGTAGCACGGCCAGGGTTATCATCTTGATAGTGTCATATAACCAGTAGTTTTCTGTCTGACTTTTCAAGTGCGTCAAAAATAAATGAAAAGCTATATTGGATGACATGTATGACATCAAAAAACAAAAAACAAAAAAGAAAACAGACTTGGTCATTCAAGGAGTGTTTGTCCATGCAATAGATCTGTTTAGAAGACCTAACCTACTGATTTATAGTCTACTCTGGCCAGCAGGTCAAGTAGTCTATGGATGAGCTCAAACAGTCTTCAGCCTTCATACCTGATTTGTGCTTTGATGTCTTTATTGTGGTTGGGCAGTCTGAAATTTTTTCTTTGTTTTTTTTTTTTTTTTATGGGAAACTGATATTTTTTCTTGTGATTCAGCCGCTTTTCTGTGAGCTGTCCATTGCAGTCCGGGCAGCATGTCAATCTTGTATTCAGATGTTATCTTCTTTCTCAAGTCATTTCAGCATGTTAATCATGTACTCAGATTGTTATCTTCTCCTCAAGTCATGTCAGCATGACAATCATGTATTCAGGGGTTTATCTTCTCTCTCAAGTCATGTTTTCTGAGGCTTATCATGATGAATGAAAAGATTAAAGGTACAATTTTTTACACACATATGTCCAGGAGAATATGTATGTATGTATGTATGTATGTATACATATATATGTGTATATATATATATATATATATATATATATATATATATATATGTATATGTATATGTATATGTATATGTATATGTATATGTATATGTATATGTATATGTATATGTATATGTATATGTATATGTATATGTATATGTATATATATATATATATATATATATATATATATATATATATATATATATATATATATATATATTTATATACAGTGAAACCTCATTATAACGACACTCAGATATCCGACATGCATGTATTCAATATTATGACACAAATTTTCATGGGAAAAAGTTTATTTTCTTTGTTATTTAATCCATTTATCTGACATATTCAGTTATCTGATGCATTTGTTAGGGAACAGATAATGCCATTGAAATGAGTTTTATATATATATATATATATATATATATATATATATATATATATATATATATATATATATATATATATATATATATATATATATATATATATATATATATATATATATATATATATATATATATTTATATATATATATACATATACATGTATGTCCATCTATCATGAAGAATTCCCACAAGTGGTCCATTGTCATAAATGTCATCTTGCTTCTGTTTTTAATCCCATTCTTGGTCAGAGTGTGACTGAGTCAACAGTTTTCCTTGGTGATGCACCCAACCCATGCCAAGGAAAGCTTTTGACCTTGGACATGCCATCATGAATGGTCTTACAAATCTCAGCAAAACTATTTTCTAGTAACAAGAAATTAAAGTAAAAACGTTAAGGCCAACGACAGTTTACATGGGGGACCTTTTGGGCAATTTGAGCAGGAAAGGGCTCTATCGAGACTCCAGCAGATCAGTCAACACTCTCATTAATGCACTAAGCCCACAATGCACTAAGGAAAGCTGTTGACTCTGTCTTTAGAAGGTTAAAGACCTGATATTTAGGATCTTGATTTGGATATGATATAAGCTTCCGACTTTGTTTGGGAAGTACTTACCCAAGAGTGACTCAACACTCCATTAAGACTGAGCCAGAATGGAGACAGGACTTGAAACTGGGACAAATGGGGCAGAATGTGGAGTAATGTGTTGACAATGGTCAAATTGTATACATCAGCCCTGCTCATTATACGTCTTATCGTGTCCGTCGTGATTCTTGTCAAATGCATCATTCCTCTTGCCAAAGAAGCAGATCATTTGTTATGAGGAGTAGGTATTATTGTCTTTCTGTTACATGCATGCAAACCTCATCTAAATAGATCAATGTCAACTACCTTGTATGGAGACAACAATTTGAAAGTAATTAAAAGGACAAATTGCTTGCTGGTTGGCAATCAAGAGACAGACATTTACTATTTCCTTGTGACTCAGGATTAAACAAAGGAATTAACTTTACTCAGGACCTCAGGTACATACAATTAGTGATATGCCTACACGTATATAGAAAAAAAAGCAGCCCATTGGAAGCTGCATCCTTTGAAAAAACATACTAGTTTTAATATTGATTTTTGCAGTTTTATTAAAATTGCAAATTCAAATGACCATAAACAAATTTCACAGGTCATAGACCCAGTACAGTATCTATATTTAAGAAATCCACAAATTTAACACAATGCAAATTTGTTGATATAAAAACGTTAAAATTTATTCATATAAGAATAAGGTGATTTCTAGTAATGACTAAATTCCCATCAAAGATACAACCTGTAAGCTTGGGGAAATCAGAAAGGGGCGGGGGGTGGGTTGGAGATGTGTGTGTGTGTGCAAAATAAACACAAAGACAAGGCCTGGACTGTTGGTTTTTGCATAGCGTAACAAGGTATGCAGTAGATGCCTTTAAGCCAGCTGTAACATGCCTTGCTGACGACCTTGATGTAGATCAGTAATGCATCAGCAGTTGAGTGAATAATCTCTTTGCTAAAAACTTGAGTATATTGATATTTTTCCTGTTAAATTTCATAAGTATATCCAGTGAAACTTGTCTGAAAAGAAGATCCTAAGGATGGTCTCTCAAGACAGGTGCTTTTTCATAGGCGGAATGGATAACATGAAAAGTAGGAATGTCTTGAAAAGGTGGTCTTTCAGGGCAGGTGGTCTCCCCTTGGAGTGGACTCTCAAAGCAGGGACCCCTGTAAACAGGAGAGTAAGAGAACAATCCAGAATAAGTTTATTGCGTGGAGACAAGGTTAAAAGACCAAACTACAAGAGCTGCCACAGAATGGCAGGAGGCACTTCACAAGTGTCCTTTATCTCTTTTCTAAGTACAAGCATTGATGGCCTGCCCATATAAAACTTTCACATCCCAATCCAAAAGTGGATTACTTATTGCAGATAAATCCCTTGTTGATGGTTGTTAGTGGAGGAAATCTGAAATTACCGTGCTTGAGTGTGATTTCTGTGTGGGATAGCCTCTATGGTCACTCGGTACTAAAGTGGAATTGCACACCAGGCAGTTATGACATCAACCCCTTAGCCAGCATGACTTCAGTATATACTCTCTCTGAGTTTACCATTCAAGTGGAAAAGGGTCAAGGAGTGGGGTGTGGCAAGTTGTTGACAGACTCTAGGTAGAAAATCAGCATTGCAGAAAATCTTGGGGGTGTTGTTTTGGTCTTTTTAGCTCTGCTGACCTAAGGTAGCAGAGCTCATTTGACCGCTCATGTCTGTCTGTCTGTCCATAAACTTTTGCTCATTAGCAAGATACCATCCACAGTTTTTAAGTTAACCCAATACAGTGGTACCTGCTCTAAAGACCACCTCCAATTTAAGACCGCATGTCTTTTTAAGACCACTCTTTCAAGACCCTCTGCTGTATTTACATGTTAAATATACCTTCAATTTAAGACCACCTGCAATATGAGACCACTTTTTGTTGACTGTAGGGGTGGTCTTAAATAGCAGGTACCACTGTATAACTTTCAGAACTTATAGGGTGTATAAAAATCTAGGTCCCTTTGATATTGGTGGCAGGACCTACAGTATTATGTAATATATGGGTTGAAATATGAAAGTCTTGTAAATGCTCTAGCATCTTTAATTTTTAGTGGGTCGTAATGAAATGTGGTGGGATTATGGAGGAGGTCAAAGTCTAAGCTTCAAATGATAATAATGGTGACATCTATAATTTAACAGAAATTGTGAGCAAAGATGTGTTTTAAGATATATAATTCCACATCTTGAAGGGTAATTGGATTAAACTTGCCAAATTTATAGGAGATATAGAACATGTCTAATGCAAGAATGTTATGTAATATCACTGGCCTTGACCTATTTTTGTGAGGTCACCATGTCTGTAAAGTGGAAAGAGGTGATTTTTTAATGGCAGGGTGTAACTTGGACATCAATTACAAAGAGAATTGAGCCTCCAGATCAAAATTGCACTTGATTACATTGTACATATAACTGTAATTGGTGACCTACTATTTAGGTCACCCTGACCTAGTAATTGTGGAGTTTGGTGGTTGTCCACATTCGTTGTTTTTCTTAAATAACTCAAAAAGCTATTACCCAATTTGAACAAACAGACCATGCATGGAAAGCTGGATGTGCGGCACAGATTTTGAACAGTACAATTTTTTTATTCTGAGTTGAAGGTCAAGGTCAAATGGCCAGTTTGAATATAGGGGTCATCTTGTGAATGCTCTGCACCACACACTTTTTGAGTTAGGCCCATATAACAGTTAGAACTTATAAAATATATTAAATCTTTGTCGACATCAATTTGGGTGAGGCCACATATAGTATTATGTTATTTCCAGGTCAAAATGTGAAAATCTTGTGACCAGTCCAACATCCTGAATTTTTTATGGATCTTCATGAAA
Source organism: Hermodice carunculata (assembly GCA_964020975.1). Taxonomy (NCBI): domain Eukaryota; kingdom Metazoa; phylum Annelida; class Polychaeta; order Eunicida; family Amphinomidae; genus Hermodice; species Hermodice carunculata. The sequence continues at coordinate 77,291,690 of OZ026615.1, read as the reverse complement.
TTTAGTGGGATTGTAGAACAGGTCAAAATCTTGGTTCACTTTGATACTAGTGGTGCCATCTATAGCTTGAAGGAAATAATGATTTAAAATGTCTTGATAGATCCAAATTTCTAATCTAATTTTTGTAAGGTCACCAGATCTGCTCAGTTGCTAGAGGTGATTTTATAATGGTAGGGTGTAGTTTGAACATCAGTGACAAGGATAATTGAGCCTCTAAATCCAAATTGCACTTGAGTACATTGCATATAAAACTCTACTTGGTGACCTACTTTATCGGTCGCCATGACCCAATGATTGTGTGACCTTGACCTATTTTGCAAGGTCATTAAGCACTTAAGAAAGAATTATTTTATTCAATACCTTGATAAAGAATAAGACGAATGATGCCAAATGTACCACATATGTGCATCATGTGGAAGTTTGATATTGCATAATGTGGTTAACATTAATTAATTTTTCAAGTTTGTGGATTGAATACATTTGAGAGAAAATTATTTTTTTGGTGATAGTTGTCAGCAGAGCATTAGGCCTATGGGCCTTGTGTTTTGTTTCTTTTTTTTTTTTACATTTCTTTCCTTCAGGACTTGCTAGTCAGAATCCATAGATTTGACAAAAGCAGACTGAATATCTGTATCTCAAAATGGGCATCGCAGAATTTTTTTTTTTTTTTAGTGCCTATTTTGTGTCTGACTGTGTTACTCTACATCCATTACATTAAGACTGGAGGGACACCTTTACCTTGAAACACGAAACAGAACTTCAGGTCAATTCCAAAGTGCTGAGAAAGTGCATCCCTTTTGGGGATGTGAGTGACTGTAATCCATTTTTAAACGCACCACTTAGACCCACACAAAAAAAGGAAATACGTGCCCATGTTAAAGGCATTTTGGTATTCAAAACCACATACTGGTAAGGTGCCTCACTGGCTGATGATAAGGGTCTTTTGGACCATGTAATTTTACAACAGCTCCCAATAGACATTGCAAGATTGCACATGATAATACATGAACACAGCTCACACATTATCAATTTGTTCCTTAGGCTTCACTCTTTCAAGCCCAAGTTTTGATGGGGTTAACAGCTCTTCTTGTTAGACTTTAGGGTGCATTGCATGCAAAGTGTCTCAAGCAATGCTGTTGACCGGGACCATTCTGAAGTTTCCTGCAACTATAGGCATGCTGGTACTGCAAGGAAAGGTCTATTAACAGGCAATATGAATCTGGTACTGTTATGTTCATTGAGAATTTACATCTACTTTGTTAAAATTGGCAATTGAAGTGTTAAATCTAATGCGTGACTCAGACAAAGGCATCAGGTTTGCAACAAACCAGTAGTTCCACTTTGTTTTGTTCTTTTTTATTCCCAAATTGTATTGCTAGAATTGCCCAGCGGTATAGAACAGCGTAACACGTTTCATATTAGGGACTGATTTTTTATGTAGATGTGTGCATTGAAGGCAGAATTAAACAAAAAAAGAGTATTGTGTGTAGAAATTCATCATAAAAAAATAAAAACTTTCATTCAAGTACCAACATACTTAGTCTCTCAGTAAGTGGCCTTTATGAAGTGCCTGGAGTGTGACAATGCAGTCAGCGTGTACTTGCCAGGCAGTGCCAAAGCCACTAACTGCAGGCTTTCACCACCTTGTTGTCGAAATAGTTAAACGTTGCTCAATGATGAATACAGAATATGGAAGCAGGTGAATGAGTTCTCGTCAGTGCTAGGTTTGTCTCCAAGATGAAGATTGGTCTGTTTAGCTGGCAAGTGCTAAATTGAATAAAAAAAAAAAGGAGAATGAAGACATGGTACTGGGGAAATCTATGCCTAGGTACACTGAGAATCCAGTGACAGGACCGGTCCATTACAAGCACAGGCCTTTGATCACAGGGCTGCTGTGGGTGCCCATCTGGCCTGCAATGTCAGGGGTATGCTTAATATCACACATGCACCTGCTGAGGGAAAAATTGTAGGGTATATTGCCATAGCCTTGCTGGTCAGCACAAGTATAAGTGTCACAGCGTATGGCTTGTGGCATGAGGATTTACTTAAGCCAGCACATTTCTTCATTAACATATGCCCGTTCAGACAATGATTAAAGTTTCTCTGGCACATTTTTGTGAAAAATGAATGGTCCAGCAAAATAGAAACTTGAATATATATATATATATATATATATATATATATTTGCATGTTTTAATTATTATGTTTTCTTATTTTTTGACATTTCACTGTAGTTTTAATTTCACTACTTTGGACATAATTCGTATTCAAACAATGTCAAAATACTATTAATTCACTGTGCTTTTATTTCATGGTTTTGTGCCAACAGTGAAATAAGAATACATTGAAATTTAAGCAAGTTACAGCATGTACAGTTTGGGTAGGATTTTGTTCTATCAGTTCTTAAAGATTACATCCAGTGGCAGACAAGAATATTAACCTGATGTCATCAAATGGGACCCAAGTGCTTTGTGTATGAACATGTAATGCTTGGCCCAAGCACCAGTCCACAAACCTTGTGCATCTGATCACCAAATAACTCTGGTTCTTAACAAAATGTACAATGTTTGACTGCCATTTACATTATAGATTCCAGAGCACCATGGATGACTTAGTACAGTACCCTTGCTTACTTTTAATTGGCACTTTACTGAGCCCAAAGACTCTGTGTTTTAATTCTCCAGTGCTACCATAAGAGCTAACCCTCTTACATATTGAGTATTTAATCCACTCATGAAAAGAAGGAACCAACAGAAGAACAATTAGTGATTCATAGAGTTTCAATGGGAGCTATTTATTTTCATTCATCTTTGCATGCTTTTATTCAGCCGGTATATATAATCATATTTTGATAACAGGAAGTTTTCTGTGGTAAAATGTTGCCCATTAAATCAGCACACTTCAGGACAAGTAGATCCACGTTTCACGTGGAAAGTAGCTATTAAGGAGACTCGATCTGGTTTAGTCAAGTCATGCATGGGCAGTGAGTACGTCTGATGTTTTTAATCACATTGTTTCGACATACTGCTGCATATTGTGATGTTAGTCTTGGCACGTGTGGTGCACACAGGCTCCAACTCTACACTAACAACATTTATGTATCAGAACATTCATGAGAGCCAGACTCTGCGTGCAGTTGTATGGTGCATACTGCATAAGGAAACAGGAAAAATTCTGTGGTGAAGTCCTAAAAGCTAGAGGGCTGGGTCCAAAAATATTGTGGCGAACTTTCCCAGAACAGATCCTGAATAATTCATAATTAATTGATGTGTGCATGGATATTTAGATGCTAATTTACCCTGCAAGAAACTGTTTCTGTGCATTCTTGCAGCAGTGATTTTGGGCAGGCCTGTCACAAATGTAAAAGATATATGTATGCTGTGCCTTGAAGACCATGTAGCCTCCAGACGGAAGAGAGGCTGAGCCATAACAAGGTTAAAGAACATAGAGATATTACAGTCAAAACTCATTACAATGACACTCAGATATCAGACATACTCACTTAACGACACACATTTTAAGAAACAAAAAGTACATTTTCTATGGTATGTGATTCATTTATCTGACATATTCAGATATCTGACACAATTTCAGGGAACAGATGGTGTCATTATAATGAGGTTTCACTGTAACTCTGAAAGCCACTGGAAGTGATTTGAATGGAAATGGTCACTCTATATCCGTGATGAAATCTCATCAGTAAAATTGTAAGCACAGCGGAAGAATTGTTCATGACTTATCTATAAAAATGGAGCTTTTGTCGACTTGGTTCCTTTGCAAAATCAGTTACCACATATCTCTTAATTTTGGTGTGCAAACATCATTTTTGGTCATTTTCATCAGTCCTGTTTGACACATGAGTGTTTTTGTGCCATCAAAAATTGATGGAAATGAGCTTAGACTGGAATGAATGGCATTTAGTGCCAGAGGTTTTGTCCAGCTGATCTGATGATGAGTTCATCAGGGACAGTATGGAATACTGGACTGACCTGGCTCAGTATACCCATGTAAAGGTGTGCTATATACCCATGTAAGGGTGTGCTATATACCCATGTAAGGGTGTGCTATATACCCATGTAAGGGTGTGCTATATACCCATGTGAGGGTATGCTATATACCCATGTAAGGATAAACTTAGTTGTAACATAATATATGTGCTGCATTTACATGTGAAATGTAACAGGCCACAAATGCTTGTTTTTGTCATGATCTTGTGGTCATGATCAAAGTAAAGTTAAGACAATGACTATTTGTAATTTTTAATGCCCCAATAATACGGAAGTCTTGTTATGGGCATAATTAAGGTTAGTCAAAGCATAAAATTGAGTTGGGTTGAATCGGAACAATTCCTGTCTTGTGCTGATGCCCTGGACATGGATTAAGAAATGTCGGGGTTACAATTTCTTTTTTTTTTAGTCTGAATATTTGCAGTTTTCTATGCACATGCCCACACTGATTTGTATGTATAATGCAGGCTATTATGGCAAAATAGGCTTTGACAATAAAAAATTAGCATTATACAGCACAAGGAAGCTGACTTTGCCATAATGTAGACAGGGAATGGTTCAACTGTACATAGTTGATGCATTCCATGTTTTTCCCTGTTACTGGCAGCTCCTTAGTGAGAGCTAACCTAAGAGTGCAGGGACATATTCTAAAATAGGGACTTTCAAATTTAGTGCATCATGGAGGGTCCTAAATTTTGTGCAAAATGGCTACCTAGGGGTTACTAATGTAGCAATTATGTTCCCTCAGTCTGTCTCGCAGGGGATATTTATATTGTTTTTATTAATCATTGTTTCTGACAGGACAAAGAGTTTGCCCTACGTATAGTTTTTGGCGGATGTCGCATATGAGGAGGTGGACCAGGTTTGAGCTTTCGCGGCATCTTCCCAGTGGGACTTTGTACGTGTGCTGGGGTCATGTGCTTCTCACTTTGTCCTGTCGTGTTCAGGTCGGTGCAGTACCGGGGATGGAGGATGTGTGTTGCATATACACTAGTAACACAGGCTTGTTACCTAGCTTCTTACAAACAGAGCCACCTGCTGGATAAACAAATCCAATCTCACTGATTGGCTGCTGGTTTTCCAATGGAAGTGGTGTCATACATATTTTAGTTTGGCAGGAAGTGGTGTCACATGCAATTTACCTCCCCAAGCATCCTCCATTTGTGCACGTGTACATGGTGTATTCATGAAGTGTTTTTGACCTGATATAGAAGGATTTTATTGCTGTTCCTGTATTGCTTAAAGATAAGAGCAGACCAAATTGTCACAATTTTTTTTTTGTCTCTTCAACCCAATAATAAGCTTCTTATCCACTAATGTAGGTGAATATCATGAACCTTTGAGAATTTCCAGTTATTTTGGATGGTGTCTTTTATTGGTGGAAGGGCAGGATTGTTGGTTTTGTTAAGGTCAGGGTTGTTGGTGGTGGTAAGGGCAGGGTTATTGGTGGTGGTCGGATAAGATATCTGTGTATCTCTATTTGAGGTTGCAGAGGCCTGTTTGATGTTAACAGTTCTTTCCAGTCTAAAGCATCTACTTTGTCTGTCCTAGATTCTGTGAGACTTCGGGGAGTGTTATCCTGTTCCTCATAGTAAATAAGGATTTTGACTTGAATTTTCCTCATAGTCACTGGGCGTGCTGTAAATTCTTTTGACTTACAAACGATTGGCTATAAGGACCCCCGGGTCTGTGGACGTTTGGGTTGTGATGACCAACAGTGGAGGTACATGTATATATCTGTTGGTTTGATGTAAAGGGATGTTTATGCCTTACATTGAGAATTGATTCCGAATTAGATGTCCAGAAAATTGATCTATGCTTGAGAAAAAAGGCAAGTAAACTTGATTGTGGGATGACATGAACTCAAGCATGTAACAGATTGTGTCAATTGCGGTTCTATTCAGTTCTGTATTTGTCCATATACAGAAAATATCATCGATGTAGCTGCACATAAATATGGCAAGAAATGATTATTTGGACGGAGTTTTTTTCTTTTTTATCTCAACTGACTTGTCAATCAGCAGAGCTTATAGGATAGTCCTTCATCCACCCATCGTCCTTTGTCCGTGGAGCAGCCCGTCCACATTTCACATTTTGGACTTCTTCTCCAAAACTGTCACCCAGATTTACTTCAAACTTGGTGGTAATGTACCGTGTGTGGGTCTCTACTATGGTTGTTCAAATGGTCATGCTCCAGTGATTTTTGGATTTTTTATGAATGTTTTTGTTCTGTTTTGGGGCAAATCTTAAAAAATCTTCTCTGAAACCGCACACTCAATTGCTTTGATATGACACAGGAACACTCTGGGGACTCCTAGTTCTTAATTTGTTCACCAGGTGGCACTGATTTTCCCCCTAATTTTAGCTGAGCTGACTTATCAGTCAGCTGAGCTTATGTTACGAGTAGCCATCTGTTGTCGGAAAACTATGATCATACTTACTACACAAACAGGAACACTCTGGGGACTCCTAGTTCTTAATTTGTTCACCAGGTGGCACTGATTTTCCCCCTAATTTTAGCTGAGCTGACTTATCAGTCAGCTGAGCTTATGTTACGAGTAGCCATCCGTTGTCGGAAAACTATGATCATACTTACTACACAAATTGTAGCTATTGTAACACTGTACATTTTTGCCTTCTTCTAGCCATAACTTGTTCAATTTTGATTATGTTGGGCTCAAATTGTAGCTATTGTAACACTGCACATTTTGAAACTTACATGTGACCCCTAAAGGTCAAAGGTCAACATCATTTGGACCTTTGACAGTTTCACCCAACCATAACTCAGCCAATTTTCATCCAATTCTAATCATGTTGGACTTAAATTGTGGGTATTGTAACACTGTACATTTTTGCAATTTACATGTGACCTGTAAAGGTCAAAGGTCAAGGTCATTTGGACTTTGAAATTTTCATCTAGCCATAAGCTTAATGGAATGTGAAGTACAAAAAGACAACAGTTGTAGCATTTTATATTTACAACTTTTGAAGGCACACAGACAGATTTGCTTTGAAGCAAATCTTCTTTTCTAGCTTTTTCTCTAAGGAATAGGCAACTTGTCGAATGGTGGAATTGTGATACTGTACCTGAATAAAAGCAAAGTAAAATATGTCTCTGTGTGTCATTTGAGTAAGGGTTTTTGCTGTGGATATCCGGTCCTGGGTACCCCTTACAGGTCCCGGGTATTAAACATAATTTATTTGTAGATCCCTGGACCCAACTTTTTCCCCTAAGTCAGTGCACTAGTATTAACATTGTTTCACAGTTTTACTGTTCTGGTTTACTCAATCCATAGGGATAAGGATTAGATGTGGAACTGAACTGTAAACATTGTGTCATGGTATCCTACTGTTTACAATCTGCTTAGGGATGAGGATTAGAGGTGAGACTGTTGTGTAAACATCATGTCAGAGTATCCTACTGTGTACAGTCAGCATAGGGATGAGGATTAAAGGTGGGACTGAGGTGTTAATATTGTGTCATAGTATTCATTTGTTCTATTTGACTCAATCCATACGGGTGAGGATAACAGGTGGGGCCTTAGTGTAACATGCAGTTGTCCATAGGGATAAGGATTTGATGTGTAACTGCTGTGTGAACATTGTGTCATAGTGTCCTACTATGTACAGTCCACAGGAGTGTGGATTAAAATGGGGATTATAGAGTAAGCATTGTGTTCTAGTATTCTGCTATGTGTAATCTGCATAAAGATGAGGATTAGAGGTGGGACTGTTGTGTAAACAAAGTGTTCTAGTATTCTGCTGTGTAATCTGCATAAGGATGAGGATTAGAGGTTGGACTGTAGTGTAAACATCGTGTCCTTATATTCTGCTATGTGTAATCTGCATAATGGTGAGGATTAGAGGTAGGACTGTAGTGTAAACATTGTGCCATAGTTTTGTAAAAGTATTTAGTGTTTAATGGGATTTATATAAATGTGGGCTACATTTATAACTAGACCTATCAATAAAGGAACATCATATTGACTTTATTGCTGAATGCATCAGCTTGGTATGTTTGTATTAAAATACAAACATGATGCCCACATTTAGAAGAATGACCTGTCCTGGGATTAATGGCACCAAAAGAACAAAGGTTAAAACTTCCTTCTCAATGCCAAAAAGTATGATGTGTTGCGTATACAAAGTCAATTGTTAATCCATGCAGTGATTTAGAACTCTGGTTTTTCAGGGAATGGTATGGAATATGACTTTGCTCTTTGATTATGGGACTCGATTTGTTCAAACAGTACTTGGGTTAAGGATTTTGGTTTGTTAAGTTTCTCTTTATATTAAATAGTATTGCATTGTGCACAATCCTCAGGGACGAGAGGTAGATATGGAACTGCAGTGTTAACATTGTGTCATGTTATCTCCTACCATGTGCAGGTTTAACTACTCAGAGCAAACCTCCATCGTCAGCACTTCACATCTGTTTCCCAAGCCCATCAGCGAAACTGCTGTTATCAGCCTTGTGTTTAGAAGCTTATGTGACCTTGGGGAGGTGGTGTCGTCTGTGGTTGACATGCCAATAAAGTCACCTTCATATTGGCTCCCTTGGTAGGCTTTACGAGGGTCATGGTGTGTGTTGAACTTCCCTGAAATTGTGTACTTTAAGGGAAGGTTGTGCCCTATTGATTGTTGTGGCTGGAACTCTGAGTCAGGTGATGTCTCCCAGGAAAAGAAACAGTATTCCAAATTATCCCCTTTGGGTTCGACGTGTTGATCCTGCCAAAGACTGAAACCAAAACAGTTTAACAATGGCAGTCATGTGCTTCTGTGACTTTGAACTACCTTTGTGTGACCTTGAGACCAACTGAGCTGAGTAAGCAGGTTGCTGTGTCCGTGTTTGATTTCGTTAAAGCATGCAGTGCTGGTGGTTCAGGTGCATGCTGAACAGACAGGTGTGGGAAGGAAGCTTTTTATTCAGTGATTGCTTTAGCCGTTTTCTTTGGGGTTTTGTAAGGTCGTTGTCCAAAAGTGCTGTTCATATGCATGTGAAAAATAATGATAAAGTGATCAGATCATTGTAGCACAACTTGCAAAGTGAAAAAAAAATGAGAATGAAAATAATTGAGAGTACAAAAGTTTTTTTATTGCAAGATAAAATCTACAACACAATGTTATTCCCCAGAAGAGCAGTACTTACCCTTGCAAGTCTCAGTATTTGCCTCAAGAGGTCAGCACTGACTTCTGGAGTTTAGTGAAATGGCAAAGTATAGTGGACTTCAGGCAATGTTCAACCACTTTTAGATATTTTTGGTTCATTTTGAGATTTGGGGATGTTTAGGTAGACATTTATGTTGTCAGCTGTATGGCCAAATTTCGTAGTTCCAGCCCAAATGCAATCTGGAGAAATTGAGACAATACTTTCAATTTTAACATGGTAGTCAGTGTACCACATTGGCCTTTGGATCTTGATGAGTGACACAATAAATGTCTGCTCTAAAATGTCCATTTCAAATGGATATTTCCCTTAAAGGAATTCTCTGACTTTAATCAAATGAAATATGATGTACTGTGAAAATTCTGTGGAAGGGTACATATTAGGGATTTTCTAAAAAACTATCAGTTCTTTTTCAAATGCATATTGAAAGTGAATAGTCCCACAAACTTTATGAATTTCACAAAAACAACCATTTTCCAATTTTGTATCATCATTGTAAACAAAAAGATACACTTATGACAAATCCCTGATGGTAATTTGCAGATACACATGGTCAGATTATAAGAGCACAAATTTGACCGTTTTATCCTGAATATTTTCTGAGAAATATCCAAAATGTGACAAAAAACACATTTTTACCTGGAACACTTATGTTTATACAACAAGTTTTTATTTTGAGTTCCATCTTTAGAACAAATAGGTTCAGATTCAGCAGATCTTAACTTGCTGTCAATTGAGTATACATGTATAAGTTTATCATATCGGGATACATGTATATGTTTCTGTGATATTTGGCTTAAAAGTGAAGTCACTTTTTCAGGTAGGACATTACCGTATTCATCTTAATAAGCACACACTCACACACTCCCTAATAAGCACCCCCCCATTTTTTTAGCTCTGCTGATCAAAGGTTGCAGAGCTTAAGCGACTGCTCATGTCTGTCCGCTCATCCCTAAATTTTTGCTCGTTAGTGCAACACCATCCACTGTTTTCAAGTTAGCCCAATATCACTTTCATAACTTATAGGATGTATAAAAATTTAGGTTCAGTTGATATTGGTGATGTCACCTACAATATGATGCAGTATAGGCGTCAAATATGAAAATCTTGTGAACACTTTAGCATCTTTAATTTTTGGCGGATCTTCACCAAATTTGGTGAGATTGTGGGGGAGCCCAAAGTCCAAGTTGCTATTCATAGTAGTGGTGCCACCTATAATTTGATGGAAATTATGAGCCAAAATGTGTTTTAAGATATGAAATTTCATATCTTGAAAAGTAATTGGAATTGACTTACCAAATTTATAGGATATATAGACAATGTCCAAAGCTATAATTTTTGTAATATCAGTGACGTTGACTTATTTTTGTGCGGTCACCATGCCTGTAAAGTTGAAAGAGGTGAGTTTCTTATGGCAAGATGTAGCTGGGACATCAATGGCAATGTCGGCACAACGCCAGGCCTATGGGCCTCTTGTATTACATAATCTGGGTGACCTTGATCTTCTGTCCCAAGGTCACTGAGGACATCAAGTTCAGGACTCACTCATTGTTGACTTGGCACATGCAACAATATCCATCACAGGAATTGCACAAATAAGGTATGGTTATATGTGGAGCAAAGTGCCATCTGGTGGACATTGTACACACTTAAAAAAGCTTATAAAGCTTATTTAGATAAGCTTTAAATGTTCAGGAGCCACTTGAGGACTCACAACTTTCAAATGAACAGGTGCAATATAGCCAGGGTGCCAGCAGAACATTAGGCCCATGGGCCTCTTGTTTTCAAAAAAAAGAACCTCCAAAATATCACATACTTTTCAAACGGGTGGTAGAATTTATTATTAGGATCCAAATATTTTGTAGCTTTTGTGTTAACAAAAGTTTTTATAGTGCACTGTGCACTTATTTAGATGAATAGGGTACCTTACAAATATTTCAATCCAAAACTGTGAATCAAAATGCTCAGAAATTACAGTAAAATGGCTAGAAACAAAATAGTGGTCTATCATGATAGCAGTTTTGGCCAAAAAAACATGACCAGTAAAAGTTATCGGCCAAAATGCACCCAGCCACTAGCACAGTTCCAGCTAATGTGTGACCACAAGTAAGACTACTCCCCTACTAGCACAAATCACAACACACATTGGGCAAAGATAGAGTTGAGAAGTTGTTGTCCATTGGAGTGTGATCTATATTAATGTAAGGAGCCAAACAGGATTTTTGAGCGACTTAATGATCATGATGAAGATGCATTACAGAAGGGAATCCAATGCTTACATACACAGGGTCACGAAGCCCACCACTGGGGACAAATTTATGTCCAAAATACAGGGGCAGCCCATTTACTGGCAAGCTGGTATCCAGCACAAGCAGCTGGCAGTGATTGTAAACACTTTGAAACATGAGCAAAAGAAATCTGATGGCAAATGGATTAGAGCTGTACACTGCTGTCTGCTAAGATCACGCCTGGATTCTGTATTCTGACCACTTAAAATGCAACTAAACACCATTAACTCAATCCACCCTGATAAAACTGAGTCAACAGCCTTCCTTGGCACGCTCTGGGTGCAATGTGCCCAGAATGCCCCAAGGAAAGCTGTTGACCATGGGCATATAATTCAGAATGATCTTCCATGTAAGTTTCATCCAATATTTTGAAAAATAATCCTTAAATTAGTAAATTTATACAATTAGCAGATGACATTTAGATATTAGCGTGAAAAAGCGTCATTAGAGTGGAATGAGTTGAAGCCCATCATTGTCAGCAACAGCAGTGAAGTCCCTGCACGCTCAGTTGCCAGTCACTCCGTGGACGACTATTATTTGAGCAACCATTGCCAAGTCAATGGTATGTGTGGGTCAGCAAGCATTGCCCAGTCAATGTCTTTTTGATTGATGACTGTAACAGGAGTAGATTTTTGTTTATTTTTATTGAATATACAGTGCTCCACATCTTCAAAGACCACTTTTTCTGCATACTTTGCCATGTACTTTTCATGCTAATTTTTATACATGTAGCTCCTAAAAGAGACCGTGTCTCCGAAGAGACCACAGTGTGGTGATCCTTAGGGGTGATCTCAGAAGACAGGTTTCATTGTAATGTAAATTGAATCAGATCCTACTTTGGATATACGTGTAGTGGAAACGGTTCATTTACATTGGGAGTTGGGAGTTAACTTCTGCTTCCCATACAGCATTCAGGGATTGATCTGTAAGTTAGGGGATTCACCACACGGCATAAAGGGGTTGAACTGTAAGTTATGGGACTCACCACACAGTGCACAGGGATTGATCAGTAAGTTATGGGATTCACCATACAACATTCAGAGATTCGTCTGTAAGTTAGGAAATTTACCACACAGCACAAAATGATTTATCTGTAAGTTATGGGATTCACCACACAGCACACAGTGATTGATCTGTCAGTAATATGGTATTCACCACACAGCATACAAAGATTGATCTGTAAGTTAGGCGATTCACCACACAGCACACAGTGATTGATCTGTCAGGTAATATGGTATTCACCACACAGCATACAAAGATTGATCTGTAATTTATGGGATTCACCACACAGCACACAGTGATTGATCTGTCAGGTAATATGGTATTCACCACACAGCATACAAAGATTGATCTGTAAGTTAGGGGATTCACCACACAGCATGGAGGGGTTGATCTCTCAGGTAGCAAAAGTGATGATGCTGATGTTGGTGACCATATTATGAGAGTGCCAAATGATAGGGTTGTCCTGTGATTTTTCCTACAAGTGGAAGATTTTGACTTATCTTGTTGAATTTAGTAATGGGTTACTCAGGTATGTGTCACTTTGAATGAGGTGGACATCATGTGATCTTTGCATGACCTTGATGATCCCTTGCCAGGAATTTTTCACACATTTAGGATACATTACTGTACTTTTCCATTAGTGTTTACTCTCCTTCATTGTTTTATGGGCCTTTACTTTTTCATGCCGACTGCAACTAAGAGAAGCCATCAAAAGTTGAATGTTCACAAAATACTACTGATTTAGTTATGGCCCTGCCCCCCCCCCCCCCAAAAAAAAAAAAAAAACAAAAAACAAAAAAACAAAAAAACAAAACAAAAACAAAAAAAACAAAACAAAACAAAAAACAAAAACAAAACAAAACAAAACAAAAACAAAATCAAAACAAAACAAAACAAAAAACTAAAGTTGAATTAACACTGAAATGCTTTCACAACTAAAAACAGGCCTTATGCAACACTACTGTACCTTTAAGATATCATGTTCTATGTACATATATGTTTGTGTAAAAAAAGTGAGCAATTACATTTATCCGAATAAAGGATATTAAACGTTAAAACCGGCACACATTGGATGTGAGAGACAATGTTTCGTGCTTCAAATCTTTATTTCTACATATTTTCTGCATCATTTTCGCGTACATTGATTTGGTGCGAGAGAAAACTAAATGAACAAGTTACCCCCTCCCCCCCCTACTAAATCTCTTTCGCTCCTTATTGCACATAGATAGTTTGATGGCTTTCCTAAAGTCAAACCATTTTAGATGAACTGCTGTCGATTGTAATAAGGATGCTAGATTCATATTCGTTGTGAAGAGACCTTTCATTCAAGTACTGGCATACCTATAGTTCCAGAGAATATAATGGTCCAGGTCAACAGCTTTCCTTGGTGCACTTTGGGCACAATGAATTCTCAAGGTCACAGGACCACTTCATTTTGTGTATCCAAGGTCAGTTGAGCACAGGACTGTCACAGTCCTCTGGTTCAGCAATGATTTTCGCACAATGATTCATTAAAACTGAGCTAATTAGGAACTAGGATGGATTATATAATGTAATAAACCTCGCATGGGATTCTGGTAGCACAGGAATACCTGGTGTGAATGTTTTGACCTTTCAGAGTGATTCATAAACAGAGCAACTTTTGTTTGAATACAGCTGGATTTTGATAGAGAACAATGATTTTGATGTGCCCACCCCCTTTCATATTACAAACGTGAGGTGATAAATATGTAAGTACAGGACGAAAAAAGTGCATACGTATATATAAGTAAGTAAGTTTATTTTAAGAGGGGTTTATATTGTATATATGACGAAGTTTTGCGGACTTTCTGTAGGCTGTATATGTATTAGGACCAGGTAAGTTAATTATCAATCAGCATGGCTTCATACTTACGTTGTAGTAAACTCAAAATGGCTATATGTGCCTGCAGAATTCAATTATGTTCTGAAAGAAAAAATTAGATTTTGTCTTGTATGGGTTACATTATTGTGATTAATGCAGGCATTATTTCATACAATCACTTTACAGGCTTGTTGATTAGGTCTCAAGGAAAGACCCAGCCTCTTTCTAAACACATTACATATAGTACATGAATCTTTGTTTCACTGCTCTGGTTGTTTTCTGTCTAACCAGAGACCGGCTTTAAATATTATGTGGGATTGAAAGTAATAAATCAGGTGAGGAAATGGCTGGGTGGTTCTCTCCATGAGCTGATTTATTCTAATTGTTTTGGAGCTCCTTTCGTGGGTACACAGGATGTCTATGTTGTATGATGGCTTTTCAAGTAATTCTTCATTGGAGATCAAAAGTGAGAACTCGCAAGATTGGCAATCGTACATCTTACCAATGTTGACAAAACCTTTGAGGTTGACTTACGTAAACGGGGAAACATACATGAGAGCACTAACCTTTTGAAATTGAAAATTCATCAGAAGGGATTTATCTCTTGCTGAAGGAAACCCAAAAGTGTATGAAGACGAGCATGTCAACACTGACAATTTTTTGCATTTCCAAGAACCCAAGAATGCTTTCTTTCTTTCTTTCTTTCTTTCTTTCTTTCTTTCTTTCTTTCTTTCTTTCTTTCTTTCTTTCTTTCTTTCTTTCTTTCTTTCTTTCTTTCTGTCTGTCTGTCTGTCTGTCTGTCTGTCTGTCTCTCTCTCTCTATCTCTCTCTCTCTCTCTCTCTCTCTCTCTCTCTCTCTCTCTCTCTCTCTCTCTCTCTCTCTCTCTCTCTTTATTTCCTTCATTTCTTTTCCTATCTTTTTAGCTCTGCTGACCAAAGGCCGTACAGCTTATGTGACCTTTCATGTCTGTCCATCCATCAGTCCATGAACTTATGCTCATAAGTGCAATACCGTCCACAGTTTTCAAGTTAGCCCAATATAACTTTCAGGACTTATAGGAGGTATGAAAATCTAAGCCCCTTTCGACATTGGTGGCACCACCTACATTATTATGTAATATAGGGGTCAAAATGTGAAAATCTTGTGAACACTCTAGCATCTTTTATTTTTGGCGGATCTTCACCAAATATTGTGGGATTAAGGGGGAGGGCAAAGTCTGAGTTGCTAATGATACTAGTAGTGCCAAATGTGTTTTAAGATATGAAATTCCATATCTTAAAAAGTAATTGGATTAGACTTGCTAAATTCATAGGATGTATGGACAATGTCCAAAGCTAGAATTTTGTGGACTATCAGCAACATTGGCCTATTGTTGTAAGGTCACCATACCTGTAAAGTTGAAAGAGGTGATTTTGTAATGGCAGGGTGTAGCTTGGACATCAATGGCAATGTCAGGGCAGCACCAGGCCTATTGGCCTCTTGTATCACATAATCTGGTGACCTTGATCTTGTGTGCCAAGGTCACTGAGGACATGAAGTTAAGAACTCACTCATTGTTGTCTTGGCACATGCAACAATATCCATCACTGGAATTGCACAAATAAGGTATGATTACATGTGGAGCAAAGTGCCATCTGGTGGAAAGTTCATACACCAAATTTACATTTATATATTCAGAAGCCGCTTTAGCAACTTTAAAATGAACAGGTACAATATAGCCAGCAAAGCATTAGGCCCACGAGCCTCTTGTTATTTGTCTGTATCTATCTTTGGACAACAATGTGTAAGAGCAGGTTCAATTGCTGGTTTACTAATTCTGCCAGAACAGGGTACAGAGGGCACGGGGGGGGGGGGGGGGTAGGGAGGCTTCAGAAGGTTGTTTGTGGATAACGCCTTAACACCAAGAAACTCATGTCTGAGCATGATGGGAACTCTGGAGATGGAATGCTGCATTGGATGTGGAATAGTCCACATGAAAATCATGCAAATTTGCATAACCGATTTTCAATTTAAAATATTTTCAAAATTAAGATCAATAGAAATGCTTTTCAACTTCTATATGTACATGTTAGCAGCCAGTACCCTTTTGATGAACATGGAACAGCAGTCATGTAATATTAAATATCTTCAAAACTACTATATCCTATTTGAACTACAGTATGCAGGTTATTGACTGCTGAGAATATAATGAATATTGAACATGAGTTGTAGCAGTTTCAATTATGCTCATTAAGATTATTTTAAATCTTAAATCTTATGTAACCTCAAAGGCATTATAGATACAGATCCCATTCTAACATGCACAGTTATGTTATGGACCATTATGTCTCTCAAGAATGTACACTTAAAGCGTAGCATAGTAATTTATTCTAATTAGCAGCATTGGGTTCTTCGAATACCTTTATAGATATAACAGGCAGGCCGCATCCACACATGTAAGGCACATTTTGCATCTAAATGATGTTGGGCCAAAGTTGAAGCATTTTAGATTATGCTTTATAAGAGGATATTTTAAATGATATAATGTTAAGTGTTTTTAAAAATTGTGTATAATGAATATCCAGAATCTATTGGCCAAGTTCCATGCTCCCCATGTCTTCCAGTCACTGCCTTCCTCCAAGATGTAAATACAGAAATACTGAAGAGTTTATATTTCCTTCTTCTCATTTTATTTCACTTTCTCACTATTTTTATCCCCCGCCCACAAAGTGGGCGAGGGGATATGGTAATGGGCACCGTCCGTGTGTCCGTCCGTCCTTCCGTCCGAAACAAATTTTGTCCGACCTATATCTTCTACATTATTAATGCTACCTCTTCGAATTTTTTATGGTGGGTAGACCTTAGGTAGTAGGTGTGCATAGGCATTGTTTTGTGTAGCTAATTACTTCCATTAATTAATTAATTAACAAAGTTCATTAAGCAAGCTCAAGCTACAATACAAATTTTGTCCGGGCCATATCTTCTAAATTATTGATGCCAGCCCTTTGATTTTTTTATGGTGGGTAGACCTCAGGTAGTAGGTGTGCATAGGCATTGTTTTGTGTGACTAATTACTTGCATTCATTAATTAACAAAGTTTGTTAAGCAAGACAAATTTTGTCCAGGCCATATCTTCTAAACTATTAATGCTAGCCCTTTGAATTTTTTGTGGTGGGTAGACCTTAGGTAGTAGGTGTGCATAGGCATTGTTTTGTGTGGCTAATTACTTCCATTAATTACTTAATTAACAAAGTTCATTAAGCAAGCTCAAGATACAATACAAATTTTGTCCGGGCCATATCTTCTAAATTATTGATGCCAGCCCTTTGAATTTTTTATGGTGGGTAGACCTTAGAGGGGATATTGTAATGGGCACTGTCCGTGTGTCCGTCCGCCCTTCCGTTCATCCGTCCATGATTACTGTGGGCGGGGGATATGGCTAGCATCAGCAGCTACTTGTCATGTTTACTTTTGTGTTCCTTTTTTTTCATTAAAGCACATTCAACAACAGATTATTTTTTGAAAAATGCCACATGAGTCAGAAACGTGATGGACATACAGTGGGTAACCAACGGAACATGTTTCAGAGCCTGGAGTGCTGCTCATTGTATTTGTGTTGACACCTTCTTATGGGCTAATGACATTTTTTTGTAAATCTTTGTAGAGTTTTTTGGGAAAAAAAAAATGTTCATTTGGTTGTTAAAGTAATGATGGCAGTCGAAGTGTTCATGCTCGGCTGAAGGGAGGGCATGGATGTTTGCTTCAATTCCTGGTTCATCTCCTTTCATCATCAGTACCGTACAATGAGTCCTTGGATCCTATTGGCCAACGCTCATGTGACGACAATTTTGATTGAATGTTATAATTTATTGAAGAGGACAACCTCATTGATTGAAGCAGGTCATAAATTGTCAAACCTGTCCTGAAAGCTGGTATTTGCATGCAGCTAGAAACTACGGGAAAGTCTACCTACTATGGTAGAAAAAGAAATCCTGACTCACATTTTCATGACCATCTGGCAGACAGGGAGCAGGCACAGGGAGTGATATTGATCTTGTCACAAGACTCTCAGCCAGTGCTGATCAACTTACGGGTAAACTTCTGTGATAGTAGCGTTTGTATATTCTCCCCTCGGGCTCATGCATGTTACATCTTGTATTGATGCTATTGCTGCCAAAGTGAGTGGAAGCATTAATACAGTGGCCTTGGGAAATCAAGCTTGAGTAATGTCAGCGGGAAGGAAAGTTGTCCTGAAGATAAAAGTGTTTTATATTGAGTATATTCTCACAAGGTTTTTTTTTCCTTTTTCTTTTGAGATTTCAATGAAGTTGATGACAATGATGAAAAATCAGTGTCCTTGAAAGATAAACTTAATCATAATTAAAGCATCTATATATCAGGAAGACATGATATTTGCTATTTCCATATAAATAGTCAAGTATTTTTTTTTAATTAAGCAGTTCCAAAATTTTGTCATTCAAATATTATATAATTTTAATGTGTTTCTAGAGCCTGTTAAGTAAGGTCAAACTGCAAGATGCATGAGATGTAATACAGATATGCAGGAAGCTTTATTTTTGTTTTTGTTTTAATTCTGTTTGGATTTCTATAAATAAAACATATTGCAGATTTTGAGCAGGATAATTTTACAGCCAATATAGTTAAAGGAATAATGTCATCTTGTTTTTAGCTCCGAGCAGAGCACGACAGTAGAGCATCAAATCTCACCTCAGCATGAAAATTCTGCAAAAAAGAAATCACTTTCCATATGCAAAATGCTGTATTTGTAGGTGGGTGAAGTACCACTTGTGGCCTGATGAGAACAGGAACATGCAGTGTACAATATGTTAACAACGTTAGTGAGAGTTATTGGTCAGATGACATTAACCCTTAGTAGCTTAACTTCCACCTATTGGATAAGGGGACACCTAGGGGATAAACAAAGCCTGCTTGGTTAAAATGTCATATGACACAGGAAGCAGGCATTACATGGCACAACATAATATTGACATGCACAACTACATACTGCAGGGTGTAGTCACATGTCAAAATTACTAACTTACTCACTGTAGATATCACACAGGTGCTCCTTGACCCAGCACATTTCAGATTTGTATGCAGTATCCTGTCTTATCATCGGTAAGCCATCTGATCACATTTTTTTTTTTTCAAAAGCTGTGTTAGTAAAGGTCAGGATGATTTTACATGTGTTTACGTTTGCATCACCCAATGTCATTATGTGCTTAGATTTATCTATCTTGTTTAAAAAGTTGAACTGATCACAATTTGAAGCCAAGTTTGAATACAAACTCTCCCAAGGTTCATTATAGAAGGTACGTTCTGTAACAAAATGAAGTTCATGCTCAATGGCGTTGGCCTGACATAACTGGCATGTTCTCAGTTCAACTGGGCTTTTGGCCTGCTTCCATTTGTAGGTCATGCATACTAATTCTTAATTTGCAAAATGTATTTCTCTTATTGACAAGAATGTTCAAATTTCAAGTAATTCTCTCTTTGAAGGTTGTATTTGAAGGTGCAGTCGGTGCACAGCCCAAGCACACCACTTTTATTGGCACCATTTGTTTGTTGTACCCTGTCAGAATGATACACATGTTGTTGTATTTCCCGCAATTTTGGCAGAACTAAGTGGGGTTTTCTTCCTCTTAAGATTTTCCTGGAAATCCAGTTTGTAGAACATAGACTTTGATGTGTTTTGAGCCAGCACTTTTTATCCAAGTTACATAATCCATAGTTCACTAACAGACATTTATACTTTAACGAGTTACGGCCACTGTTTACAAGATGTAGCACCACAGAACACATCCATAAGTACAAGGATACTTCCCAATTCAGCCATAACTGCTGCCTTTGTTGGCTTCCCGTGAACACCTAGAACAAACCGGTGCAATTTGGTGTGGATGCTTTCTGGCAAAGCTTTATCACATAGGCTCACATTATTAATATTCAGAAAAACACTATAAACTTCCATGCAGAAAAATGTATCTGACACACATCATTAAATACAGTCGTGGACTTGTACAGGACTTAGGTTAAAGTTAGGTACAGCGCCCCCTATAGATAAGGCACGATGAACAGCTTCTGCGCAGTGGTCACTTCTCCGTGTGGGAAGTCCACAGTTTCATTTTATGAGTGCCATCAAGAGAGATCAAGTGTAGGTTGTCTATACAAGAATGGGAGCACTGTTACTGTATGTGAGCCAGTTTGTCTCCACTTGACAAAAACTTTCATGTGCTTGATGTCTGACAGGTAATGTGAAGACAATTCTTGAAGTAGGACTTGGGAAATGTCCCACCAGTCTGATTTTCTGCAGGATCAGTTGTGACTTCCCACGTGCAATGTTGGCAGAGCACAGGACCACAATGGTCTTCTTGTTTTGTTTCCCATGGAAGCCACTGAAATGTTGTGTTGGTCATCAACAGATTTTTCCAATACTACATCCAGATCATGATAGGCCTGAGGGTGACAAGTTGCAAGGAAAACCTTTTGCAAGGTCATCCAGCTGACATCTGTCGGGGTTATACACCGGGTCCTCGTGCGAGTTTCCATCCACATCAGACTTACATATATAGGCTTTTACTCTTGGAGGTAATCTTTCTCCAACACAGAAAACAGTTCAGTCATGCTATACTGGTGACAAATTTGGTTAGAATTAGATGATAATTGAGTATATAAATTCGTGATAAAAAGAGCATCAATTCATTGCATAGTCAGTGGTTTTGTGAAACCTGCTCACTGAAGCTTTTAGCCACAATGTATAGAAGTGGAATGATTGAATTGAAATCCTGACCATGTGTCTCTGTGTGTGTGCATTTTTTTTTTTTTTTTTTTTTTTTTTTTTTTTTGGTGCTTATTTGGGCTGTAATCCCTATGTGTTATATCAAACAAAATGGCACTGAAGATAATCTTCTCCATCTCTCTGTGTTTTTTCCATGCATATTTAGCCTGTATCAATTTTGTAGGCAACTTTTCTGTCTGTATTGACAGAACTCATTTGAGGCAAGGCATGCAGCAGTTCTACTGTCACAACAGATCTTATGGCAAGTGGCAAGATTTCTCAATGTTGCTAGGCCTTAGAGTACAATGGATTAACTCCTTTCATGTGGTTATATGGTAAAACCTGTCTTGAAAGACCACCCCAGGGATGACCAAACTGTGGTGTCTTGCAGCATGTGGTCTCTTGTAGGAGGTACAAATAACATGAAAAGTACTTGGCACAGTATCTGGAAAAGATGATCATTTAACTCTTTCAGTGCCAATCCCGTCTTAAGAGTATCTACTTAAGTCAAAATTAGTCTGAATTATCATTAGGATCCTAGATTCATATTCCTTGTAAATTTATGACCTTTCATTCAACTACCAGGGTGCCTCTACTTCGAGAGACAATATCCCAGGTCAACAGCTTTTCTCGGCACGCATTTGGCGCAATGCGCCCAATGTGCTTTGAGAAAAGCTGTTGATTCAGTCCAAAATTT
Source organism: Hermodice carunculata (assembly GCA_964020975.1). NCBI lineage: Eukaryota > Metazoa > Annelida > Polychaeta > Eunicida > Amphinomidae > Hermodice > Hermodice carunculata. The sequence goes on along the minus strand of OZ026615.1, from coordinate 77,269,910 downwards.
GGCACTTAAAGAGTTAAGGCAGGTGCTCTCCCATTGGTGATGTCACTCAAGACGGGGGACCCTGTGATGTATTCATCAGTGCAAGAATCTCACAGAATGCCCAGGTACAAAGGCTACCTGAGCAGTGCTGTGACTTCCACAATGAACTATTTTTCAGCTTTTAGTCAAGGCTGGAGAATCATTTCTTTGTTTTGCTTATTAGTCCGTGACTGCAGCTGGAACAACTGTTGGTTGCATGCGTCTGTGTGTCCTTCAATCTTTCTTTCCTTGCATCATTGCATCATGCTGTCCCATTTTTTCTCTCTTTGTCACATTTCCTGTGTTGTAATACTTACAGATGTTGCTAAATCTTTGGTATATGGATGCTTTTTAGGACAGTGGTGTGTCACATACCAAAAGCACGCCAGGGTGACCCTTGATCTCATCTTAGAAAATACTTGTCCAGCTTATAATTCTGATACATGTACTGTGAAGGAAGTAAAAAATAATAAAAAAAAGACACTGAGCAGCCATCTTGGTGTGGTTACTAGAGGTACTGTAGAAAAAAAAACTAAGGAATACTCTAAAAAAACAATACCATCTGAACTGCCATGTAGTCTAAAAACTGTGATACCAGATATGAGATTGGCTCCTTTCCCTAATAGTTTGAGCACAACACACCTTCTTCAGGGGAAAAAAACCTGAGCTGTTTTGTTTTGTTTTTATTATTTTAGCCTAAGTGGCAGCTTTTTTTTTTTTTTTTTTTTTTTTTTTAAAGAATCATACATTTACTGTGAAAACCACAGATACTAGTGACCTCTGGTGAGGGACTCGCTAAGTATTACCTGCCTGCCAATACAAGTGCTCTTGTTCACAGCAGAAACAGTGTCATTTTTGTGGAATTCACATTGCAAATTTAATGACACATCAAGTTGCCAATGACACAAAAATCTTCAAATGAAGTCCAATTCTCAGAGCAAGCAAGGTGTCAGTTTCTGAGATTAGTGGCATCTGAACATTTTTATTTCTCCTATGCCAGAAGTAATACTCCATGTCATCCAAATGCTAAATTATTTAGTGAAGGCTGGTACAGAATGGCAGCAGTTTTTAATGACTTTCTCTGTCTTGATGAACTCTTACCAAATAAGCCAGGCTTCTGATTTTGTGAGCAGTTAGAATGTGTGCCAGTCATAGGATGGAGATGTGAGTGTTGATGGGCCAGAACTGTTCAGTTTCATCATGTTTCCGACATCAAGGATCTTTGAAGAAGAAACGGGGGGAAAATCAATGTACATCGGAATAATGACTTAATTTGTTACATGCATATGTGATAAGGGATGTAATCAGTGATGCCTTTGTGACAGATAAAACAGGATTGTGTCAAGCAGTATGGAGCAAAACACTGACTAGATTGGCATTTTGGTATTTCATTAAATTTCAAAGCTTGGCGAAGACATCATTGAATGCCCATGTAAATACACAGCCTTCATTCAATAAACTTCCAGCTCTGCTGACCAGAGGTTGCATGGTCTATATTATAACTTATGTCAGTCTGCTCATTCATCAGTCCATCCATCCACAGACGTATGCATGTAAATGTAATCGAGTCCACAGTTTTGATGTTAACTTCAAATACCTTTCAGGAATTATCAATCATATAAAAAGCTAGGTCCAGTTTGATATTGGTGGCAGTCTTATATAAAATATTGGCCAATATGTGAAAATGTGGAAAATGGTGTTTTTCAAAGATTTTGTCATAAGTTATCAACAAACTTGGCATCAATGTTGATAAAGCAAAAAGACTTCCATGCCTCCAAAATTGGTGGTGCCACATATGATATTATGGAAAATAAGGACTGAAATATGTTGAGAATCAATTACACTCAATATTTTGAAAAGGAATGTGGCTAATGACACTAAATGTGTACCACATATGAAAGTTTGATATCACATAACATATATGATCTGACCTACTTTCTCAAGGTCACTGAAAGAATGCATTTCAGGGATTTTTTTTCTTGTGTGTGTGTCTGTCTGTCTGTCTGTGTCTGTCTGTGTGTGATGCTGATTACATCATAATGTGTACATATAGCTATATACCATTACAAGAACATATACAAATGAAGGTCTGTGACAATTGGAGTTATGGTGGAGCCAATGGTAGCATTAACTAGAACTAGCATCATATGTTGAGAAAGAATATGGCTAAGGATACGAAATGTACCATAAATACATGTCACATACAGAAGTTTGATATTGTACAATATGGATGATCTTGACCTACTTTCTCAAGGTCATGCAGGAACTGCACTTTATGAATTGATTTTGTTCCTTGTCTTTAATTTGTTTTGTGCTGTTATAGCCGTTACATCTTAACTGTATACCACCGTAGGAACATTACATAAATTAGTATGATGTATGGAGTCATAGTAGTAACACTGTTGGTAGTCGGTGGAAATAACAAAATATGTATAAAAATACTATGGTTGGAATGACCTCAAGACCCCATTTTCCAGGGTAAAAATATGATGATCCCCCTGGTGACTTTGAAACTAAGTCTAGGTCACTGAATGTGAAAATCAGCCAATGGGATGCTTCTACAATATAAGAGTTGGATAACAGTAGCTCAATTTGTTCAGAAGTTATTGCATCCACAAGGGATTAGACTGAAGGTGTACCAAACACATTTAATTCATTATTGTGATAACAGATTTAGCTGGAACTTTAATATGTTCACCAAACCTGCATTACACCAGGGCACATATTTTGTGAAATTTTGAGCACGTTGGCCTATGTTTATTAAAAGACAATAAATTCCACATGATCAGAAACAATAAGGCCAATTATTTTAAATGTACCACAAATGTGTTTCATTTGGAAGTTTTATATTGCACAATGATGAGCCGGACCTACTTTCTCAAGGTCACAGGGAGATTGCATCCATTTACATAAAAGCCCAGGACAAGGCTGAGTCATAGACATACTAAGACCAAAGTAGGAGAGCTCAGATGTGCAGGTGTTGCAAAGACTTGAGATGCTGACTGGCTGAATGTGTCAGTAGCTATGAACACTGCTGACACACACAAGGTACCTGTGGTTGTAGTGGGCACTGATGCTGGTACATGTACATGTATATTGCTAATGCTGGTTACACAGGTCAGCCCACTTATGGATCTGCATATGCTGTTTGGATGGGATCCTTTGCAAGTGTACAGCACCGGTAAAATCCAGACAGCCTGCCATTGCATAAAGCATCACTTAATGTTTGTATATGTTAAACAGGCTGTGTGATACCATGTCTTGTCTTTCTATGGAGGAGAGAACAAAGCTCTCACTTTGTCGAATACTGGTGACAACTGGGATTTCATGAATTGACCCATGCTGGAGAGCAGTTTCTTCCTAAACCTTATGGAACTGCTCAGTCAAAGTCCCTGGACAAGCACCGTGGCATAATGCATAACCGACTGGTCCAAAAATCCTCCATATGCTCCAGTTTCAAGTTGGAATCCCAGCAGCCAAATTTCATACTTACCCAACCTACCAGACCATTCAGCAATGGCAAGGAAATGAGCTTCTCCAAACAGGCTGGGGGTGGCAAAACAGGGAGGCAAGACTTCACCAATGAAAACAGACGGACCTGCTGCTCCCACAAAGATATTCAAAATGATATCTTGTTACAAGACGGGCTGTGGCAAATCATGCGGCTGCTTTACCCCTTTTCTCCTCCAGTTGAGACCGAATCAACGGCTTTCCTTGGCACTCATTGCCCAACCCATGCCAAGGAAAGCTGTTGACCTGGGGCATGTGATCTTGATAGGTCTCATCTGCAATTCTCAGTCAAATTGTTTTTCAGTACAGTTGAAATTAGTTGAAAACACTGAAGCAGACGACATTTGGCCACCAGCTGGTCTTGGTCGGTTTAAGGGGGAAAGGGGGAAAACTGGCTTGGGTTGTACTCTCTGCTGAGCACTGTTTGCAGTGGCCTTTGCAAAAATTAATATAAAATTGACACTGGTGATAAATGAAAGATCAATTGTTATGAATTGAGAGTATAATCCAGTTACTCATAATTAGAATAAATGAAATGAAGTCAAGTTGAGTCCCTTAGATTACAGTCCTGGTTACACAGAGACCTGTAATGAAATGCGAAATAATGGGTACTCTGACATTTAGAAGTCAGCTCCGTTTTTGTTTTTTTGTCATAAATTTTATTCATGTTTAGTTATAGACCCTAATTCTGATATTGGCTATCTTGGAAATTTTAAATCTAGAAAGGAACATGACATAAGCACACAAAAGGGGCAAGAATTCCAGTATCCCATTCTGTCCAGAACTCTGGAGCATTCCATTAATCCCTTTAGCCAACAGCGAAACTGTGCCCTTTAGTTGCTTATAATGGCCACCATCTTTAATTTATGCTATTTATTTAAGGTCACAAGGATTTTTTGTCACTTTTGTAGATTGATTATGCATTTAAGCATGAAGTTGGATGTAAGAGTCAACGTTTTGAGGTCTCTGGTTGAGATGAAAGGATGATTTGCAGTTATTTCAGTTATTGGTCCTGGCTCTGGATGCCATCTTGAATTTTGAAAAAGCCCCAGGGGTAAACCTTGCAGGAGAATTATTGCGATGAGTTTCTGCATCTATGCAGAAAAGTTTAGCTTTCTACTTTTTTTTTCTTTTTTCAAGCTGTTTGTCTGATGCCCCAGTACTGTAATTGGGGGTAATTTGTGGGAAAACAGAATCTAGACATAATAAATGTTGTAAAGTGGTCTTTCAGCTGATAGTTTGTAAGTATGTGTAATTATTGAAATTTGACAACATACAAAACCACAGCTTGCTGTGTGATTTGCATGATTGGACTTGGCAAGCTTCACCAACCACGGATATCACATAGAACTCCTGACAGCAACAATCACATAGAACTCCTGACACCAACATGATCCCCAATAGACAATCCAGTCTGGATTTTTTATGTCTTCTGTGGTGACAGCTTCTTTGATCTGTAATAAAGGAAAAGAAAAAGAGGAACAAAGGTCTTTGGTGAATTTGCTGGTGTACAGTACCTGCCATCTTGTCATTACCAAAATGCACAAACGCAAAGCCCATTTGTGTGTGCCGGATGTTCCTTCTATTTGAGCTAATCAGTACAGTACATCAGTACCTATTGCTTCTTAAGTTTCCTCTCTAGTCTTAATGATCATCTGCTATGCCTGTTGTTTGGGTGGGTCCTATTTGAAATAACTAATTGCCTATATCATGTATGTATATTGACAGAGCCCCATCACTGTTGAACAGATAAAGAAAGACAGACAAATTTTTTTCTTTTTTTTTTAAAGAATACTTTTTGGTTACCCCTGATATATGCTTGTAAGTGACATTTGACACTTTCAGATACTATTGAATTATACATGTCCTGGAAGAACTTAGCTGGTGAAACTCATGATTTATTGAAAAAGTTCTTGTGTTGTGAGATGACATCCACTGTAAATTGAAACATCATCTGACTAATGACGTGTCTGTCCAGTTTTGTCTCTCGGCTGACAGAATTTTGAATGGACCAGCAGTTCTTGCAGGCCAGAAGGACATACTGAAGTCAAAATGTGTGTCAGAAGTTCATATCATTAATGTCTGTTATTTTTAGTTGCTTCAAATTATATTTTGTGTCTTGAAATAGATTCCCTTGTTTTGCAAATGCAATCTTTGTCCCACTATGCTGGGAAAATACAGGCATGTTATTGTTAGTCCTTACTAAGGCGGTATATAAATTTGATCTAATGAAGCCATTCAAGAGCGTGTATATTTAATGGGCTATACATAGTGTACATTGATGCCACTGATTCACGGAGATGTGTCTCTCATCAAAGATAAGGTAGCATGGTAGCTAGAATATCTATATGATAATCTCACTACTTATACACGAGTGGGATACACTAACACTTAATTGTCTAGATTCCGTTGAGAGTAAATAAACAAACCAGACAAGTGCCTGACAGCTCTGGGCCTCTCTGAAAAAGTCTTTTTTCAGTATTTTATGTAGAGAGCAGTTTGACGCATTTCACCCATGTCTGGGCTCATCAGGAACTGTTTAAACGCTCTATAGCTGGAGAACGGCTATGCGCCAATGGCCGCTGCTGTTGTTTACATACCCAGGCGTAACGAGTCCTTGGTAATGGGGGTTACGTCACAGACTGATGTGTAGAGAGATCTCTTCCATGGGTTCAGTCAACTTCTTGTTGACGTGAATATGGAGCTTCTGATGGCATGTGCAGGATGGGACGTGATTCAGAATAAAGAAATGTGATGAGAGTGCTAAACATTCTTGTATGTGGGAAATCCTAGGTAGGCAATTCTTCCTAGATTGATTTGTCCCAAGTGAATTAGGGATTAAAAATCTCGAGTGGGGGTAGTGATTAATATGCTGTGTGGCATACAAAATTGAGCTAGGCATTGTGGGTAGAAAAATTAATTTCTAACCCTTGGTAGAGATGGGTCATGGAAAAATAGACAAGAGAACTGGAAATTTTAGCATAAGACAAGACAAGTCTGTCTATTTTCCTATGACGTTGAGACTGAAAGGTTCCATTGTGCATAACTGGTGGATCCAGTGGTATTCCTTCTTCAACCTGAGTGTAAGTGTTTTTTCAAGCTCAGGTGGGGTGGGGATATGCTAGAGAATCTGAACCTTAAGAGTGAGATTCTGATGGTTTGGGTCAGAGAAGTGTCTACCCAAAGGTCCAGTCTGATCCCTCTTGTTGATGTAGTAAAAATGTTCCCTCAATCTGTTGAACAGGGGTCGGAATGTTTGACCACATCTTATTTGTGACATGTGTCACAAGTTTGCAGATACACGAGACCGTTGTGTCTGCAGGAGCCTCCCCTGGCTGTATCATATCTAGGCCCATTTTTTGTACCGATGACTAGACCAGAAGTGTCTAATTTCGCACAGTACTTGCAGTTAAGCTTCTCACAAGGATTTTCATCTGTTACCCAAGCCACTGCTGGGGGTTGTCTCTGTGGAGAATATCTTAGCCGAGAATGGACCGGAATATCCTTTAGGTTCTGGGCCCGTCTGTATCCCAGTATGATCCTCTTGTCTTGTAGGACAGGAGCGTATTCCAGTTGCGTGTGATAATGTCCTTGAGTGGAGGTAGGGCCGGGTTGTACCTCGTTATAAGGAACAGCTTGTCCTGATTGGGATGGGTTGACTGTGAATTGTGATTTTCTTGGAGTAGATCACTCCTATTGATAGATCTCACTTTGGACAGAGATTACTCAACGATCTTTCCTGGGTAGCCTTGCATCATATAATGTGATATGATTTGTTCTGCCTGTTCTTCAAAGTGTGCATTGGACGTGCAGATTCTTTTGAACCTCAGTAGTTGGCTGAAGGGGGCCTGCTGATTTGCAGTGTTTGGGGTGTGTTGACCGATAGTGCAGATGTGTGTATCTGTTTGTTTAGTGTACAATGTCGTGTACAGCTGATTCTGGTCATTTAAGCACACCAGGGTGTCCAAGAAGTTAATTCTCTTGTCATCGTGGGTGACAGAGAATTGGATGGTTGGGTGGCCTGAATTGAGGAATTCAATGAATTCTTGTAGCTTGGCTTCACCATGATGCCAGATGCAAAAAATGTCATCTATAAAGCGCCACCATACTATGGGTTTCAGGGTAGACCTGGAAAGGAGTTTTTCTTCCAAGTCTGCCATAAATATGTTGGTGTATGAGGGCGCCACTTTGGTGCCCATGGCCGTTCCACTAATCTGGAGAAAATGGTCTCCATTGAATTCAAAATTGTTACACAATAAAACTAGTGTGAGTAGAGATATTATTTCTTTAACAGCTGGTTTGGCATTCCAAGGCCTGTTGCACAATAAATACTGGACTGTGGCTCTCACGCCTTCCTCAGGGGGAATGGTAGTGTACTGAGAGTGGACATCAGGGGTTACCAGTAATGTATTTACTGGCTGTTGTGGGAGCGATTCTATCTTGTTGATAAAATCATTTGTCCTTGATGTAGCTTGGGATCTGATTCACTAATGGACGTAGAAAGAAGTCCACTAAACCTGAGATCCTCTCTGTGGAGCAGTCATTGGCACTCAGTATGGGCCTGCCCGGGGGTGGGTAGATGCCCTTGTGTATTTTTGGCAAAATATAGAAGCAAGGAACCCATGGTTCTGCTATGAATAGATATTTGAAGGCATCTTGAGAGATTGTGTCACTTTCAACCAATTGTAGTAAGAGGGTTGGGACTTGTTCATTGTGTGTACTTGTGAGGTTCACAGGTAAAGGCGTACCATATAGTGATCAGTTTTAGACAGCAATTTATTGGCCTCCATGATACAGTCATTAGTGTTCATAATGACTATAGCTGAGCCCTTGTCTGTAGATTTAATCACTATTTCAGGGTTGGTTTTTTAATCCTTTCATCCCCAGTCTTTCTTCCTTTGTTATGTTACACTGCTGAGGCAACCTGGGTACGTGTTGGGCTACCTCATTCTTCCTAGTCCTACCAAAGGCTGCTAAGTTAGGATCACCTAGCTGGGCTTCACTGGGTCTGAAGGTTCTTGGTTGCTTAAAGGACTTATGATGGAAAGGAACATCATTGTTCTCACCTATGGAAGTGTTTTCCAGTGATGGATTCGCATGTGAACCTGGATCGGAAATTTCTTGTTCCTTGTCAAAGAAAGCTTTTAGTTTCATTGACCTAAGAAAGTTATCCACATCTTTATTTATTTCACCCATGTCTGGTTCCCCTGGGGTTGGGCAAAAGGATAAACACTTGCTAAGAATACTCTTTTGGGGATCAGTGAAAGTATGGTTCGATAGGTTGACCTATCCAATGGATTCCGTAGAGAGTAGATGTTTAATTCTACAATGTATACAAGAGTGATTGAATGATATGCTAACACTTGATTGTCTAGGTTCCGTTGAGAGTACATGCAGATATATAATTCGGCAATGTATACAAGCATGATTGAGTGATATTCCTTCTAATTTGCATAATTTTGAAAATATTTAATTATTCTAAATCTTAGGGTCAATTTCAATAACAGGTCCATGGCAGTTCATCAGTTTGGAATTCAAGGAATAGCCATCAGAGGGAGAAAGAGAGAATGTCTGTGTTTACATGCAGACATAACTTCAGATATCACCGACCGGGGGTGGGTGGGGGTGGGGTGGGGGGGGGGGAGGGAGTGCACAACAGATTCAAGAACCTATGAGTAATGTCTTGAGACATGTTGCCACCACAGGTGTCATTCGTCATTCCTTATAGTGGACCAGACACTTAGGCAATTTCAGGTGAATTGAGCACAAATTACTGAGGGCCTTGTGTGTAGAATATTAGATTACTCTTTTACGTCTCAGCAAATTTGCACAGCTAAATGGTCTCAAATTAGGTAAAAGAGCAAATTTGCAAATTTAACTATCCATGGAAATGATTAGTTTATATAGTGTGGGTTGTGATAGTGCGTGTATTAGATGATATATTTACATGTATGTACAGACAGTTCAGTTGCTGGCAAAGATTTGTATGCAGTTGTACCCCCACCCCCACCCCCACCCCCCACCCCCCAGTTATGCTAAATGCCACTAAACTAGTATGACAGATGAGGTGTATGTTTATATTATAAAAGTGTGAAAAGCATGTATGACCTTTAAATGAACTAAGTCGAACTACATCAAGAATGGATTTATCGTCTCCTGGTGTTTTACATGGCC